>JAANYP010002579.1:633652-746152 GCA_020465985.1 Centrapalus pauciflorus
CCTAAGGATTCAAAGATGGATCAGCTTATGGATTACCTAAAGCAACAATCTTATGTGCAGACGAAGTCAATGGCCAGTCTAGAGAAGCAAATGGGGCAGATCGCAGATCAGCTTACGAAAAGAGATGAAGGTAGATTACCGAGCAATACCCAAGTTAATCCGTCTCATTCAAAAGGCAAGGAAAAACAATCGGTACATGAGGTGGAAGAGTTGAACGAAGTGAGTGAGTTGCAGAAAGTTACTACCTTGCGAAGTGGGAAGAAGGTTGATAACAAAGTTGTGATGCCGGAAGTGGAAGATGAAGATAGTGATGTTGAGGAAACTATAGATAATGGGAAGGAAGTTCCACATTCAGAATCTGAGAAGGAGGTAAAGTTGAAGAAGCAAGTTCAGTTTGAGGAGGTTGTGGTGCAAAAAGAAGAGCAGCCAAAGCCTGAACCGACACCTCCATACCCATCAGCTCTAGAGGACCCGAATAAACCAATGTATGGGAAGAAAGGGCCACAGATAGAGGATCTATGGGACACATTCAATCAGGTAAGGATCAACATTCCATTGGTGAAAGCATTGCAGCAAATTCCGGCATATGCAAAGTTCTTGAAAGATTTGTGCACTCAGAAGCGCAAGTATCCTACGGTATTGCCGAAGCAAATTCACCTCACGGAGCAGGTAAGTGCAGTAGTTTCAAGTTCATTGCCACCCAAACTTAAGGATCCAGGTTCACCTCTTATCTCTGTTACTATAGGTGATATCAGAATTAAAAAAGCATTGCTAGATTTGGGAGCAAGTGTTAACATACTCCCTGGAAACTTATTCGATCAGCACGATTTAGGAAGCTTAACACCCACAGATGTGGTGTTACAATTAGCTGATCGATCCACTAAGATTCCAAGGGGCATGTTAACCGATGTGATTGTAAAAGTTGAGGATTTCTATTACCCGGTGGACTTTCTTGTGTTAGATTCAGATCAAAGAAGTCGGAATAACCAGCCTGCAATTATTTTGGGTAGGCCATTTTTCGCCACTGTTAATGCCCAAATTAATTGTAGGACCGGTGCCTTGGACTTAGCCTTCGGGAATAGAAAGTTGAAGTTAAATGTTTTCAATGCTGTTTCTAATGTTTCTGATGATTCAGAGTGTTATTTTATAGACTATCTTGATGAGTTAGCAGGATCACAGACATCACTCATGACTAGCAGGGATGAGTTGGGATATGCATTGTCATGCCAAGAGAATGAGAAGGTTGATTGGGGTTGGTTGATGAGCTTAGAAGAGATGTTTGGAGGAACAAAGCCGAGTAAGCAACCTCCATGGTCAATTAAGTTTGAGAAGCTACCAGAAAATCTCCCGGAGTCAAACAAACCATCTTTGGAGCAGGCTCCTACACTGGAACTCAAGACCTTACCCACACATCTCAAATATGTATTTCTGGGGCCACAAGAGAGTTTGCCAGTGATTATAGCTTCGGATTTGACAAAAGAGGAAGAGGAGACACTGATTGAAGTCTTGGGAAAGCATAAGGCAGCTATGGGTTGGACAATCTCTGATCTAAAAGGGATAAGTCCTACCATTTGTATGCACAGAATTATCACGAAGGCTGATAGTAAACCATCAAGGGATGCACAACGGAGACTCAACCCAAACTTGAGAGAAGTGGTAAAAAAGGAGGTGTTGAAGTGGTTAGATGCGGGTATCATTTACCCCATTTCTGATAGCCAGTGGGTCAGCCCTACACAGACCGTGCCCAAGAAGTCGGGGGTAACAGTGATAAACACCGAGGATGGGCAGATTGCAACCAGACCAGTAACAGGTTGGAGGGTCTGCATAGACTATAGGAAGTTGAATGCAGCTACATCAAAGGATCACTTCCCGTTGCCTTTCATAGATCAGATAGTTGAGAAGCTGGCAGGCCAGAAGTATTATTGCTTTTTAGATGGATATTCAGGGTACAATCAGATTCCGATCCACCCTGATGACCAGGAAAAGACCACGTTCACGTGCCCTTACGGGACATTCGCCTATAGACGGATGCCGTTTGGGTTGTGTAACGCTCCTGCCACGTTTCAACGTTGCATGATGGCGATATTCTCAGATATGGTGGGAGGCTCGCTAGAGATTTTTATGGATGATTTCTCTATCTTTGATAAGACATTTGAGGGTTGTTTATACCATTTGGAGCAAGTCTTGAAAAGATGCACCGAAACGAATTTGGTGTTGAGCTGGGAGAAGAGCCACTTCATGGTCAAGGAGGGTATTGTCTTAGGCCATGTAGTTTCTGAGAAAGGTATGGAAGTGGACAAGGCAAAAATTCAGCTTATTTCATCTTTGCCACCACCAACCAGTGTTAAAGGGGTGAGATCGTTCTTGGGGCACGCGGGATTCTATAGAAGATTTATCAAGGATTTCAGCACCATTTCCAAGCCGTTGTGTAATCTTTTAGCTAAGGATGCTGAATTTGTGTTTGATGAAGCATGCCTAAAAGCATTTGAGCTATTAAAGGCTAAGCTTACGGATGCTCCCATTTTGCAGTCACCTGATTGGACGAAGCCATTCGAAATTATGTGTGATGCAAGTGACTTCGCGGTGGGAGCAGTGCTGGGACAGAGGGTTGATAAGAAGCCGGTTGTGATTTATTATGCCAGCAAAACGTTTTCTGAGGCTCAGCAGAATTACACTACCACAGAAAAAGAGTTATTAGCGGTTGTGTATGCCTTAGACAAGTTTCGTGCTTATGTATGGGGTGCCAAAGTGATAATCTACTCGGACCATAGTGCATTGAAGTACCTCTTGAGCAAAAAGGATGCCAAACCAAGACTGATCAGGTGGATTCTATTATTGCAAGAGTTTGATCTGGAGATACGGGATAAAAAGGGGTCGGAGAATGTGGTGGCTGATCATTTGTCAAGGCTGCCCACGTTGGTTCCAAATTCTATTGAAGTGATCAAGGAATCTTTTCCTGACGAACAGCTGTTATTTGTGTCTAAATTGCCGTGGTTTGCTAATTTGGTTAATTATTTTGTGACAGGTAAGACACCGAGCCATTGGACGTCACAGCAGCGGAAAAGTTTCTACGCTCAAGCCAAGTATTACATCTGGGACGATCCTGACCTTTTCAAGATTGGCGCTGATCAATTGATTAGAAGATGTGTTCCGGAGACGGACCAACTTGATATCCTCACTCATTGTCACAGTTTAGCATGTGGGGGGCATTTTAGTGCCAAGAAAACAGCCCATAAAGTGTTAGACTGTGGTTTCTTTTGGCCTTCATTGTTTAAAGATGCATATGAGTATGTTAAGTCCTGTCTGAGATGCCAACAGGTTGGGGGAATTTATAAGAGAGATCAAATGCCCATGGTTCCCATATTAGAAGTAGAAATTTTTGATGTTTGGGGAATAGATTTTATGGGTCCATTTCCTGTCTCTTTTGGTTTTGAATATATTTTGGTGGCCGTAGATTATGTCTCTAAGTGGGTTGAGGCTGAGGCAACGCGATATAATGACAACAAGGTGGTGTGCAAATTTGTGAAAAAGAACATTTTCTCACGCCATGGGATTCCCCGAGCTATTATTAGCGATGGGGGAACTCATTTTAAAAATTTTCAGTTTCACACCTTGTTAAAGCATTATGGGGTAACTCATCGCGTTGCCACTCCTTATCACCCACAGACGAGCGGCCAAGTTGAGGTGTCCAATAAGGAAGTCAAAAGAATCTTAGAAAAGACTGTTAAGCCTAATCGCAAAGATTGGTCGTTGAGATTAGATGACGCATTATGGGCTTATAGGACTGCATACAAGACCCCTATTGGAATGTCACCTTATAGGCTAGTCTATGGGAAACTTTGTCATCTACCTGTAGAGTTAGAGCATAGAGCTACGTGGGCAATTAGAAATGCTAACTTTGATATTTCTGATGCAGGAAGGATGAGGAAGTTTCAATTGGCAGAATTGGAAGAGATCAGATTGGAGGCATACGAAAGTGCGAGGATTTACAAGGAAAAGACGAAGCATTTCATTGATAAATGCTTGAGAAGGAAGACTTTTGCAGTCGGCAATAAGGTTTGGCTCTATAACTCACGCATTAAATTGTTTCCAGGAAAGCTGAGGAGTAAATGGACGGGACCTTATGAGGTAATTCACGTATATGACAATGGAGTTGTGGAAGTCAAGGATCTTAAGCATGGACATTCGTTCACTGTGAATGGTCATAGGCTCAAGATGTACATTGAAGGTCCGGTAAGCACTGATGGTAATCAAGCAACCTTGATAGAGGTAGTGGCTCTCAAAGAGCCAACCGACTCATCTCTGTAAGTAAAATGACTACGAATTTTGTGGGTATATTCACTGCAAACCCTCACGAGACTAAACTCGTCCATCTAAGTAATTAGGTGGTTTAAAGGCTTGCTATACGTGCTAAGTATAGTCGTGTTCCCTACGAAAATGGTTGTTTTGTTTTTGTTTAAAGTTGTGTTGGTTAATTTAATGCGTGTTTTTAATTTGGAAATGAACGGGAGTGGCCGTTATTGAGCAAACGGGAGTTGAAAAGCTGGTAGAACGAGTGTTGAGTGAATTTGGAGCACCAGCGTCCTGGTAGGTGTTGGAAACGCTGGAATTAATTATTAAACAGAAGGATAACGTTGATAAGACGCTCAACAAGGGTTTGAGACGCTAGGGCAGCGTCGCGGACGCTGAACAAGACGCTGGGATGCAGGTTGAATGGGCGCTGAAGTGTGCAGCGTCTGAGTGAGCGTCCTAGACGCTGAAATAAATTACAAAACAGAGTGTGAGCGTTTCCAAGACGCCCTGAAGGAGGTTCAGACGCTTGAGTAGCGTTTGGGACGCCAGGTGGGACGCTGGGGACGCGGGACATGTGAGCTTAAGTGGGCGGCGTCCAGGTGAGCGTCTTAGACGCTGGAATAAATTCCAAACCCGAGGGATAGCGTCTTTAGGACGCCTAACATAGCCGCACGGACGCCAAGGCTGCGTCTTAGACGCTGGGTCGGACGCCTAGGCGATTTTCATCATTTAAACCTCCACCCACCTCATTTATTTTGCACCTACCGTCCTCTCTCTCTCTCTCAAAAACGCTCTCGTCCCTCTCTCTTGCGAAGCCGACAGTTTCTTCCATTGTTGATCTCATCCCTCACGCATTTCCTTCTCTCCATCGATCAGGTAACAATTTCAAGTTCATCTCTAGCCTTTATGCTTCTTTTGCGGTTTTCATGAACCGATTAGGGCTTTTTGTGGATTTGTGTGTGACCTTTGGAATTCTATGTTGCTCATGTATGTATGTGGTTGTATTTCTCGTATCTTGCATGTACATCACGCACATTTGTGGTTTTATGAAGTTAGGGGTCCGATTTTAGAAGCTAGGGTTGTGTGAACTTGTTTGCTATGGGTTGTATGTGATTAAGTGGCATGATGCGTGTATATGTTCTTTGTGGTCATTGTGAGTGTGTGATAGCGTTGATGGTGTATGCTCTAGCCTATGAGTGTGTTGGGTACTCTCACCCATAGAATCTCAGTAACAGTGGTAGTAACCTCCCCCTTTGCAACTAAGTTGGGGAGGGGTGAGTTGTTACACAGGTTGTCGCTACACTAACCATGTGGGTACATGTTTTTAAGGTCAAACCACACTAACCCACAGTGGTCATGGTGTTTAGTAAGCACAGGATTTCATTGACCTAGGGTTAGAGTGCATTGTCCATCATCACTTCCAGTAGGCATTCATTATATGCATTCGATCCATCACGTGGGGCATAGCATCTGATATGATTTGTATCACTGTCTATAGCCATGACTAGGCTTCAGCGAGGAAGCAAAAACAAACTGCAACATCCAGCACACGAAAGCGTTCCCGCCAAACCGCGTCCCCATCACCTTCTCCAGTACGAGAAGTAGAACAACCAGTGGAGGTGCTGGAGATTGATTCGAATTTTAAGTTCCTTTTGGAAAAAGGTGTGCATAGGGACGAATTTAAAGACTACGGAGTTTTCGACGCTTTTGGGCGCTTAGGTTGGTCAGCGGCTCTAGACTGGACCAAGGATGTGATATACCAAGATGCATTGGAGGAGTTCTGCACTACGGTCACAAGGAAGAGAGGTGATCTGTTAGCACCTCTAACTCTTCAGGCAACAGTAGCTGGTCATGAAGTTGAGATTTCTGCGGAGACGTTAAAGAAACTCTTGGGTTTTGATGCACCTACTGCAGCTGATGGAAGCGTCTTGGAACACGAGATATGGGATGAGGACAGTCTAAAGGAAATCCCTCTCGTGTCCCCGGGAATTTGGCAGACATATTTGACGACCGTGTTTGAACTCACTCCCACTCAGGCTAGAACATATAATGCCCACGCACGTAAAGATCTTAGGCCCTTAGCTAAGGTGTTATGGAAGCTTGTGTTGTATAATGTGCTGCCCCGAAATGTCGACACTACAAGCGTGAAAGTGAAAGAAATCGTGGTTGTGAATGCTTTGTTGACTGGATCACCGTGTATTTCGTTGAGTCATTTGGTACTGGCAAACATCTGGAACTCTATACTCTCCTCTAGCCGCACTGAACTTGTACACGTCCGAATGATATCGGAACTTCTGGAACGTATGCGCACACTTCCCTCCACTCCACGTTTTGCTTTGATTCCCGATCGGGAAAAATACTTCACAAAGCAACTTTTTAGCCGTACTCAATTCATCCGAGCAGGTGATGTGTCTATTATTCGGGATTTGATGAGTGGCTTCGAGACTACTTTGGACCGCCCTCGTTCTCCAGCTGTTTCCCCCGATCAGGTACTTGGTGAATCTTCATCCACTACCACCACTTTGGAAAGCATGCAGAAGAGCATTCAGGACCTCACCGCTGTAGTAGGAAGAATGCATGAGCAGATGCAGCACCAAGTGATGATCACTCTGGAACTCGTGGAGAAGAAAGTTGATCGCTTATACGAGATGGCTGAAGCAATAAATGATGCTGCCAAATATGAAGCTGAGTTGCGGGAGCAGCAGGTGTTAGCAAGGAGGGAACCCGCAAGGAAAGACAAAGCTCCAATTCGTGAGGAGGATAAGGATTTGGTGTAGTTATGTGTGGTTCCTCAAGTACTTGGAGTTGGTTTCGTAGGTCATTGTCATGAAAACATTTTGTTTCTTTTGGGGGTTGATGATTACTTCCGCCGGGTGTGGCGATGGACCATATTATGTGTACTTAACTTTGACACTGTCTCTTTCTTTTGCTATGGCCTATAATATGCTTGGGTGCCGGTTGCTATTTCTATATCTGCTTGTGTGAATTTTGTACCCATATGTGTTGCTTATCTGTGTTATTTGTGATGAGGACATCACTTTCCTCTAAGTTGGGGAGGGGGTGTCCAATTTTTTGATTTTGGTGCCCTTTTTGCGTATGTGAGATGAATGTGTAACAGGAAACCGTGTTGTGAGCAGCAGGTTATATGTGGATACATTAGTATTTTGATACTAACAGTTCAATACCATGGTTGCGTGTATTGATGTGCATTTCAGGATTCAATATGTCGGGGGCATCATCATCTCAGAGGCAAAAGAGCATTGCAAAGCGAAAGAAAACAGCTTCAACCACGCCAGATGTGCGTCCTCCTGCTGTATGGGATTCAACTAAGCTTCTGTCCGAGCATGATGAAAGAATTAGGGCAGAATTGTTTATGGAGAAATGGGGGGAGGACACGAAGTTCGTCTATGAGAAAAAGCTAGATAGGGATGAATTCGGCAATTATGGTGTGGTTGAGTTGTTTCAAACCTTGGGTTGGGAGAGAGTGTTGGACTTAGGCGGAGAGGAGTTGTACCCCTTTGTGGTAGCTGAATGGATGTCAAACCTACGACTCGGGAGAGGGGTCGATGACTGTAATTATACCTTAATTGGCATAGTGGGCAATACAGAGATTAGGATGTCAGCCGCAGAGTTGAGGGAAGTTTTTGCAGTAGACACTGGATGCATGAGAGACGGTGAGAGACAGCCTTATGTGTATAGAACCGAGGGATATCTAGCCGGTACAGGGATGATGTACTCCGAGGTCTGGTTGAGGAAGGTTATGGCAGCTTTTGATCTTCCCAGGGATCGGGTATCCAAGTATAGGGACTTCAAACGAGGTGATTTGCAGCCGATGGCTAAGGTACTTCACAAGATCGTGATCACGAATATCTTACCAAGGTCAGGGGATCTGAGTATGGTGAGATTGAAGGATGTTAGTATTATGCATGCCCTGCTGACCGGAGAGGAACCTCTATCCTTTGCTTGGGTTGTAATGGACGACTTGTGGAATATGTACAACACCCGGGAGAGACGGGTTATACCTCATATGTGGCTGTTATCCAGATACCTGAAGGTAAAAGGTGCTATGGCTGAAAATACCCTTGCTAAGTTCATCAAGGAGAGTAGTTTATGGATCAAGGTCAGCTCTATGAAAGATATTGTACTGAGGGAAGCCGAGGACGGGTACGAGATCTATGACACTGAGACGAAGAAAAGTGTGGTGACACCATATCCGGAAGAGGAGAGAATGGAGAGACAACAAAGCAGAGCAGTTCGGAGGGGTGAGGCAGGAGATTTAAGCAACATTGTACAGATGTTATCGAGTTTGAGCACGGAAGTCACTGCCATGAGAGTTGAGCAACGAGAGAGGTCAGAGAGACAAGATAGGGTAATGGAGGAGCAGCAAAGGCAAATTAATTGGTTGCAGTCTGAAGTAGGAGCGCAGAGGAGGCAGTTAGATGATATCTACCTAGGTGTAAGGGCCGGTGCATTCCTGAATGCATATATGTATAGCCAACAGTGGCAGTACGAGGACGAGTTGAGGCACTACAGTGATTATAGGGCCAGCCTGCCCTACACACCACTCGATAGGTACCAGGCACCAAGTTATGAGACTATTGACAGGAGCACGGGTAACCCGGTGCCACATCCTGCTTTGGCACCATTCCATCAGCCTCCATCTGCACCCCAAACACGAGATCAACATGGTTTTGCGGCTTTCTTCAGTGGCATCTTTGGGCCACCATCCTAGATAAGAGGCAACTCTAATATCGGGTACTTTCGTTTCATTTCTGTCATTTAATTTATTGCAGTTTTCAGTTCAGTAGTTTTCTTAGATGTTTAGTTTATTTTTACAAATGTTTGTTATAGTGGTGGTATCATGATCATTCCTTAACTGCTTATACATGATTGGTTTGTGCAAAGTGTGAAGATGAGAGTTTAAGAGGGGTGAGCACCCTAGTTTGATAGTTTTAAAAGAAAGTAGCTTTTGGGTTGATGAAAAGGAAGTATGATTGAGTATAAGTGTTTAGCATGGGAGATAGTGGTTGATTCCTTCGTTAATAAATCTTTGGCATTGATGGCAATAAGGGGGAGAGTAAGGTATACATTGCACGGAAAATCTAAAAATATAAAAAGAAAAGAAAAGAAAAGGAGAGTTGAATAAGCTAGCACGTGGCCTAGTAAGTTCGGGAAATTAAGTCCGTGGGGTACCGTCATGCCTAATCACCTAAGACCGTCTGGTTTGGGATCGATTGACCCAAATCCCGTTACATGAACTTGCTAGAAAGCCATGGTTGTAAGTGTTAGCATTGAATCAAAAGAAAAAGAGCAGAAAAGTGCTCTAAAAAAATGTGCAATTGGGTGTTAAGTGAATAACTCGTAACCTTGAGCTAAAAATCAATGCCTACGGATTTATTAGGAAGGAAAACCCATAGATTGAACATGTTAGCATTTGATTTGATCATTCACTGTTTTATCATGCCACAAGTTCACGCTTTTAAAGTTGGAAAACTCAATCGTTTCATCCTTTTTGTCTCTGTTTTGATGCCTTGTTCGGGACGATCAAGGTGTAAGTTGGGGAGGTTTGATCAGTGATATAATCACTGTTATTTTCATGTGTTTTTGTTATGTTTTAGTGTGTAAATATGAGATAATTGGTACTACTAATGTAGGTTTTTGTGTTTTCAGTTGCTTGGCAAGAAAGTAAAAGAAATAGCAGCTTAAAAGGGGAATTTCGTGTAGGCGTCCTAGCCAGCGTCCCAGACGCCCAGAAAACGCCCAAAACTCCCTGAAACAGAGTCTGAGCGTCCTAGCCAGCGTCCTAGACGCTGGGGGCGACGCTGGTGCGGAAATGTGGCGAAACCTGCAGTTTTTGAGGGAGGCAGTTACCATTTTGAAGGGGGTTCGCATTTGGGCAGTTTCACACACACAAAGGTGCGATTTTGGGAGGAAAATCGGAGGAGAAAAGCAATCGGAATCAAACGAAGATCAAGCATTGGCATCCGATCGATTGTATTTACACATTATCGGTAGTTTTAATGTTTTCATCCGTGTTTGACACTGTTAGTAAGTTAACCCAAGCTATGCTTGGCTAAATACTTAGTGGTGTTTGTTCTTCAGTTTGCATACTATGGTTTGAATGAATGTTTAATTAATTTCAGTTTCCAATTGTGCTTAAAGGGGTTGTGGATCTTATTTGTGAATGAATGGTTGTAATCAATGGATATTGTATGTAACGAGGTATAGCGATATCATTAGTTGTGCCGGCTCATTCATATGGGGAAGACAATTAATAGACGGCGCATACTTCGTCTTAAGAGTATTTGTTGTGAAAACCAATTCATTTATATGGAAACTGTAAAAGGGGATTATATTTGTATGAGTAAATGCGAATGAACAGAAAGTGTATCTAAAATGGTTGATGTCCATGTCATTGATTGTGCCCACTCTCTATAGGGGAGGAAGACAGTCAATAGAGTGGTATACGTTGTTTTGGAACATAAGCTGTAAATTCATGTCACTTCATGTGAATGGAATCCCTAACATTCTGAATTGCCATAGTGTGTATAACGAGAGAGCAAACACCCTCTTTCTCTTCCAGTGAACTTCTTTAATTCAATTCTCGTGTGTGACATTGCAACAATAGTAGTTTTACAGTAGGAAATTAGTTCGAAACAAATGATTTCAATTCTAATCCAAACAGTCTCTGAACTAGTTTAGCGACCTATCATTCCCTGTGGATTCGATCCCACTTACCCTATCTATATAGTGTTTTTGGGTTATATTTTTGATACTCATACGACTGGGTCCATCATATGCAGTGTTGAATATATGATATACAGTATTACTTTGGCGTTCAATATTCTGTTACCGTATACTTAATTAATATACATATGTGTAACTTTTTGAAAAAAAATATATAACAAGTAATTTTTTTTTCAAAAAAATATATCATGACCAGTCCGATCGATCTATGTAAATATAAAAATTAAATATTCATACCAAATTTCGAATGATGAAGTGCAATACTGAAGGTTATATAACTAATATGCTGAGTTGGCATGATTAGTTATTGTAACTAATTTTTAATAGTTATTTAGTGATTAATATTATGTTAGTTTGTTATTTTTTCTATATATAATGAGGCTTGTACTCTCTGATTGTATCAAGATTTACAGAGATAAAATTACATCTCTCGTTTTATGGTATCAGAGACATAAGATCTTCTCCTTTCAAACTTCTTGATTATTTTTTTTTTTTTTGAAAAATGTCAGTTGTTAATCCAGAAATTGGAATCAACAACGCCAATGATCCACTTCATATTGCAACCTCAGAGCATCCTGGTATGGTTTTGACAAATACTCTCTTCAATGGAAGTAATTTCCTGGGTTGGAGTCGCACCATCAAGATGATTTTAGGAGCAAAATTGAAGCTAGGGTTCATCAATGGCTCCTGTCGCAAACCAGAAGCTGATCATGCTGATCTTCAGCGATGGATTCGATGTGACTACATGGTTACCTGTTGGATTTTATATTCAATGGTAAGCAAATCACACTTTTAAATATTTAATGTTAAATATATATATGGAGGGTTGAATATATGATGTATATGAAATACAGAAGCAATCGCATCTAAATATACAGTGTTGATAATATGATATACAGTGTTACTTCGACATTAAATATTCTCGATATAATATATTGGGTAGGAAAATGAAAAGAAAAAATAAAATAAAACAGAGATTATAATATGGGAAGCGTGTCGGCGATGGGAGAAGAAACAAAAAAATTGATGGTAAAAAACTAAAAACGACATACATTTTTACTAATTATGCTAAAAATAGAAACAAATATCAACCTCTCGCTATTCACTTCTTGCCTCTTGCCTTGGCGGCAGGAAGAGGAAGTTACCCCAATTAACAAGAGGTAGACCAAAATGTGCATGTGTACCTAAAGCCTTTTTTTTTTTTTTTTAAATTTATATTCACAAATATTACATTTTATTTTATAAATTTGTTATTTCTATATTTCCTGGATCTATATATGTCATAAAAAATGATAACACTCACTTATCATATCATCATTTTACTATAGGATGCTTTCGGTTCCGAAACAGGACCGAACCCAAAAACTAAAATTGCGCAAAATCAATAACATGTTCGGATAAATCGAGTTTTGCTAATTCCTACTTGATCAAGAATAAGTTTAATAGTATAGTTAATATAATCTTTATATATAATAAAGAAGAACACTTTTTGCCACATGTTATCTTATGAAGCCTTAACGTTTTTCATTTTCCCTCCTAAACTTCCTTAATTACTTTATTAAATATTGTAATTAAATTAAATGTCCAATTTAAATTTATTTCACTTCAATTTTTTTTTAAATTTAAATATCAATCAACTAACTACATTTCAATAAATAAAACTATTTATATTTAAATCAAAGCTATATTTTAATAAAACCTTCTTAATTTATTATTTTTTGTTGATAAATCATTTATTTAAATCATAACTATATTTTAATAAATAATAATTAACCAATATTAATACTAATAAAATCTTTTATATGTTTTATTTAAATATCAACATTTATAAGTTTTTTGGATAGAGAATTATATACTTTATTATTTCATAGTATTTTAATAACTCATTTATAGTAGTTTATCATTAGTCTTTTATGATACTTAAATATTTTTAATAAAATTTTAATTTTATATACATATTTTAAGAAAACAATAAATTATTATAATCCGTGTAATACACGGGATAATAAACTAGTAATAGATAAATGAATAAAAAGAAAAAGAAATATATGTAACATTAAAATTAAAAAGGAAAGCATGTGACAGTGTTTCACAATTTAATCGTCCAATTTGAATTTATGGACCACTTTGAATCTGTTGATAGATTGGACCACGTACATGGATCAGTTTTTCCACGTGAAATACAGAACGCCATTTAATCATTTGAACTTACAAACCTTAATCATTCGATTCGATTCTATTCTTTTCTTTTCTAGAGTTTAGACCCGATCGACCACATTAACATTTAACAAGAGAAATCAATCATCTTTTTCATATCAACAATTCAACAAGTGGGTTTAATTTGACCCATTGACCCATTTTGTTCATATGGGTAGTATTCGAGCCAAACCCCCATCAATTTTGGTAACCCACCCACCACATACAATTTGCTACAACTTTTCCCCATCTAATCTCGTATTAAATCGAAGCTTCTTAATTCCTAATGCTACCACTTTTGCGACTGGTTTTGTTGAACGATTCTTCCCGAGATTGCTGCTGCTAATGCTGCTTTGAAGCTCGGATCTTTCGTCAATGAAGATGCCATTTGATCTACCAAAAACTGTTGGAATTCTGGTGTGTCAACCCTTCTGTTACCACCAACTTTTGGTTCCTCAGATTGGTTGGTCGCTGCAGCTGCTTTTGGTGGGTTTGTTAAGTCTAGAGTGATGGTGGGTCCCGATGAGCCGAGTGATGCCGAGCACGGGACAGAACCGAGTGTCGTGGTCGCCACCGTTCGGTTCAACCCTGAACTTGTCTGCTCGTGTTTCGATTGGTTTGGATGGTTGTGTTCTCCTTCATAAGTTGCTACCAAGATTGATTGATCTTCAACACTTCTTTGGACCTGATCGATGGATATATTTAAACAAAACATCAATCAATTAACTATATCAAAATCAAACGATATTTATAGGCAATCCATCAATTGATCAAGTGTCGAATTCGGCACCAGTTTCTCACCTTCTTTTTGACTGGGCAGCTGGGAGCATGAGAGCATTTGAAATAAGCTCTAGGAGAAGGGTTGTCTCTCGTAACCTTTTGACCATATTTCCTCCATTGATATCCATCTTTCACCAACTGTTTACAAGTAAATTATATAGTACATTTAGATCGAAATCAAATCTTGACAATACTTAATTAATTTAATGCTATATATAACATATAATAGTTTCTGGTTTCTTTCGATCTCTGATGAAATCAATAAGCAAGCATGTCAACATCTTTCTTGATGTGATTACTATACGGTACTATAGAAAAAACAAAACATTTCTTCGATGTAACAGTCAATCATGTGGCATCTAGAAACATAATTTTCATCGTCCTGGATGGATGCCAGGTTCAGAAGTGAAAATTAAGATGGAGGTTGGACTTACGAGGCCGGTATCAGAAGCTTCGGTACGAACACAGACTCTAGAAATCTTGGCCTTGATGTGTTGTTCTTGTCTAGGTTTCTTACAAGAATCTTCATCGCTTGAACTAGTCTCAGAATTACCTCTTTCGCTGTTGATTTGGTTGATGGGGTTTTCGGGTTTCCTTTTCCGGGAAGAGTTGTTGGTGGTGCTATCAGAGGGTGCCGGATTCTTTGTCATATAATCAGCCAAATGGTTTTGCAAAGCAGTGTAATTCTCACACATCACAGTTAACATCTCCGTAAGCTTCTTGTTTTCTGCACTAACCCTATTCAATTCCTCCACCAAAGCATCTGCAGCACCCTGCTAATTCCCACAAAACCCTAGTTCATTAATTATTTATCAACAAATTAAACATATATATATTATATATCTACATACTACAACATGTATATTAAACTTCTTATTGAATGTTATGTATTCTGAAATACAAGTAGAAGTGAAAATATATAGTATTTAATATATTACCTCATCATTAACATTAGCTGGCATCTTCAATCCTAGTTCAATGAAGTTGCTTTGAACTTCTTGTTTCTGTGGGTAAAAATCAAGAAAATTAAGCTAAAGACAAAACCATGTGTATATGTACATGTATATGTATATATTGTAAGATCGACTTACAGGAACTAGAGAGAGGAAGTGGGAAGGATTTGAATTAAGATCCAAAGAAGTATCAACCAAGCTTGTATATTCCATGGAATTAAAGTTTTAGAATTGTTGAAAGATGGAAATCTTCTACTCAATTCTTTTGGAATTGATCTTGATCAAGTAATTCAATTTAATTAGTTGTAGAGAGAGAGAGAGAGAGAGATGCGAAACTGAAGAATTCAATAAAAGGAAAGAGTGGAATATATAGGATAGAGAAGCAGGTGCAAGTTGAAAGGAAGAGGAGAGGAAGGAGGCTTTGATACATGTATTATTATGGTCAAGATGCACATAGGATATAATATCATAATTATGTCTAGTTGAAAACTTAAAATCACCTTCTCTCTCTCTCTCTCTCTCTCTCTCTCTCTCTCTCTCTCTCTCTCTCTCTCTCTCTCTCTCTCTCTCTCTAAATATGTATATATAATTAATTTTACTTGCACATAGTTATCCTTTTCTTTCTTTTAATCTGAATTTTTAATTTCACGAAAAATGATACATTTATTAAATAGCTAGAAAATGGTTTGAAAATAGTCAACACATAGCTACTATAAAATTTTAAGATGATTTTGTGTATTTTTAAAAATAAGCATTGCTATACTGCACATCCGCTCCCATTAATTTTACTGATCATACTCTTCATATCTCACATATTTTTTATTATTGATGTGAGACCCAATGATTAAACCTAATATCCCTTACACTGCAGATGTATTAGTAACAAAAAAGAAGTGTATGTATAAAATAGCCTTTTAAAAATATGTATTTACTTAATCCTCATAATTTAAATTCATATACATACATAGACTAATAGTGAGTGTGATTAAATTAGAAATTTAAAACATTTTACGATGAGAAAATGGATAAAAATGATCGATCATACTTATTTAAAAAAGAAAAAGATGGGAAATTAAAAAGGTATATAAAATAATAAATGATGAAAATGGTAGGAGGATAGAACAAAAAGAAGGATGAAAAAGATAAAGATAAGAGAGAGTGGTGTGTGTGTGTGTGTAGTAGGAAAAAAGGAAAAAAGGAAAAAAGAAAGTCGTGATGAATTGTTTGTTGTCGGCTGTTGAGGTAAGAAGTCTTTGCATTTAGTCAAAGTCAAGCCCACCTTTTTCCTTTGGCCCTTTGCTTGCTATTTGAACAACTCCTCCTCATATACTATAAACTATATCTTTTATTTTTATTTTTATTATATTTATATATAAACAAAACAACTTTCTTTCCATATATTTATTTGGTCCAATTAGATTAAAACTGTCTTATCTTAATATTTACACTTATTAATTAAGAATATTCCTCATGTTTTAAACAAGCCTAAATTCTTTTTTTTTTTTTTTAAATAAATAGATATTCATGGGTATGATTTAATATAGTTCATATAAAATAAGTTGCTCCCTCCCGATTAATTACAATAACTTAACCTTGTTTAATTAAAGTTGGGTTAATATTGAAAAGCCAAATCAAATTTTTTCAAATGATATTTATGTGAATTCACTTGGTAGCACTCAACTTATTAACAAACTAAATAAACACTGATTCATGTAGCAATAATTGTAAATTAAATGTATGCTTGCAAGAATTTAGCATGGTCTAATTCAATGTATGTTTACATGAAACCAAAAAAAACCCAAAATCATGGTTATTAACCAAACAAAAAAATGAAACATGATACATCGATCATTAAAAACACCGAGTCTAATAATGAAGCAGAAAGCCCAAACATATGAAATCAATCGTCGACACAATCAGAATCCAAAAAACAAAACAAAATTTGGGGTGAGCATGATACTTGTACCAAACTGGAAACGAACTGAAATACTTGAAACCGAAATCAAATAAAATGAAAATTGAACCCCATAATGATACATAAATCGGTAATGGTTTGGTACTGTATGATCCAGAAAAATGATACATTTGCTCACCCATATTACTGGTACTACCAAACTAGAAAAGCTAGAATACATAAATCAAAGAATACCAAAACTGAATCCCGTATTGAAGGCGAATGCAACAATTAGTATTGGTTCGATACCGATACGATTTGAGAAAATTGATACAGTTGCTCACCCCTAAACACAATATTCAATTTACTTATAAAGTAGAAACTATCGACTACAACTGAAAACCATTGATACAAAACGTAATAGTCATGGAGTCTCCCTAAATCCAAATCATGCAATCAACCCAAATTTGTTATTATTTCCTATTACTTGAATCAATCCAAAATCAAACACCAAAACAAGCTATATGAAGTTGAAGACAATTTCTTCAACAATATTATCTAAATTCGATCAAACACCAAAACAAGCTAGAAACTTGGACTTGGTATTAATTTAATCAATCCAAAATCTTGATTTCAAGAACTAAAATATTAAGAAATAACAAACCAAAAAAACATCCTGAAACAAATTCTAATTTGATCGAACCCAATCATCAAATCCTAAGAACCCAAAACAATTTTGACGTCTTGAATTTAGGGTCGTCTTTTATAGAGAATCGGAGACAAGAAAATAAAATTGTTTTCATTTCTTTTGTTTGATTCGGCCCGAGACTCAAATTGAGAAATGAATTCTCATTCTCTACTTTCAGGTTGTGTTTGGTAGAGACAATTTACAAAAACTAAAATGAAGACAAATTATTAATTAGGAGACTTGAATTATGTATATCAATTATTTATGAATTCTCAAGTTGTATCAATAAATAGCTTAAAATTCAATTCTCTTATTTCTCTAACAATAGTGGAGAATTAAGTAAAAATTAAAATTAACAAAAAAGAAAAATACAACAATTATAATGGGAAAAATTACCAAGAATTGTAATATAAAATACATAATTTTTCAATAGAGGCATTGTAAATTTTTTTTTTTTGGCCGAAAAACGACATTAAATTCAAATTTTAGGTCAAGAAAGATAATCAATTATTATTATTTTACCAAAAAAGGGAGCATAAACTTGAAAAATTACTTTCTTAATTGGTTATCAATACCCTTTTTTGTCAAATTTAAATTTTATGTTATCTTTTTTGGCTTAAAAAATTTACATTACATTTATTGTCAAATTTTGTATTTTATATTACATTTCTTGGTAATTTCCCCATTATAATATTATTGTATTTTCAAGTTCACAGTCTAAAAAACCAATGATTTTATCATTATTTATCATCTCTTTAATTCTCTCTACCAAACGCAATCAATCTCTTCGAGTAGAGGAGAAATGGGTGGAATTGTAAAAAAAAATGAATGGATGCTTCTTCCCTAATCTGTGATTATTCCCTCATACGCTCCAGACCGTCTGTGATTTTCACCCTCTTCGCCTACCAGCTTTGTCTTCTGGACATTCCATCATCCGTCGATTGGCGCTGGTGACAATCTCAAATTCTCTTTTTCTCTTTATATTATATGGCTCTTTCTCTTTATCTTATTCTCTATACCAAACACATACTTAAAGTTTAAAACCAAAACTAGATCAGCAATCAGAAACAAAAGCCAAATGAATTTATCGAATTCTTGAATTAACCGAAATGTCGTGAACATTGTCTTAATGCGAAGTTGATCAACCCAAAACTAAACTCAAACGTAGGTCGTCACCTAAACTAATAAATAGGATACCCAAAAGAGTCATATCAATCAACCCATTTTTTTGTTATGTAAAGTGACTTCCATTAAACGTTTTTTGGTAGCAAGTATTTTTACAAAAAAAAAAAATCTAAATTTAAGTGACTTTTATGGAAATGTTATTGGTGTAAGGACTTAAACAAAAGATATTGAACGTGCATTGAGTTTTTACATAATTTTCCCAATTATAAATGGTGGCTTTCCAGTCCAAACAAACATCAAATGTGATAAGCGCATTCAACCAACATACAGAAATACCAAGAATTGCTTGTTCTAAATTACTTTAAATTTCTTCATATATCATCATACTGATATAATCATACATCAGAAATTTATTCAATACAGAATGCAAAATACAATTGTTTAATAACATACAATATTACTAGGGATAACAATTTCAGCCCATCAAAGCAAACGAGTTAAACTGGTTGACGACTAAAAGTCATAAATTTTACATATTTTAATTATTTTTTCAAAGAACAATTTGTTTAATACTCCATTTAATAAATTTTCATTTTTTAAAAAAATTACATTCTAACTTAGTTTTTTATTACGGGTATATTTTAACCGTTCGGTCCATTTGGCCCGTTAGGTCAAAGTTACCATCTTTATTATTAATTACTATAAATCCCTGATATATATGACAAAGTTGTACAGATGACATTAATTGCGAAAGAAGATATGTGAATATTGTTGCAATGCAATTATTTTATGTGAATTCTTATGGTCAACCTCGATTGTCACTTAACCTTTACAGCTAGATGTTGAAGTTTTAAAGCTCTCAATACTATTAAATTTTTATTATTAATGTATGCTATACTAGTTTATTACTTGTGTACTACACAGAATAATTAAATAAATGATTTTCTTAAAACTTTATAAGAATTTAAAAATTATTGTAGAAACAACAAAGGTAAAATACATAACTTAAAATTACATAATAACAAAGAAATAAAAAAATAACAATAAAAGCTAAAAAGTTTGAATAAGAAACTAAGAAAAGACATTAGTTGTATATTCAAATTTAAAACAGAATCCTGGGATAATAGACATACGCTTTTTCTAAAATTAATTTAATTATTCTAAGATAAAAATTATAGAATTTTACACGTGTCATATCCATGTTATGTCAATTAGCATTCTAGTTAGAAACCAAGTGACATCTATTTATTCTTTTAATAAAATAGATAGATATGTTAAGGGTGGTTTTGTTTCGTCGGGTTTAAAAAAATTGAATGAGTTTTGGTTTCATAGAGATCATTTAGTTGCTAATTTGTTCAAAATTTAAAACCTATTCATGGTCATTGATTATCTTCCTTCTTTTATTTCTCGTTTCTTTAAAATCCACACTCAAACAGTGCAAACATAGGTTCCAAATGGACCTGTTGCATAATTTTTTGTTGCATTCTTGGTTCAAGAATCCAAGAGACTAGATTGGTTGCTTCGGATGAACAAATGAGTATATTTAAGGGAAAATTTCACAAAAAACATCAAACTACAAGTTTTTATTCGATTAAGTCCCTCAATCAAATTTTTTGTCTGATAAGTCCCTTAACTAAATAAAAATCACGAATTTGATGTTTTTTTCAAATAAAGTTACCGGTAACCTGTTAAGCGGGTTGCAATTGCTGACGTGAATTTTATAAATCTATAATTTTTTTCGATTAAGTCCCCCAACTAAAAAATTTTGTCTTACAAATCCATTAACTAAATTATTTTGTCTTATAAATCCCTCAACTAATTTTTTTGCCACATAAATCCCTTATCTTGATGAAACTCATGTTATTTGTTGTTTTATCAATTTAAGTGATTGTTCAATTGACACTCATGTAACACATATGTGGATGCAAAAAAATAAAACAAAATGATAAATCAAAACGATCATTTTTATTGTTTAAAGATTAGTCGGGATGAACAAGTTAAATATATTTAAAAATTGTGGTCTAGACAAACATAGGATCGAAATAATCATCATTTATGTTATTATATCAAACCAACTTATATTATCCGGAATAACGGACTTTTAACAAAATTTATTATTTTCAAACAACCATCGTCGTTTTGAAAAAATATTGCTTTCAAACCAACTTATTTTGGTCTAGACAAACATGACATGCTCTGTCATCGTAATAAACATCGTAGTTTTTAAAAGTTTAAAACAATTCGTTTTATTTTATCGAAAAGTTAAAAGGTTTAATTAGTTCGGGGACTTATAAGGGAAAAAAATGAAATGGGGACTTAATCGAAAATCTTTTATACTTTGATGGTTTTTGCAAAATAGGTTTAAGCATGTTAACCTGTTACAACAGGTTAACGGACCAATTTAAAAGATTTAAGTAGTTTGGGGACTTATCAGAAATAAAAAATGAAATGGGGACTTAATCGAAAATTTTTTGTACATTTGATGGTTTTTTGCATAATTTTCCCTATATTTAATTGAAAATAACACAAATAATCTTAGAATTATACAAAAAATGTAATTAATTACACAAAATCTGCATCTCTATTAGTTTTTTTATTATTATTTTGGTTAGAAACCCTCTTTTATTTGGGTATTTTATTTATTCCAAAAAGATATAATAGATTGATACCTTTTAAAGTGATTAAGTATGCTTAATATATGTGAGTGAATACATATGTAATGCATTTAATATTAGAGACATGCTTGATTAATTAATATTTATTTATATTAAATTATCTAATCATCTATTATCATATTATTATTAAGTTGATTTTTTAATTATATGGTTAATAACATCACAATCATCTTTGTTTTTAAAAATAAAAAAGAGACTGTATTAATGTACGTATGCAATGCACATGGAAGGTGCCAAAATAAGGTTACAAATAAAAGGTCCCCTCCTTTGACCTACCAATCTCTCTATTTCTTTATCCACCGTTCTCATGGGCCGACATCCAATTTTGCACTTTTTTTTTCTATTTTTTTTAAGGGTAGATTATTTACGTCTATTACGGGTAAAAAAGATGGTTAAGTTGACATTGAAAAGTGAAATGATAAAATCTGTCATTTATCTATTGACTAATTAATTATAAATAATTGATTTATAATAATATAATAATAATGATGGGTTACAAATAGACATTTATCAAGTTAGATTAGTAGCACCCTTCTTTCTATATTCGATACAACTAACTATTTTACTTTATTTTAAATTTACTTTTAAGAAAAAATTTCATAACCTAATTACTACACATATATCACTATAAACTTTTTTTGTTACCTCTATATTCGTTTAAACTTGTAAAACTCTTATATATGCCTAAAATATCTAATTAATTATCATTAAATCATTTAATATTTTAACATTATCTTTTTAATCCTCCAATATTTTAAATCCCAAAGTATCTTTGCTAAACAAAAAAAACTAATCGGTCTCTAAACCCCAAGCCAGAAAATAGATTAGTTTCTTCATTTTTTACAGTTAACTTTCTCTCTTGTTCGAGTCAATCGGTTCCTTGATTTCCTTCCTATATGTAAAGGTTGTTGGATTGGGATATATATGATTTAATCATTCCTACTAGTTGTTTGATTAAGATAGATATGATTCAAGATGTATTTTTTTAAGAAAATGATATTTTGAATCTATAGTATATAATATAATTACAAAGATAATATCTAAAATTTTTAAATGATTTGATGATAATTAAATAGATATTTGAACATATATGAGAGGTTTAAATGTTTAAATAATAAAGTTTTATAAGATTGTGTTGGAATAAAAAAATAAACTTTAATTATGTTAACATAACTTAAACAATTCATCACCTCCACACTACAACAAAAAAATATCTCACTCTAGCCACTGAATTCGAGAAAAACCAATCCAACCCAATTATAAAATCTGATATATTTGACTCTGATCGATCAGAAATTATATAATCTGAGCAGTCACGCTCTAAGCATATGATTCATTCAGATTGTTGCTTAAGGTGATGTAATTTTGCTAGTTGGCCCCTAATGTGGGTTTTGGGATATGAAAAAGTTGTCTTTTAAAAGGATTATCGTGTCATTTGGTTCACGGAATGAAATTTCAATAAATTGAAATTTAAATTCTAGTTATTAATTTGGTTGATGGTGAATGTAAAAGTTGTTTTTTAGTATTGGTTAGACACGTAGGTCAGAATCTAATTTATATATAGGTTAAAATTTAATTCATGTATTAGTGGAAGGAATGTCAAATTACTATATACAAGAAAATTTGATGGAAAATACATAAAATTTAACCCTTTACATTAATTAGTTATAGAAAATGATAAATAAGCTAAAGTTAAATTGCAATTCCATCGACTTGCATCACACGAACCAAACGGTATCTCATATAAATATATGTCTTGTAGATTTTTATGTTTTGATGTGAAAAGAATTATATAGCTAGGTGAAGTTAAGTAATAAATATATATATAATTATATGAAAGAGAGAGTATATTAGAAGTAAGTGTATGATAAAAAAATATATATATAGAAGAAGATGGAATTGATGTCACGTATTTTGACAACATTTTTCACGTTATCGTAAGTGTTATAAAATAAATAAAATAAAAGTATTATTATATATAAAAGTGGAAGTGGAATTGGAATTGGAATGAATAGTTTAATAAAGTTTTGTTGTGTATGATACGTGCCTCGTGCGCGTACTTAATATAGCAATACTTAAAACACCTTTTTATTATAATTCTTTTCTTTTTATTTTAAAAAGAAAAAGAAAAAAAGAAAAAAAAGGTCAACAGTCAACACAACACTTGTGTATCACAAAATGACACAACAGTAGTAGTAACACCACCCCACCACCCCCACAAACTCCATGGTGCGTCGGTGATCAAAACCAACCTCCCACTCCCCTCCTCACCGCTTTTTTTAAAACACAAAAAACAAAATGTGAATGTTTTTATATTTAATGATAGTATCACAAAATATGTTTCAACTGTATTTTAGAAAAAAAAAACTATAAATGTTAAAAAATGGTCATTTTCCTTATGAAAATAATGTATCCACGTACCAGTTCAAAAAGTCAGGATCTAACAACTTCTTATTAAAATTTTTATGTTTGTAGCATAGTAAAAAAATGATTAATCATGTCAAAACGTAATATATTGTCAATTTTTTATTTAATTAGGGTAATATACTCAGTTTTTTATTTTAGGTAACATAATTTTCAAATCGAACCGATCCAGGTAACCATATCGAATTAAAGCGTAAAATTGTTGGCATAACCGTTTTTTTCTATTTAACATTTTTTTATAGAAATGACAGTTTACATATTATCTAACATGTATAATTTTATGCAAATTAGAAGATCTTTTTGATAATACGTACATTTCTATTTTGAGCAAATTAGAAAACAATTAAGTAGTTTTAGTTTTAAAGAAATTACTGACTGGACTAAGAAACTGTCAAATCAATAATTTTTATTATTCAAATCCGATAAGATTACATTGATTGATTTGATTTGAAAATTATGTTACCTTAGTTTAGTTATGTCACTATTATATATTTATATGGAATAAGCAGTGATAAAGAAACACTGACTTTAATAAAATATTAGACTGTAGTATATATGAACTTTAACTTACCGTTGAAAAAATTCATATATTAAAAAAATATGTTTGTTTTTTGAAATTCTAGTATAAATCAAATATGAATTGGATAAACATGATCCCAATAGAGACAAAAAATTTTAACCAAAAACTGAATTTGATTTGGTCAGGTTTAACCCATGATAACCATCCTAATCATGTGTTAATTAACGTTATCTTTTGAATTTAATCAACATTATCTTGAAAGCATAGACCAATCATGATTCGCATATATCAAAATTCAAAAGCTAGCTATATTCATGTGAACACACCGGCCTAAAAAAGATATTTTACCCAATAAATCTTTTAAAAGAAATATGATTAAGAAAGTTAATTATAAGCCTAAAAAGTGAAAAAAAAAAAATCTATCGATCGAGTCTTTGTCAAATTAAGTTGGGGCATGCATGCATTGTGTGAATGCAAAACTCATTGACCCCCTCGACTCGGGAAATTGAGCCACCGGCCAAGAAAACCTGGTCGCATGGTAATCTCGAATTTCCTTATGGAATATGCACCAAAAGGCTTTTTGTACGTCAATTTCCCTCTTTTTTTTTTCAAACTAATTTGATTATTCATGTTCATTATTATAGTTAAATATCTAGAAAGAGTAATGAAATACGAATTATGTATATTACTGTTGCGGAGCGTGGATCTTAAATATTTTACAAGAATTAATTTTTGTACGCAATGGAAGCTAGAATACACGTCACGTCGTCTGAATATGTATTTGAAAATCTACACATATGCTGATGATGTTTATCAGGCCCTGCTGGTAGGCTTGGCAAAAAAACTCATCCCGACGCGGAACCCGTAATTCAAACCCAATTTGACCGGGGAATCCCCGAGTTGACCGGGTATGGGGATGGGATGGAGAATCCCTGATTTAAAATAATGGGGATGGGACGGGGATGGGAGACACTTTAATCCCCGACCCGGTTATAAATTATGTTTTAATATAAATTATTATATATATTTAACTTTACAATGTAAATTATTCATTACATTTTATATAATATATTAAATATCATTGTATATGAGTTTTTTATAGTTTAAAATACTATTGTTATTTTTCATTTTATTGGTTTTATAAATGTTTTGCATCCATTTCTTTGTTTTAGTTTTATTATAACTTATACATTATATATGTAAATACCTCAAATATATTTGAATTAATTTTTTTTAAAGTTTATTTACATATATTTTTCTACTAAATTACTATTTATAGTTTAAACTTAAATAATATTTAAACCTGAAAAACCCGATCCCCGATTGGGACGGGGATGAGAATAGAAACTCATTCCCCGACGGGGATGAGGCCGGGGATGGGGGAGAGGATTATGAAGCGGGGATGGGGATGGGAACTGAGATCCCCGCCCGGCCCGACCCATTGCCATCCCTACATGCTGGCATTAGAATATTACGTGGATAAACAACCCAATGGTTGGAGGCCAAATCGATATGTGCGGTCATAAAGACACGTCATAGAGTCAATTAGATAAAAGGCACCAACGAAGGACTTTATGACGCAGGTTTGTTACAACAGATTGGACAGATTTCACTATCTAAGAGGAAAAGGAATATTCACCTTCGTGAGGAAAAAGAGCCAAGGTATCAAAGTCATTCAGCAAAGGCATATCGTACACGAAGGATTAGACGTGAACATGTGCAAACAAGATTACAAGCAAATACATGTTTAAGCATGGTAAAAATACTACTTTGGCAATAAGCATGTATGTGTGTGTGTGTATATATATATAGAGGGAGATTCAATGGAAAACCACAATGCACCTGAAAACTTGTGAAAACCGCACTGCACCACTACAAATGCATCAAATTTCCTGCGTGATGCATCAAAATCCCGCGTGATGCACTATTTACGATCATGCCACCGCGTTTTTCATGAAATGCACCAAATCGGACGGTATGCGTAGGTTTTCATGCTTTTCACGTGCATAGTGGTTTTCCATTGAACCCACCCCTATATATATATATGCCAAATTAAGACACAAATTAAACATAGATGTTGTCCGACCAATGTCCATGGTATCAACGTACATGAGCACATGAACGAAAAGAATGATTGTTATCCCAATATATATATATATATATATATATATATATATATATATATATATATATATATATATATATATATATATATATATATATATATATATATATATATATATATATATATATATATATATATATATATATATATATATATATATATATATATATATATATATATATATATATATATATATATATATATATATATATATATATATATATATATATATATAACGAAAAGAATGATTGTCATCCCTTTAAACCCGTTCCTAGACACAAGTTAAATTAATTAAGCGTATGTCCTTTGGGAAAGTAAGCTGCCGATTTATGCATATACACAAAAGGGAGTGTACATAAAATTCATGCACACTGCATGTTGGTGTACTCTTCCAAAAAAACTCTTTCAAAACCTCTTAAGAAACAAACATACAAACCAATGATCGTTGAATGTAGCAATAACGATTGTGAAGAAGCTTCTAACGATGGCCATGTCATGCATTGAGAAATGAAGTCAAGACTGAAATCCAAGAGTCCTCACTCCTAACGTACTAGCATGGTTTGTATATAATTGTTAATCGATCATTTAGCAACTACGTTTATTTAACTCTTTGCTCTTTCTGCATGCATGTGACTTGAACAATATGTTATTTATTTGTATCGTGGGCTAGTTGTGGATTCTTCCTTTTATCCGGACTGACTCTAATAGTGATTTTTATTCTATTACTAGCGCCTACAAGACCAACATACTCCCACTTATACCATAAGGATTATAACCTGATGATAGAATGAATCTTTTATTTGTTGGAAGAATGTGTCAAAAAGTGTATTTTTCATAGGTTTGGACAAAAATTAATTATATGTTAAAGTAATAAATATATATTTAATATTTAATGCGTTTGTGTGCTCCTTGAACAGAGCTTCGCAACGATATAAAAAACGTTTAAAACGGAGCTAAGATGAATGAAATATCGATGCCCAAAGATTGGTGTTTGATGTGGATTAAATGCAAGTTTAAAGGGTGAGAACTTGTCCCACATAGTAAGAAAATCCGAACGATCAGTGGGTTATAAGAAGAAGCATTGACAAACTTAACAAGTTTGTTAAGATATTTTACTCCAAAATCTATCCCTACTTTGGAGGTGCAAATCATGAGTCCAAACAATAAAATTCTATTGAACTCATCCGTGCCCGTATCTACGAACACAAATTCTATTTAACACTTTTTAAATACATTTATAATTATCAAATTCAAAATTTTATCTTAATCTTAATTTTTTCTAATTTTAGATTTACCATTTTAAAAAAATAAATATTTATTAAGATTATTAGTGTAATACACAGTTATAAACTAGTAGCTAGATTTTGAAAAATAACACTTGAATGGTTGCATTTATAATTAAGAATATGGTATATTGCAAATTTCGTCCATGGGGTTAATAGAAATTTTGGATTGAATCATTTAATTTTATAAATTACATTGATAATCATTGTGGTTGATGTTTTGTCACGGATTTCGTCCTTTGTCCATTTAAAATGATCATTTTACCCTTGCTTATTTAATATATATATTATTAATGTTTCTTTTATTATTATTTCTATTATTATTAAATAATAAACTAATCTAAGAAATTAAAAATACTAATAAAACTAATTAAATTAATATAAAAGAAATAACATGAATATTAAAATATTAATAAAGACAAAAAAAAATTATTATTATTAATTAATTAAAAATTATAAAAAATTAACATTTTGAGTTTAGATTTTTGGATTTAAGAAAATCAAACTTTTTTTTAAATTAGAAATATATGTAATCATTACCAAAAAGTATTAAATTTTTTTTTTGACATTTTGACATTCGTCTACAGAAACAACTTTTTAACATTTTCAATAACCGTTTAAAAACATTTTTATAGTTTAAACGTTTAAAAAGATGTTTAAAAATATAAACATTTTGAAAAACTTCTATTGTTTTGAAAAATTCAAAATTTATAAACGTTTTTTTTAAATAAAAATTCATGAAAAATAAGAAAAATATCAAAAAAAAAAGTTTTTTTTTTGAAAAGCTTAAATTTATTTTATTATTCATGAAAACATTTAATGTTTTTTAAAAAATTCAAAAAGAAAACTAAAAGTTAAAAACTATTTTGTTACTTATTTCTAATTACCAAATTGATGAGAATAAAAATCGATATGTGTTTATAGATGTTTTAGTCCTTATTAAAAATCGTTTAGTATAAAAATTAGTTCTTAATAAACTTAATTTATTTTATGATTTAAAAAAGATTTACATTTTATTTTAAGAAGTTTAAAAAATCAAAACACAAAACGTTTTTTTTTAATTTTTAATTAATAATAATGATTATTTATACGTGTAACACCCTCCCCGATCCCGGAAATGCCACATCAATACAATACAGAGGTGGCAATATCGCAATATCTCTATCATGCACACGTCATAAGATAAACTGAAATCACTGATAATTTAAAACTTTTATATAAACACTATTACATATAATCCCTAATTTTATCAGCCCAAAAGCTGCTAACATAGATAAAACTGATCAGATCATTACACAACACTAACACAAAGCTTCCCAGATAATCCTTGATCCCAATTCAACAGGCACGACTACAGATCCCGTCACTGATATCCTGAACATGGAAGACTCGAAGACGTAAGCTCGAAAGCTCGTGAGTACTCGAGGGTTAGACTCTGCACAATAAACACATAACAGGCGTACACATAGCACATACACACGCACAAGCTCTATCTCTGTCCCTGGCAATCAACAATATAAAGCAGGTATGAACATTCAGCATGAGATCCGAAGCCCTACACACAGAATCACTGAGGGGGGACCCTTCCCCAGCTAACGACCGTGCGCACCGGTGGTTAGCCACAACCCTGTAGCACGGGCGCGAACCGGCTACAGGCCCTGCCGTATGGAACTCATCACGGACCCCCGGACTGGATCTCATCTCATGCACATATATCACATATGTGGGAAATAGAATCATACCTGTGCTCGCGTCCCTGTCTCATTCACAAATACACAATATACACATACACGAAGCTAGCTACACAACCATGACTCGAAAAACAGTCCCGCAGTTTAGAAAAGAACTCGGGTACTCACCTGACTGTCAGACAATCCGTCTCAATCCCTGAATCCTACCACCTCTGATTCGATTCGCCTCGCTGTCGACTCGTCCCTGTAAACACACGGAGCCCAACTGTTAATCACAATCCCAATTAGCAAATATCTTAGAATCATAATAACTCATAACCGTCCCGGACCCAAACAATCCCATAGAATCCGAAACCCAATCGAGACCCCACCCGAATCCCAACCAAACCCCAAAACTCAGGCAAAACCCAACCCGAACAATCCCGAAGGAACCCGACCCGATTCGACCCCAAACCCCCCTATGAAACTCAAATCAGAATTCCCCTACAGGTCCATGTTCGCGCCGCTAACTCTCTGATGGTCGCGTCGCGACCAAGCGGTCTTCTGCAACCCTAACCTGCGATTTCAGCTCTGCCCAGGAGAGTTAACTCCTCCCAATCCGATTTCAGCTCCCAAATAATTCATACAAGCACATAAAACCAGTACATAACATCCCCTTATTCAATCCCAAACACTTTATGCATATATAATCCAAATTTAAACCACTAGAGGAAAATTTCCTTACCTTTGATGCTCAAGAACTTCAAAGAAATGAAGATGGTGAAGATTACTCCAAGTTTCAGTAACTAATTAAGCTTGACATGGCTTCTTCCTGCTGAAGTCCCTCAAACGCACACACATACACACCCTTTAAGGTTTTCATTCAAATGATGAAAGAGAGAAGAGGATAAGCACGTATATATTTATCTCTATTTCGGCCAGTCCCGAACCCATTAACCCGAACCCGATATCACATTTTCACAATTAATTTCCTTTTAACCCATTTAACTCCACGACCCATTATATAATTAATCCACTGAATTAATTACCCGATAACACGTAACTCGCAAATCCGACACGTATAATCCACTACTCGGGCTATTATTGGACCCACACAATAATAATTATTTAAACATCCACTAAGATGATTACACGCAATTATCTCGAAAATGAGATGTTACAAATCCTCCCCTCTTAAAAAGATTCCATCCCCGGAATCTATCGCAAGCCCATTCGCAATTACACATCTCTAAGTCAAATCCCCGAAAATGTTGACTCACAACTCTCAATATAATTACCAACAATTCTGATGAATTCGCATTTGAACTCTGAATGGCACAATCATCACTGATACATATCTTCGCTTCACAATCAGGCAATCCACTAATAACTCGGTTAAATCCTCTAACTCGCATATCGGCAACTGATAGATCCTCTATTCACAGAGTCTTCTCGTGGCGTCACCTCATAAGCCATTGAATCCACATATCATCTCAGTCCATCGATCTTCATTCTCTCTCATCGCATACTCGCATGGCTCTATATAAATCATCCACTAACACAACACATAAAGATATCTCCATCGAATCCTTAAACGCAAGCTCATAAACATGGTTAAACTCATAAAAGGATTAAATCCACTCTCAATAGACTAATCCATTATCACAACAAAATTCTCAACTCTTTTCACCACAACAGATAAATGCATCTCATAAAACGCAATATCATAGATAAGGATAGCGCACACAAGAATTTAAATCTACTATCAATATGATAATCTTCTAGCACATCACAAACACATTCACAATGATTACTCATATAACTCACATAGCTCAACAAGATTAATCCACTAACATAGCACAATTCTGAACTCGAAAGCCCAGATCACAATAAACTCAAATCTAGCACATTGACTCCACATATACACCCCAAGCATAACGACCCTATTCAGCCCATACACACAATCCCGCCCCTCTGTCACTGAATTCCACAATCACAAACACAACAAGGCAATTGCACGCAACAGAGCACATACACTTATCACAGACATAGCCCAATAACCCGCCCCATAACTGACACACACTCAAAGCAAGCTCAGAAAGACATACCCGAAACCACATCAGCAGCATCTCAAGCTTCCTCTGCAGTCGCCTGGCAGAACCCAACCCCTTGCCCTAGTATCATGACGACTGGATGACGACGGCTCTACTCTGGCCCCACTAGAACTCGCATCCTGCACCGCTGGTCCCGGCTCTAGACAGTCTCGTACTCTGTGGCCCGGTCTCCCACAACGGAAGCACAATGGCTCTGGGACTGTACACATGACGGTAGCGTGCCCCCGCTGACCGCATCGATAACACCTGGGCACACACGGCCCACTATGGCGACGGTGGCATCTCGGGCACTCCCGATCTCCACCCGAACTGTCTCTCCTATCGCCTCCATCTCGAGGCCTCTGCCCTACGCTGCTCTGACTCTGCCCTATATATCTCGAACTCTGACTCTGACTATCTGATCGCTGGCTCCGCCCCGGTCCAATCGACCTCCGCACCCTATCCCTGTCTCTGTCTTTATCTCGATCTCGTCTGTCTCTTGAACTCTGTCCCGAACGCCGCTCTCTGGAATCGTCTCTGGAATGCCTCCGATCTCTCGAGGACCGCTCAGGAGTCCTCGCACGCCGACTCTGAGAAGATGGCTCCTCCCTCTGCTTGGCTATCTCCCGCTCCCTTATGCGGGCCATCTCTAATGCTCTAGCAAAAGTAGAAGTCTCGTGCATCCCGACGAACTCTCTGATAACCGCTCGCAATTCATCAACAAATGCATTAACCTTCCGCTGCTCGGTGACAATGTGCTGAGTCGCAAACTGGGAGTACTCATTAAACCGATCCACATACTGCTGCACCGTCATCTCTCCCTGCTGTAGATGAAGGAATCGCCGCTCCATCTCCCGCCTCTCGTCTCTAGGAATGTACTGCAGCTCAAACACGGCTCTAAACTGATCCCACTCATCGCATAAGCTGCAGAAGATGTCATCGCTGACTCTATAGACTGCCACCACTGTGACGCCCCTCCCCTCAACAGATAGGTCGCATAACCGACCATATCTCTCGGCTCCACGTGCGCAACTCGAAAAGCGGCCTCCACCTCACGCTCCCATGCCATAGCCATCCCTGGCTCACCCTCACCTCTGAACTGGGGTGGATCTCCAGTCATAAAGTCCTTAAAGAACCCACCCCTCCTTGAAGTAGACGACGAAGCACCAGCCCCAGACTCTGCCTCAGTAGACCGAGCAACTGGCCCCACATTCTGACCATGTTCCCTCTCCTGCTCTTTCTGCTGTTTATGAAACTCGGTAAGGACCTCTAGCAGCTCTGATTTGCGAATAAACTCGTCCCCTACCGGCTTACCTGCGCCGGATCCCTCGCATTGATCTGCCATAACTATCTGCACAAACCAAAACGATTGAGAACCATAGATAGATCACCCAGCGTTATACACTAAGCCACATTAGTTAATTCCACTAAAATCAATCGCAATGGATCCCCCACGGATCGAAACAAGGTTTAAGTTAAGCATCCACTAATGATACTCAGACTTCAAACCACAAGCTCTGATACCATGCTGTAACACCCTCCCCGATCCCGGAAATGCCACATCAATACAATACACAGGTGGCAATATCGCAATATCTCTATCATGCACACGTCATAAGATAAACTGGAATCACTGATAATTTAAAACTTTTATATAAACACTATTACATATAATCCGCTAATTTTATCAGCCCAAAAGCTGCTAACATAGATAAAACTGATCAGATCATTACACAACACTAACACAAAGCTTCCCAGATAATCCTCGATCCCAATTCAACAGGCACGGCTACAGATCCCGTCACTGATATCCTGAACATGGAAGACTCGAATACGTAAGCTCGAAAGCTTGTGAGTACTCGAGGGTTAGACTCTGCAAAATAAACTCATAACAGGCGTACACATAGCACATACACACGCACAAGCTCTATCTCTGTCCCTGGCAATCAACAATATAAAGCAGGTATGAACATTCAGCATGAGATCCGAAGCCCTACACACAGAATCACTGAGGGGGGACCCTTCCCCAGCTAACGACCGTGCACACCGGTGGTTAGCCACAACCCTGTAGCACGGGCGCGAACCGGCTACAGGCCCTGCCGTGTATACACGCCCCAAGGACTGTTAGGAACAGTCAACCCGCGCGATCACACATCGCGAATCACCGTCCGTATGGAACTCATCACGGACCCCCGGACTGGATCTCATTTCATGCACATATATCACATATGTGGGAAATAGAATCATACCTGTGCTCGCGTCCCTGTCTCATTCACAAATACACAATATACACAATATACACATACACGAAGCTAGCTACACAAGCATGACTCGGAAAACAGTCCCGCGGTTTAGAAAAGAGCTCGGGTACTCACCTGACTGTCAGACAATCCGTCTCAATCCCTGAATCCTACGACCTCTGATTCGACTCGCCTCGCTGTCGACTCGTCCCTGTAAACACACGGAGCCCAACTGTTAATCACAATCCCAATTAGCACATATCTTAGAATCATAATAACTCATAACCGTCCCGGACCCAAAAAATCCCATAGAATCCGAAACCCAATCGAGACCCGACCCGAATCCCAACCGAACCCCAAAACTCAGGCAAAACCCAACCCGAACAATCCCGAAGGAACCCGACCCGATTCGACCCCAAACCCCCCTATGAAACTCAAATAAGAATTCCCCTACAGGTCCATGTTCGCGCCGCTAACTCTCTGATGGTCGCGTCGCGACCAAGCGGTCTTCTGCAACCCTAACCTGCGATTTCAGCTCTGCCCAGGAGAGTTAACTCCTCCCAATCCGATTTCAGCTCCCAAATAATTCATACAAGCACATAAAACCAGTACATAACATCCCCTTATTCAATCCCAAACACTTTATGCATATATAATCCAAATTTAAACCACTAGAGGAAAATTTCCTTACCTTTGATGCTCAAGAACTTCAAAGAAATGAAGATGGTGAAGATTACTCCAAGTTTCAGTAACTAATTAAGCTTGACATGGCTTCTTCGTGCTGAAGTCCCTCAAACGCACACACATACACACCCTTTAAGGTTTTCATTCAAATGAAGAAAGAGAGAAGAGGATAAGCACGTATATATTTATCTCTATTTCGGCCGGTCCCGAACCCATTAACGCGAAACCGATATCACATTTTCACAATTAATGTCCTTTTAACCCATTTAACTCCACGAACCCCATTATATAATTAATCCACTGAATTAATTACCCGATAACACGTAACTCGCAAATCCGACACGTATAATCCACTACTCGGGCTATTATTGGACCCACGTAATAATAATTATTTAAACATCCACTAAGATAATTACACGCAATTATCTCGAAATTGGGATGTTACAATACGTCTTTATATATAATATATTATTCATTTTTATGTGTTTTACATTAAATTAATTTTACTGTTTTTTTAAAATTTTAAAAATTTATAATAATAGAAATAACAATAAAACAACATTAATAATAATTATTAAATAAGAAAGGATAAAATGGTTATTTTAAATATGCCTAAGGACGAAATTCATAACACAACGTTAACCACAAGAACTGTTAGTGTAGTTTTTATAGTTTAAAGATTCAATACATAATTTTTAGTAAATTACGTGGACGATATTTGTAATTTACCCTAAGAATATATCAAATAAAGTCATAGCCCATAAAGATAATTATAAAATGCATGTTTAATAGTAGTGTGATCCCATTTTGACCTATTACAAGTCAAATGCATTGGTTTTATTTTGAATGGTCAATTTTGTTATAAATTCAATATTTACGTGATATAGATCTATGCAAGTAGTGTGTACACACACATGCATAAGAGTTCAAAGGGAAACCATAATACATCATTGCACCGAAAATCACTTTATAGTTATTGGATCAGGTGATACATCACGCAGAAATCATGATGCATCACGTGCGATTATGATGCATCAAGCGTGAATCATGATGCATCACGTAAAAATTATGATGCACGTGTAGTTTTCCGATGTATTATGGTTCTCTATTAAATTCCACTCTATATATAATATGGTTCAAGAAAAGTATCACTCATTATACAATGCAACAGAAGTAACTACATTTGAATAATATTATAATTTTTTTTTACATAAATATGTTTTAATTATAATGCATGTGTGGTTTTACGATGCATTATCGTTCTCCCTTGAACTCCACACTCACACTCACACACACACACACACACACACACACACACACTCTCTCTCTCTCTCTCTCTCTCTCTATATATATATATATATATATATATATATATATATATATATATATATATATATATACAGAATTTTTTTTGTGAGTACTTTATTCGTTGTGAACAACTATAAATTTACTTTGAATATTATGAACCTTATTGCAGATACTACTGAACTCTTCTATTAACCTATAAATCTTGTTGAATCCTATGAATTTTGTTGAATCCAATGATATTGTCGGATTTTGTGAATCATTTTGAATTCTACGAATCTTGTTACAAATACTGCAATAAACCGTTTGAATGTTGTGAATCTTGTTGCAGACACTACTCAAAATAAAATGCACTCGAAGGTACCAACCTTAAAAAACTTTTAATTATTTTTTTCATAACTATGTTTAAATTAACGTTATACACATGATATATGAATTTCACATAAATTCATAATTTCTGTGTCTTTAAAAATTATATGAATGTTCATGCACATTTATGTGAATAGTCATCCAAGTGAATGATAATTTACATTATTCACATGATTTTTTTTACCATTCACAAGATTTACAATGTTGTTCATTTTAATAAAAAGTTCTATAATATATGTTGTCTTATACATGTCTATAAAAATTTATATGTGAATGATCATTCATAACAGGGTACGCTGGGTACACTGAAATTTTATGGGTACGCTGATTAACCTAATTCTATACATGTGTGTGTGTTTTTTTTTTAAATATTTAAGTGTACTATTATATTTTACTTATTTGAGGTTCACTACAAGAAAATTGTCATTTAGTGACACAAAAAGTGTCATTATATCTTACTTTTAGTGTCAGTTATGAAAAAAGGTAGATATAGAACGATCTTTTACCCATACTTTTCTTAAATAGTGACACAAAAAATGTCACAAAAATACTTGAGGCCTAAAATCCACATACATTTTTAGTCATTATATATCTATACCCACTCAACTTTTACCTACTATTTTTGTTGTGTAGGTAAAAGATTTTGACAAATATATTGACATTTATTTGTCTTATAATGACACTTTTTGTGTGTCACTAAATGAACCTAAACCGAATAACCCAATACCTATTTAGCACGAAACCGATTAACCCGTCCCCTAATTTGGTTCGGGTTCAGCTAGCTAACCCACACACTCAAACCTGAATAACTCGAACCAAATAATCCGATACCCAATTAACCCGTCCGAATAACACATTTGCATATGTTTCCTCAAGTTTAATGGATGGTCATATGTCGAATTTTTTGTTTATTTGAAAAGTAACTTAAAAGAATTTAGTTTAATATATATGCATGAATAAAATTCAAAAAAATAAATCTTTGAAAGTTAGAAACAATTATTTAAATTGCAAAAGCAAATTAATGTCCGTCCAACAAGCACGAGTCTTTGGAATTACATTACATGTACCACTACTACAAAAAGAGGCTATTGCGACAGAAATTTGCGACGGACAGTATCCATCACAAAAATTAATATATTTGCGACGGATTTGCGTCCTGTTAGCGACTGCCAGAAATATTTTGCGACCGTCAAAATCCGTCGCAAAAAAGTATTAAATAGCGACCGATTTGCGATAGATTTGCGAGAGAAAAATAGTTCATCGCAAATTCCATCACAAATCTGACGAAAAATATTATAAATAGAAAATATAAAAAGAGTTTATTCACATCCGTCGCAAATCTGACACAAGATCACCGACGTAAATCCGTCGCAAAATTGCCGTCGTAAATCCGTCGTAAATCTTGACATGTTGCGAGGGATTTGCGACGGACAAAGTTTATAATTTGATACTATATTTTTTTTAAAAATAAAAGGTTTTGGTCTGTCGCAAATCTATCGCAAATTTTTGGATTTTGTGAGAGATTTGCGACGGAAATTTGTTTCTTTTCGTTATTTTCGAGTCAAAAAACCAAAAATAGCGATTAAGAATATCGATTATGTAATTAAATACATAAAACTTGATTTTGAATAAGTATCCGTTTTATACACGTGCCTATAGATACGTTCGTGTACATTTGTATTTGTTTTATATACGTTACAAAGTTTATGATTCGTTGTTAATGAATAAACACGTATACGAGTTCTCGTATTTTAAATTTTAAAAAATTTTATGCCTTTAAGAATGCATATATTAGTGTGTCGTAGTGAGTATACGTGATTTTTAATGATAGCCGATTTCTTTAAAAAAATAATAACTTTAGGTCCGTCGCAAATTTATCGCAAGTTGTTAAATTTTGTGAGCGATTTGCGACGGAATTTTTTTGTTCCTATTATTTTCGGATCAAAAAGCCTAAATAGCGAATAAGAACATCGATTATGTAATTAAATACATAAAACTTGATAAACAAGAAGTATCCGTTTTATATACGTGTCTTTAATTAGATACGTTCGTGTACATTTGTATTTGTTTTATATACGTTACGAAGTTTATGATTCCTTGTTAATAAATAAACACGTATACGAGTTCTTGTATTTTAAATTTTAATATTTTTTATGCCTTTAAGAATGCATATATTAGTGTCCCGTAGTGAGTATGCATGATTTTTAATGATAGCCAATTTTTTTAAAAAAATAATAACTTTAGGTCCGTCGCAAATCTATCGCAAATTGTTAAATTTTGTGAGAGATTTGCGACAGAATTTTGTTTCTTTTCATTATTTTCGGGTCAAAAAGCATGAAATAGCGAGTAAGAATATCGATTATGTAATTAAATACATAAAACTTGATGTTGAATAAGTATTAGTTTTATACACGTGCCTATAGATACGTTAGTGTACATTTGTATTTATTTTATATACGTTATAAAGTTTATGATTTGTTGTTAATGAATAAACACATATACATGTTCTCGTATTTTAAATTTTAATTTTTATGCATTTAAAAATGTATATATTAGTGTGTGGTAGTGAGTACACATGATTTTTATGATAGTCGATTTTTTTTAAAAATAATAAGTTTAGGTCCGTCGCAAATCTATCGCAACTTGTTAAATTTTGTGAGCGATTTGCGACAGAATTTTTTATCTTTTCGTTATTATCGGGTCCAAAACTAAAAATTTATTACAAAATTTATTAAAAAAGTTTATCAAAAAAAATATCTGAAAAACCAAAATTTGAAGAAATCTTTTTGTATCTATTTTAATCATAAAAAAATTTATTAAGAAAATCTAACAATAAATTAAAAAAAAAAAAAAACTAGACTTGAAAGTTGAAACCCTTTTTGGTTTCCCCCCCTTTCACGAACGCACACACAACTCACACAAAATTTTTGAAAAACCAAATCCATGAAACCCTTCGTTTTCCCACTTTCATGAACACACACACAACTCACAAAACTTTGAAAAACTAAAAGCCTTTCGTTTTCCCCCTTTCACGAACACACACAACTCACACACTTTCTCTATGCGTCTCACCAGCCGGCGTCAACGGCCACCGCGGCTGCTTCGCTGGTAACCATCAAACACCGCCGACACCATTGCGTCAACGGCCGCCGCCTGGACTCACTGGTGCCGCCGCTTGGGCTAACTGTTGCCGCTGCACAACGGAACCAAAGCCACCACCGCCGACCTTAATATCAGGTTTTCTTCTAATCTCGTTTTTACTATCGAGTTACGTTCCAAACTTTTTACAAGGCCACCACCGCCGCTCCGCTTGGACTCACTGTGTGCTTCTTTTCGTCACCGCCTTTAGTTGGCTTCCCGCTGCCTCTTGCCACCGCCTCAGGCCATACACCACCACCATCTCGTGAGAGACAAGGACTTCTTTCTGTAGGTATGAATACATTATTAATTTATTTAAAGCTCTGCATTATTTATTATTTCTAGCATTTAGTTGTCGTTTGTATTTAATATCACTTTAGTTTTGTTAGATTTCGTTGTTTATAGGATTTTAAATTATAATTTTGAATCTTGTGAAGCAAATCAAAGTATCAAGCGACACATGAGTGTTATGGTGTTGATGGAAATTATCGAAACTCAAAATACATGAACCAATTTTACTATATTATTGCTTGTTATATTTGAAAAATTGCATGTTTTTGTACTTTGCCATAGAATTATGTGATTAAAAGCTTTTGGTTTGACTTTCGTATGTATAGATTTTTTAATGTGTTATACGGGATATGAATGTATATATTGTTCGTTTCTTATGATTTTTGTTCAATTGTTATTGTAGTTATTGATTATGTCATGGATTATGGATCCGCGATGGATATATGAGTTGAAAAAAAGTGATGGATTTTTTAATTTAGATTATGGTGAAAACGTGGATAAGTTTATAAAATTTGCCTATTTCACCGAATCAGTTGTTGAAAGGAAGTTAACTAGTAATGGAGAGGTATTGTTTCAAATGAAATGTCATTGTACTAGATGCAAAAACATTCACTATAGAGAGAGAAGTTGTTGATTATCACTTGCTTTCAAGTGGTTCATGTCTAATTATTATACATGGGATGCATCCGGTGAAACAGTTATACTTTTATAATTTAACATGTTTTAGGGATTTTAACATTTTTTTTTGTTATTTTGCAATTTGAGTTTTGATTGTTGCTTATATCGAAAGTATATTCTTACAAATTACTAATTTTTTTATTGTAGATTGTTTGCGGCGTGACGAAGAGGAGCTAGAAAGGAAAAAGCACGTCAAGGAATCATTCGAACAAATTTTCTTTGAGTTTTAACTTTTAATATCAAATTATTAAGTTGTAATGTATTATGTTATTTTGTATTGCAATGGTTTGATTTAGTATTTTAAAGATTTTACTATTTTAGAATATTTAGATATTTTGTTTACAAGAAAAGTGGTTAAATGGAAAAACAAAAAATGCATGAAATTTTTTTTCCATATTTTGCGACATATTTGCGACCAATAGATTAGAGTGAATGTGTGACGGATTTGCGATTGAAATAACCATCAAATCAAAGTGAATCTGCAATGAATTTGTGACAGAAGCCATCGCAAATCTGTCGCAAAAACACGACGCAAATCTGTCGCAAATCCATCGTAAAAATGTCCGACGCAAATCTGTAGCAAAAATTAATAGACGCAAATCGGTCGCAACTACAGGCCGACGCAAATCGGTCGCAACTACTGGCCGACGCAAATCTGTCGCAACTACTGGCCGACGCAAATTAGACGCAAAAAGCCGTCGTAAATCCGTCGCAAATATATTTACGACGAGGCTTTTTGCGTCCGACATATTCTGTCGCAAATCCGTCGCAAATGAGCATTTGCGACGGATTTGCGACGGATTTGTCCGTCGCAAAAGGTCCTTATTGTAGTAGTGTACTTAGGTATATATCTCCATCTCATATATGTAGCCTTAATTTGTGTTGCTTCCTAATCCTAGAAAGTTTGGAATGGGTTTCAGCGTACGTATTTAATTAATGTGGGTGGATAGAAAACTACCCAAGGCATTGTTTCGAGTAAGACACCCTCTATCCCACAATCCACTTTCGAACTACAATTACGTACGTTCAGATTGTTTGTCAGCTTGATTTAAGAAACTTAGGTCTTGTTTGTACGTTTACCTCTTAATTGAATCATTAAGAGGTCATTTTACCTTTGAATGATAATTTCTTTACGATTCCGTTAAGAAGTAAACAAATAACCTTCACTATGTTCACCTCTCTCATAGATATTAAAGAGACCGGAATGAGTAGATCCCGAATCTTAGTAAAAGACTTTAATACCAACTTCAAAGAAGTCAATTAAAATAACATTGCATGTTTCTCTATTCAAATTAATAGACTTATAACTGCATATCAATCATCATGTATTCATGTGTCACACATTTTTCCTTAAATATATACATGTTGATAAGAATATATGGTTGAGCAACTCTTGTCTTATTTTGTAAATTTCACGTATTATTTATTGAAAATTAAAGGTTTTGGTCATAATAATAATTTGTAGAATATATGTGTGTTAAAAAACTAATATTCGCATATATGTTCTGTACTTTAAGATATCAATGTCCTTTCCTTGATAATTAAGCATATAAATTGGCTTTCTAAACTCGATATTTCTTACTAGCTAGTTTGATTGTTGTTTTAACCAAAACTTTGTAATCTTGTGCATGCCGCCCGCCCATGTAATTAAGACGAAAAAGCATATGAAAAAGAATCTGGATCTAAATAAACAATTTTAATTTATTTTCTTTAAAGTTAACATTACAACTGTAAAGATTCTTATGAACATGTACTTTGTGTTGTATGGTAAATACACTATATTTCAATGTTCGATATCAACAAGACTAAAAATTAAATGTATATAGGGAGGTTCAACGAAGAATATTCATGCATCGAATAACCTCCATGCACCACCACAAATGCATCACAATTCTTGCCGATACATCATTATTTTCACGTGATGCATCAAATTCTCGCGTGATGCATCGACTTTCACGTGATGCATTACGATTTTCTAGCGATGCATTGTGGTTTTTCAAAGTTTTTTGATGCATAAAGGTTCTCCATTGAACCCACCCCTAGATATATAATGCAAGCGCATGATGTTGTTTTTTATTGAATGTATAAATAAAATAAACATTGATATGGTATTGATAACAAACAATGAATGAAGTATATATGAAGTTGCATGGCATGATTAAGTTGTACACCATGGACGTCACAAAAGTTGAGGTCATCGACGGCTAGCTAATATTTATTAATTAATGAAGAAAGTCAAAATTAATATATCCACAAAATTAGTCAAAATTAAACATATATAAATACTAATTCAAATACAACTAAATGGACTTTATATATTGAAACAACGGCTACTAGCTTGCTTTGGTTTTGAATTTTGAGTTAGGGTTTGCGTTCGTTGAACCGTTTTAGTTTTGTTGTTTTCTACGTGTTCCACACATACATGAACCGGTTTAATTAGTCATATATATAAATGTCTTTGTACAATTGATGTGCAAGTCAAGTCCCAACACTTGACGTGACAATTAATTAATTAATTACTTTTAACGGTAAACTAACCTAATTTCACTCATAAACTATCCATTTATCCCAAATGAGAACTTCAGAAATTACTTTCGCCACCTAAATTCAAACTTGTCTCTTACTGGAATCAAACTCGTGACCTCTCACTTGCATATCATCCCTCATGTCAGATGGGTTAAACCCAACTAGTAATTAATTAATTAATGAGAAACAATGAGTAGAAAATTAATTAGTTAATTAAGTAAGAAAGTTAAACGCAAAAAGCGTGGAATTCAATTCAATTCAACCTAGCTTGAAATTATAACATGCCACGACTTTGTTGTTTCTTTCTTTTCGCAGTCTTAATGGAAATTTGGGTGCTCGATCTTTAATAACTCTTTAAGTTTTTTTTTTTTTTTTTTTGCCTTATTAATTTGTTTACCTAACAAAACCACACTCTAATTTATCATAACATTTTTAGTAAATTACATAAAAGGTCCCTGTGGTATCGTAAAAGTTATGGATTTAGTCTCTCACACAAAGTAAGTACATAGATGATCTTTAAAAATGGATTTTTGTAACATTTTAATCCCTCAAACTAACTTTCGTTAACTTAGAGGTTAACTCTAAGGGTATTTTTGTCTTTTTACTTGTGCAGGGACAATGTACGTAATTATCCTATGTTCATATGCCATTTCTATTAAACAACTATTAGGACCTTTTAATACTCAAATATTTTTAAAACCTAAAACATAAATCACATTAGTTTAGTGTTCATAAATAAATATTCAATTTTTTAAAGGGTCGTCGTTCACACATATTTTACTAGTTGTACCACTAGGCCCATCACATCATAGTTTTTTTAAATTTTTTTTAAAATAATAATAAAATATCATATCAATCGGGGTGTGAGGATATCACGTCAAAAACAAGTTTTTTAAGTTAGGTCTGTAGTGATGTCTCTCTTGACAACATATTACTCCTCGTCATTCATGATATATAACTCCAAATCGTGTAGAAAATTGATAGCCAAATGTACTGCAATCTATGGATCACCTAATAACCATTTCACTCTTATTACCTATTTATCAACTTTTGCTTGATACGAGAAACAGGAGCATCAAAGAGGTAGGGATGGTTATGGGTCGGGTCGTCGGGAATTAATGAGGAATCATGTTCCTAGTCCTTGATTATCAAGCCCGTTCATCCCATTTGATGCTCCTAGTTTCTAAATATGAGGAGTCTATATTTTCCTCCCGAGTGAATTCAGGGTTAGTTAAAAAAACCAACACCTGATGATTTGAATAATATAAAATTTTATAAACTGATAAAGTAAAAAAAAGAAAAAAGGAATAAAAAATGGTTTTTCCCGTCGGAGGGATTATTTTTGGACGAAAGAAGACCGGAGATATTCATTCACTTGGGTTCAACACACGTGCGGAGATATAATATAAACGACAAACAAGTAGAAAAAGGAGAAGAAAGAAGAGACCAACTACGACCTTTCTACTTTCTAGTACTTGGATCTTGTGATGTTTGTTTTTATGTCGACCCACCCAGCCCAGCCCAGCCCCACTCAACATTATTATTATTATTATTTATTATTATTATTATTATTATTATTATTATTATTATTTATTATTATTATTTCTGTAAATAAAAACACTTAAACACTTTTATAATAACATAAGCCTACTTTCTTGACCTTAACTTCATTAGTCTTCTCCTATTTCTTTTTCATTAATTATTATGCTTGTACACTTGTTGGATATATAGATATTTTAAAGCTCATCCGTAAGACATATGAGTTTAACGAGTTTTTAATAAGGGGGTGTTTGATAGCCACTTATCATGCTCTTATCAGAGGTAACTTCTTATTCGGTAAGAGGAAATACTGATAAGTGCGTTTGATATGCAGAAGACATAAGAGTCAAAATTCTCTTATCATGTCTTATCAGGATAAGACTTTGATATGCTTCTTATCACCACTTATCACACCAAAAAAAATACGTCTCTCCCACCCCACCCCACCCCACCCTTACCTTTACCCCATACCTTACCTCACCCACCCTACCCCTACCCTACCCTATCCTAAACCCCTACCCTACCCCACCCACCCACCCTCAACATACCCTACCCTCAACCACCTAATCTCACCGTACCCTAACTACCCTTAACTTACTTATACCACCACATCCCCATCTCCACCCTTAACCTTACCCACCCCACTCTCATACTTACCCTATCCCACTCTACCCCACCCCTACACTAACCCATCAAACCTACCCACCCCACCTCACCCCTCCTTATCCCACCCCACCCTACCCCTATCTCTTCCCACCCCTACCCCTCAAACCTACCCACCTCACCCCTACCCTACCCCTCAAATCTACCCATCCCCACCCACCTTACCCCTCAACCTACCCACCCTACCCCTACACCATTACCCTACCCTATTTACCCCACCCCACCCTCAACCTACCCCACCCCTACCCTACCTCTTACCATATTTATTATAACGAGAAATATTCCAACACTTTTTGATAAAATTTATTAATTTTCAATAACATATCTATATAACTTATAAACTTAAGTTATTTGGAAGTTAATAAACGTAACCTTATAAACTTGATTATAACTTATAAACTTTAATTGTTATTTGATTCTTGAAAGCATGTTGGTTATATGTTTATTGAATGCATTTATGTTACTTGATTATAACTTATAAACTTGAATTGGTTTGTTACTTAAATCTTGTTAATGTTATTTGAATGATATTAAATGTTTACATAGATCACTTTGATTCGATGATATTATTCTTACTTGATATTTGACTTTAATCAATGATATCTGTTTGGTTTTGGGAATTAATATGTAAAATTAATAACAGAATCAGATAATTTATAAGACAAACAGACTTATTGAATTCTCTTATCAGATCTTAGTATCTTACTAAGACCACCTCTCATCAATCAGAAGTGGAATCAGACATCAGACAATTAACCTCTTACGCAATCAAACAGCACCTAAATAATATACGTACGTTGTGATAGGATTTGTGAGATTGTAACATTCTTTAATTTAAATAAAACTTTTAAAAGAATTAGAACTTAATGTGTTAGTGTGTGTAAACACGTAACTATGCCACATATAATTATTTTAAAATATATAATTTTACAAAGTATGATATTTTAATTTATTTATTTTATTATAATGGTAACTACATGCCACTTAACGATTAAATAGACTGTCACTTGTATTAACGAGAATATTGTATGTATATATCCTATAATTTTTATCAATAAAACAAATTTAAAGTGATTTATTTGTAAATAATTCTCTGACTAAAGAATTTGTTTTGAAAACTCATGAATACCGTTTTTTATCGTTTATATTTTTTTATAGTAAAAATTATTCAATGTGGATTGCGTAATTAAAATGATATCGAGAAAACTGTATTTTACGTCTAACTTAAATTGATTTTTCGTTCAATAAATAATTAAATACTATTAAAATCTTTTAAAATGTGAGTGCCCGACTAGTATGTAGGTATGTGTATGTAAAATACAGAGTAAATTACAAAAATGGTCCATGTGCTTTGTTAAAAAATTATGGAAACGATAAATATGCATTATAAATGTACAATTTAGAATTCTACATATATGACAAAAGATTATAAATTTAAGAAATAAATTAAATTTATGACAACACTAGTTAATTAATAAAGACATTATAATTATTAATAATATCCATAGTATTATTAAAATTGTATATAATTATGGAGAGAGTATATGGTTAATTCATGAATTAATAAATTTTAATTTTAATCAAATTTGATCAAATCATAATGAATTGTGTAATAATTAGGGTTAATACTGAAAAAACCTAGGGATGGCAACGGGGCGGGGAATGTAAATACCATCCCCGTTTAAAAAACCGCGGGGACTAAACGGGGATCCCCATCGTGTACGCGGGGAAACTCGCGGGGAATCGGGTAACCCATTTATAAATCAATGATATGAAATTTAATCACGTGGTTCATAATTTAAGCTTAAAACGTCCATGTATGTTAAAATTTCAATACTAATATTAAATTAAATTTGTAATACCTATCAAATGATAACGAAAAAAACATTATTTCATTAAATTATATGTAAATTAATAAGTTTTTAAATTATACGTAATAATTTTTATGTATAATATATAAATAGATAAAATTATTCATCTTTTATATATAATATATATACAATATAAATAGCATGTTGCTATTAAAAGTAGTCAGGGTATTCGGGGATTTAAACAGGTTATGTAATCGGGTATACGGGGCAGGTATTAGCAATACCATACCCGTCCCGTCCCCGTTTAACTTAATCGGGTTCGGGGAAACCCGCCCCGTTTCAATCGGTTTTCGGTTTTCCCCGTCGGGTTCGGTTTTTTTGTCATCCCTAAAAAAAACCCATTAAAAAAAGGGTAACCCACAGAGGGCCCCCACCAACCGGTCCAACGGCCAACGTGGAAGAGGTAAATCGTGTAACTCATGGTTAAAGGACATGTGCAAGGTTTGAACCTTTAACCTCCATTATAGATTCCATGTCCTCAAACTTTCTTCATTTTCGCGATTAAGTTCCTAAACTTTTTTTTATTGTTTAAATCCCTAAACTATTTTTGTCTTAGCCAAAAGTGTATATTTGACCTGTTTGACCGGTTACCAAACAAGTTATATTAGTTTTTTCACTTGATTAATGTTGAAAAAAACTCACCATCTTTTCATATTTTAGCGATTAAGTCTCCAAACATGTTTGTTTTATCAGTTGATTTTACCGGCTAATCTGGTAGTCGGTCAAAAATATATACTTTTGAATAAGACAAACATAGTTTAGAGACTTAAACAACTGGAAACAAAGTTTAGGAACATAATTGAGAAAGTAAGAAAAGTTGATTGAGTTTATTCAATATTAACCCTAATAATTAAAACTAAAAATGGAATAATAAAATAATAAAGTCTTAAAAAATTAAACATAAAATACAAAAAGTTAGTAGAATGACTAAAAGTGAATAACTATGATATCAGGGACTAAAAGGGAAAGGGTATATTGGTCATTTTTTAAAATTTTATTATCAAGAGGGACCATTTATGAATACAAACAACGGTTTGAGGGACTGTCAATGCAATTTTAAAAGTTGAGCGACCATTTTCATAATTTTAAACAAACCTAATATTAATGTTTCTTCAATCTTAACATTTAACTTTAAAAAATTATTGAATGTTAAATGTTGTTTGTCTTCTAATGGTCTAAACGTGTTCTTAAATTTTAAGTCTGAAATTTAAAATCAAAAGCTTGTCTTGGAGTCTAGAGGCTGAAAACTTAAGACTGAGTGTTAAAGTTAAATTAATTTTATATCCTATTTAATTAATTTATATAAATAAAATAAAATTATATGATTAAATTATTTTAATATCTAGTTAATTGAAGGGAATAAATTTTTAGATGTAAATTAACTGGACTTGTATTGAAGTGAATTTATTATTTAATTAAATAAAACATTAACATACAATAAGTTATATTAATTAAGTATTATATTTATTTAATTTAAATAAAATATTAAATTATTTATATAAAATAATAAGTTAAAATAGTTTAATATTTTAACTAACTAAATCGAATAATTACTTTTAAATAATTAAATGAATTTTAATATTAAAATTAAATATATTAGTGTTCCTAAGTTTTTATCAAGTTGTTTCAGGTTCGCATAAAAACTTGTATATATAAAAAAAAAATTAATATACATGCTTATTTCCATTGATGCTTACTATAAAAATGATGCTCACAAGATCTCATTCCTCTATATATGTATAAAATTATAAATTGAGGATCAATTGTGAAACATCTAGTAAAAAACATGAATTCAATAAATTTATGTTTTGAATTTGATGAATTTGTGTTTTGTATTCATTGTACGTTTATGATTGATGTTTAAAAGTCGATGCATGTAACGAAATTCTAGTTTTATTCACTAGGTTCAATGCATTCATGAACTTCAAAACATGAATTTAATACGAATAATGAATTAATTGGATTCAAAACATAAATTTATAACAATTGGAAGATAACTTGGTAATTTGAGATAATTTTAAATTTCACAATTTATAAATGTTTCAGAACTAATCTCCTCCATCGATAATCAAACAATACGTGGCAGCAATAATTATTATTATTAGCATCATCATCGTTATAATAATATGAAGATGGGTGATTGAATAAATATTATAGTTAAAACATAGTTTAATCGGTTAATACTGGTAGATATTTGGTACTTGGGATATTTGGGGTTAAAAATAGTATATGCATTTGGTAATCATCATGTATGTACGTTTATATATATAGTTAAAAAAATATGATACTTCACAATCCATCACATACACGTGTGTTGAACTTGATCGATTACTTTAATAATAGTGGTGTGGTGTAAAATAATCCAAGATATTTGGCATATATATTCAATTCTCCACGTTGGAGAATCCTTATTAATATTAGGGTGCGTTTGGTACAAAGAATTAAAGATAGAGAAATGGAAATAAGAGAAATTCTCATATTTGTTATAACATGGGAATTCATCTTATTTTCATTTCCTATCCTTAAATCTTTATACCAAACATAGTGACAGAGTATTAACTTCCATCGTAATAACCTACTTAATTAGTGTTGGAATTAAAGGAGGAGATTGAGCCAACTCCTCGATATTTTCCTAAACAATAAAACAGCTACCAATTGCACAAAAGATCGTTATCAAGAAGACTAATATTGAATCTCACCATTTGTATTCATCGATTTGCTTTCACCATTTCATTATCAGAAAGGCAAATAAAATTCTAAAATACACAAATTCATCTTTTTCTTTTTTATAAATAAAAGACACAAAGAAAATTTGAATATGTGACTGAAATATTAAAAGTAAAACGTAACACCCGATTATAATTTATCGGACTACTATTTTAGTATGCAAACAAATTGAACTTCATTTTGGTATACTATAAAGAGTTTATTTTGAAAAAAACCAATATATTTTCATGTTTTTTGCGTTTCCATCACTCCATATTATTTTTATACTATAATTAATCAACTTTTATATAGATCAATCAAATGATAAAGTTTGTAGATGATGTCTACTATTCAATTAATGTATGACAAGAAAAATACGTATTGTTGAATAGTTTTCAAAAATAGAAAAGAGGGGTTGGGTTGATGTTGAAAAATGGTGATTGATTTTGAATTGGCATATGGAAATTGCAATAAAGAAGTCATGGATCAAAGTCTTGGTTCACGTAAACGTAATGGAACCCACAGTCCACTGATTTTGAAAAAATAAAACACCCACCCCCCTTCCCCTACCCCCCCCCCCCCCCCCTTTTGGCTTTTACAACTAAATTTTTTAATTTTTTAAAAAAAGAAATGAGATAATATGGTACGGCACTTACACATTCGACCACAACTTAGACACGGCACTCTTGTTGTTTCTTAAATTTGACTAGCCCCTTGTCTTACTATTCATCTACCCATTTACGTTTTCCTTTTTTATTTCAAATTATTCACTAATTTGGTGGTCTTCGATCTTCTTGACCTTTTCTTTTCTTTTCTTCTCTTCTCTTCTTGTTTCCTTTTGTTTTGTTTATATACTCAACTTCCCTTCCCTTCCCTTCCCTTCCCGTTTCTTTAAAGAAAGTTGGATATCCAAATTAAATGACATTTATATATGCTAACCATCTACAATTTAATTACTCACATTAAAGCATAAACTATCATATAAAAAGATAAAAACAACAACAACAAATAAGGATATGAATGAAAACGACGACCAAAATTATATACAAATGTAATTTAAATTCTAAAATACTACATCTCAACGCAAAAAAGAAACAACGTTTATGATAAATATTAATTAATCTATACAAACACATTCATCAAGACAATTATTTAATTGGCATAGTACTTAAATAAAAAAATAAGCAAAACCATCCCTTACTTTAATACCATTAATTGATTATCAGTTATCAGTTAATAGTCGGGGATCTACTAGTCATAGTTTTTATCTCCTATTACAGTTTTCTACATAATCATCAACAACTTTGTCTTCTCAACCATATGCTATCGTCCTATATCGCGGTCCAAACCTTTTGGGATATCGTAATTTGATCATCTTCTATTTTCTGACTTCTTATTGCCCCGTTTTCTATCTCATGCCCAAACAATCTCCATTCACCTAACCAACCCTCCTTGCCATTCAAATAACTCTTACATGAGTGACAACATTCGGTATTGACCTAAATTTACCTACACCCTCCCCTTCTCTCTCAACCCTCATTCTTTGTATTCCTCTATCAATTCTTTTTTTTTTTTTTTTTTTTGTCTTTGTTTATTGGACATAATTTGGCTAGGGTACTTTTCTATTTCATGAATTCACTGTGATCGATGCTTTTAAGAAATCATGTGTGTACGTATGTATGCACGTACGTATACATATGTTGGTGTTAGGCTATTACGGTGCTCACTACAAGAAAGTGAGTTTTTTGCGACGAGGTCTTTGGCGACGACATTTGACAATCTGCGACGACATTGTTTTTTGCGACGACATGGCACTTTTCGCGACGACTGTCGTCGCAAAGAGTCTTTCGCGACGACTTTTGGGGTTTTCGCGACGACTTTTGTCGTCGCAAAAGGTGTATTTTCTTGCTGTGGCTTTGATATGGTGACATCACGATAATAAAATTATGAGTTTTACTAGTTTTTTATCATTTGACAGAAGTCTTAATTCTCAATGTAAAAGAAAATGGAGATCGAATTGACTTTTAATATACATTTCAGGTCTCTATCTACTTATCAAAAAACCGAGAACTGAAAACATGAAATTAAAATGGACTTTTATTTTTTTTTTTCCTCGATCTTAACATTTTCCATGACAATTTCTACATATGTTTCAATTAAAATCAGTTGTTAAAAAAACTTGTAAACCAAACTTATTTCATTTCTGACAATTCCATTGTACAAATTGCATCCTTAGTATTTAAATACGTACATATATGATTAATTAATGTATTTTACTTTTAATTATATATTCATATCTTGACAAAATATGATCTTAAATTGAAATTTATTTTCACTTCTAGCATTTCATGAGCTATGTTTAGTTTTACCGTCAACTGAATCTATTTTAATTGTAGTAAATTGTAAAGTTTTTGGTTTATTGTAAGGTTTTCTTAATGGTCAAAATGAATTTCATTATTTTTGCATACATGCATCCAATATTATTCCATGTATATACATATGTATAAAAAAAATAACACAAACATTAGCATTTTGTTAAAATATTCTACGACTATAAATTTTTTTATTTTTTAATGGTCATTGAATATCGTTACACTTAAACAAAGAGCCTTCTTCAAATTATAAATCATACATTATTTTGTATTATTTTACACCGATCGATCATATTTTGTACAAGAAAAATCTGTATGTTAAGTTTTAACTTAGAATTAAAAACCAATATATTAAGTTTTTCACTTTTAAAATTAGTATTGAAATATCTTAAAATCGTTTGAATCCTTCCTTTTTTAATTTTGTGAATTAATTAGTAAAATATTTTAATTAGATTTTATATTTTTCTAGTAACATAAGTAAAATCCGTATTATATTTTTGCTCGTTTGTAATTAAATTCTATCGGTCATATTATATTTTTTATTTGTTTTTTTCTACACTATTCTATATACAATTAACTGATTATTTATTATGTTCTTTCTTTTCTTTTAATTTTCGAATTTGTAGTTGTATTTTTTAGTTTATTATATATCTTGTGTTTTCTATATACATTAGTATCTATTTTCTTTCAAGCTTGCTTTTGTTTTATAATTATTGTTTTTTCTAGTTTAATTTTTTTTAATTTTTATATTTAATCTAGTATTTGAATTATAACTTGTTTTTCAATCTTATTAGTTGTGTATATTTTGTGTTAACACAATAAGATTATATATATTTTCCAATCTTTTTTGCGTTTAAAAACGTGTTACATAGTAAAGTTTACAAAAATAAATTATATAAAATTATTTAAAGGGATATGATATTTTAATTTAAGTTGGATAAAAATGATATTTTGAAAGTTTAATTAGTTGAAAGAAGAAATAAGTAAGGGTACAATGATCATTAATTAATAATCAATATTAAATATGAGTTTTAAAATAATAAAAATTATTAAATTAATGAATTTGGGTATATATGATATTAATGATATTTAAGAGGGATATATGTGATATTAATAATTAAAATTGGTTATATATGATATTATGATGTTTAGCAGAGATATATATAATATTAATATTTTAAATTGGGTATATATGAAATTCTCTCGAATTATTATGGGAATGGTATTAGTATTAAAACTGGTCCCTGTAGCTAGGTTGGAAGTAGGGATGGTGTCAACCACATGACAAAGCAAAGCAAAGTCCACACCCACACATCCCATGCATCAATTGACCATTGACCCCTTCCTTCCTTACATGATGTCGCCAATGACGTCCATACTCACATACCAACTTATCAGGGGTGTCAATTTTGACCCAACGGACCAAACGGGCCGAAGAGTTAAATGGACCCATTGTAAAAAACTAAAATAGAACATAACTTTTTTTTTAAAAAAAAAAGAAAATTTATAAAACAATGTATTAAAAAATTTGTTCTTTGAAAAAAATTTCAAAATTATGTAAAATTAATAAGTTTTGGTCGTCTACCCGGTTGACCCGTTTGCTTGAATGAGCTCAAATTGCCACACTTACAACTTATGTACAAGTATATATTAGGGTCAAACAATCCAAATAATATTTTTTTCGTTTGTTATATTTATCGTCAAAATTATTTATATTCCGGTTTTTAATAAGAAACCGGGCTTTGTTCTTCAAAAAAACCAAAAAAAAGCTATCTGTGAGGGAATATTTTATAAAATAGGCTTGACATTTGTGTTCCTTTACATCTTTTGTAATATATAGTATGATAATTTTTAAATCGACCATGTAAGCTATAAAATATATGAAAAACCTATCTTTATAAATTTTATTTTTAGATCCGTCACTAATCATTCGTGTTTCTCTCTAGAATGACATGCCAACAAATTTGATTAATACATTTTTAAGGCAAGATGACAATTATTAACTTTAAACAAGCTATTTTATACGATAAAAATTATAATAATTAAAGGAAGTCACATGAAAGAAAAAAGACTTCTTGATTTTACTACGTACGTAAAAACTAAATTATAACCCCACAGGCCATTACTCACATGTCATCCTCAACCCATGGATTTTGACTTTTATGTTGCATAGCATTCCCTTATTATGCCATTTAAGTTTCTTGATTTTTGCTTTATTTATTTCCAAATTATAATTAATATAGTTTTCTTATAGTAGCTTTTGGTCATTGGGTGATCGTAAGGTGCTCAATATTTATTTAAGCACCAAAAGCCTAAAGGTGCAACTAAAAAACAAATTTCAATAGCATAAGGGGTACTTCATTTTGATAACAACTCTTTTCTATTTTAAAAGTTTTAGTAGCTTAGGCATGGTTATGAAGTTTTTATATTTAAAAAGGAATCTCTTGTGGATCAATCGACGGTGATGATACATAAAAAGTGTTGAATGATAATTTTTTAATGCTATATTTGTAAAATCTTAGGTTCCGTTTGGTTTGAAAGATTCAAAATACTAACAACAAATTTAGATTTAGTAATACTATCATGTTATGTTTGGATTTAAAAAAAAAAAAAAGAAAATCTATATTTAAATTTAAAATTATTCTTTGAGCTAAGATGTAATTCACCTCTTTGAAGGCAATGAATTTTCAATGGGTATTATATTATTAAGTTATGTAAATTTTGGAATTCATTTGTTGAAATTAATGAAGCTAACTAATCTGAAAAAAAAAAAAAAAAAAAAAAAAAAACCAGGAAATAATGGATGTAACTCAAGTGGATGATATATACAGATTTGATTTTTGTATATTTTAGGATGAAAATACCCCTTGTCTAAATAACTAAACGTAAATGAACGTTGAGGCGTCAATTAGTTACTGGTTCATAGATGTGTTAATGTATATATGATATTTTTAAGGAGTGTTTGGTTTTACATTATGACTGAGATTATTTGATTATTACGTTATAATAATGTAAATAACTGGTTTAAAGTGTTTAGATCTCCTTCAATAATAAGTGATTATTTGCGTTTAAAATTAATCCTATCACACATTTTCATAAGTTAAAAAAATGTAGCTTATTTGCTTATAAATGATTATTTGATCATTTTACAAGTTAAAACACAAATTCAAACACTTTAATAACTGATTATTTCATAATTGTGATACCAAATACTAGAAGCTAAACCAAATACTAAATTTCCGGTAACAATTTTTGTTACAGCTATTATCTGATTATTAGTTCCTAAAACGTTGCAGCACTTTTTTCAAACGCAAATTCAAACACCCGGTTAATAGATCCTCTCTCTCTCTCTCTCTCTCTATCTCTCTCTCCATACACACACATGGATGGGTTCAACGGAGAATCACAATACATCGGAAAACATCGTGAAACCACATTGCATCGCTAGGAAAAGTATAGTACATCACGTAGAGGACATTGTGCATTACACGGGAAGCTAAATATATCTTGAGAAGTGAGAAAAACACTATAATTTAGTAATTTTGTATATTGATTCATTAATTTTATACATTTGATTTACTAATTTTGCACATTAATTCGCTTATTTTTGAATTTGTGATTCATTATTTAAAAATTCAAAATCCAATGAATCAATGTAAAAAAGTAATGAATTGTTGACTTACTTAATTCAGGATTTATGATTCATTATTCAAATTTGTGCATTTGATATATAAATTTGTGCATTTTTGAAGGGTTCTCACAAAATTGAGAGGTTCATACGTGTACCCAATCTTATATACATATATATATACATACATACATACATACATACATACATACATACATACATAGATATATATATATATATATATATATATATATATATATATATATATATATATATATATATATATATATATATATATAGGGGTGGGTTCAATGGAGAACCTTATGCATCGAAGAACCTTGGAGAACCACAATGCATCGCTAGAAAAACTAAAATGCATCACGTAGAAATTGATGCATCACGCGCGAATTTGATGCATCATGTGGAAATAATGTAGAAATGGATGCATCACGCGAGAATTTGATGCATCGCGTGGAAATAATGATGCATTACGGGGGAATTGTGATGCATTTGTGGTGGTGCATGGAGGTTCTTCAAGGTTCTTCGATGCATGGAGGTTCTCCATTGAACCCACCTCTATATATATATATATATATATATATATATATATATATATATATATATATATATATATATATATATATATAGGAGTGGGTTCAATGGAAAACTTATATGCATCGAAAAACCCGGGAACCACTTTATAGTCATTGGATCAGGTGATGCATCACGCAGAAATTCGATGCATCACACGGGAATTTGATGCATCACGCGGGAATTTGGTGCATCACGCGTGGAATTTGATGCATCACGCGGGAATTGTGGTGCATTTGTAGTGGTGCATGGAGGTTTTCCAAAGTTTTCCGATGCATGTTGGTTTTCCATTGAACCTCCCTCTATATATATATATATATATATATATATATATATATATATATATATATATATATATATATATATATATATATATTATGAGTCGAGAGAGTATCATCCATTATGCAGCGCACCAGAAGGTATCACATTAAAAAAAACTTTTTAAATTTTTTTCATAAACATTATGAAGATCATATGTAAATTTCAGATACATTCACATCTCCTAGCTGAAAAGTGATGTGAACGCACAATATAATTTTGAATATTTGTGAACGTGCATTTATGTGATGTGTGTTTTCATGCATTTATAGTGTTCGGATTTGCGTGAAATTTATATATCATCTATGTAATGTTAAAACAATTAACAATACACAGATGATATATAAAATTCGCATACATTCACATATATTAGGTGTATGAAATCATGAATCACATAAATGCAAGTTCACATGTATGTAAAATTATGTAAGTGTACGTTCATAATGATAGTTAAATAACTAAGTGTAGATTTGTTTGCCTATTTATAAAGTTATTAAGATGCCGTTTAATCTTTAAACGAAACTTTTGGTAATTTCATTAATTATTAAACGAAATGACGCTTAAAATTATTTTAGAATGAAAATAGTGATTATTATATTTAAAAAATTGAGAACGTGTGAAGTAAATGAAATATAAGAAAATAAAATATATATAGTATTGACTTTGGAAGAAATTAAAGTAGGAATTGAAAATCAAATGCAAAGAACATGCAACAAACAGCCAACAGGCAGCACCGGCATTGGTCTTTCCATCACTTATCACTCCAGCCGATATTTCTATAGTTGTAAAGTGGTGTCTCTTTATTTGCCCCTTTCTATTTCCGGTCCCTTTAATTTAAAAGTTTAACGGTTATCGCTATTTATTTATTTATTATTATTATTATTATTATTATTATTATTATTATTATTGTTGTTGTTATTATATATGAAACCTAAATTTATTGTAAAACTATAGAAACAATATTCTGTGTTAAGTATTCGTAATTTTTAACATTGAATATTCAAATATTTTTCTAGTTACGTTTTGAAAATGATAACAATTTTGTTTTTATTGAAAAAATTTTCTTTTGGAAAATTATTAATCCTTTTATTAATTATTTTTATATTGTATCTATACATCTGCACCAAATTTTGGTTCAACAATACTCCTGTCTATATAAATATACGTGGTGTGTGGATATAATGAAAAAATGCATGGAAAATTTTGGAAAATCTATGTACCACAAAAAGATATAGGTGCACCATAAGAAGATCTAAGTACACCATAAATATTAAACAGATCTATTAGATTTGACATATAATCGTTGATGCGCGATGCATCAAGTTGCATATGTGGTGCACTTAAGTACACAATGATTTTCTAAAGTTTTTTGATGCGTATAGGTTTAACTGAATCCCATATATATACGGAGGTTAATTAGAAAATTTTTTGCAAAGAGGTTTCACTGAACCCCATACACACACACACGTACTTAGGTTCAAAAAGGTTCAAAATTAAGTGCAATTGAAGGTACCGACCTTAAAATCTTATTTTTAAATTTTAATTTTTTTCACAATTATTTTTGAATTAATGTTATACACATGATATGTGAATTTCTAGATAAGTTTACCAAGTTTACGTCTTTAAAGTTTTTGTGAATGGTAACATATTTATGTGATTGGTCATCCAAGTGAATAATCATTCACACTATTCATCTGATTTTTTTCTACAATCCACGACATTTATTTTTCGAGTCTTAATGAATAAAAGTTATGATTCTTTTGATAAAAAATTTATAATACTTGTTTATACATGTTTATGTAAAAAAAAGTGTGAATGATTATTTACAAAGGTGTGTGTTCGGTGCTCTCGATTATTTAGGTTACGGTAAGAATCCCTCAATTCCTTGAAAACATAAGAACCACTTCAAAAAGCACAAATTTAAAAATTAAATTTCTAACTTAAATCATTATTGGTTTTCAATGTTAACAAATATCATAAACTAACGTTAAATTTACCTCTAATTTTAAGTTAATTAAATGCATAAATTTAAACATTAAATGCACAAATTCGTACATAAAATGGACAAAATTAACACGAGATGTATAAATCTTTACATGAAATACACAAATTTATCAAATGTATAAATTTTAGCTTCAAATGTATGATTTTATACATTAAATGCACAAATTTTAAAGTGGTTCTCACGTTCTCACGGAATTGAAGAGTTCCCAAATTTGTTCTCACAAATTTTCAGTTTTCAAGTTATAGTTTTCAGAAAAAAAAACAACGGTTTCTATAAAAAGTAAAAAAAATTTTAGATGATGATGTTTTAGTTTTAAAAAAAATAAAATCGGTGATTATAAAATACAAAAAATAGGATAGGTGATAGAAAAACAAGAGAGAGAAAGAGAGTATTATAAAGAAATATAGTGTAGGTAATTAAAAAGTAAGAGATAGAATATGAAAAGTGATATTGTAAAAAATAAAATGAAAATTTATGAAATTATTGTTAAGGAAAACAAGTTTTCATTTTTTTTGAAAATTGAAATGAAAATTTTGAAAAAATCCGGTAACAAAACACACCCAAATTATTACAAAAAAATCAATAAGTATAGGGATTTACCCATCCAAAATACAAGTTCAATAACTAAAATAATAGCGGAAGTTTTTGAATCACGAGCCATCAAACTCTAGATACCGATGTTGATTCTTTACCCTTATCAACTAAACTTGAGAAGTTATCCCCATAATTGGGGTAAGCCGTCGCCTAAAAAGTAACAGGTTTAATATCACAAATAAACATAAACAACATGAATGATACGAGTTATAATGCACAAATTAACATGTGTATCATCTGGCTTTCTCTGCAGTGCGCCCACGAATAGGGTAACCTGTGTAACATTCGACCTTCCCAGTAATGCATACACTGCAACATATAATACACAGCTCGCGGCCCTCCCGAATTACAACGTATCAAATAAATACATGCAATCACACAGACATGTAGTCATGACAGTATACACTGTATGCATCCCGAGAAAAAAAGGTTATCATATAACAGCTCATGGTGATGAAAATAAGAAAAATATAAAAGGTTAACATGACAGTGAATCGATAAGCATGGCAAGAGAAACAAAACAAATATCCATTAAACATATTATGTATAATCATTCGTGAAATTAAATCAATTATCACAGGTCTGCAATTGGTACTCGCCAAGACACTAGCCGCTATCAGCTGTAAACACGACTAAAGGTCACGCGTCTCAAACAATTCCTAGAATGATATCAAAGTGCATTGCCTATTCGTCAATATTCTTAACTCTATAATTTACAAATCCTTTATTTATTTAATTTATTATAATTCAGGGACAACTTCAGAAAACAACAATTTATATTTAAAAAGTTATTTAGTTAGTCTAATTATTATTTATTTAAAAATCATTAAATAAATATTAAACTTTCACATAAAAGTAAGTAATTAATTAGATTTTTTTTAATGAAACCTATAACTTAAATTAATCTAGACGATAATTCCTAAGTCCACACTATAAACCAACATAAAAATGATTAACAACTGAAATTTCTTTACTTTAAATCCATCCACCAACAAGTAAAAGGCCCAAAATAATTAAACTTGAACACCCATTTAGGCATTTACATCATATCAACAAGACAACAACCCATTTAACATGTTAAAAAAACCCACACTATTTGCCTAATTATATAACCCATCAAGATTATTTATCTAAGCCCAAAATCGAAATAATTAGGTAGCCCAACAAGGTTTAAACCCAACACACCACAACTCTTCTTCTCCTCTCTGTGAGTCTGTGACTACGCAGGAAAAAGGAAATAAAAAGATGAAGGCAGCACCAATAGTTTAATTAACAATGGCCCGATAGTTTAACGAGTTTATTATGAAAAAAATCAACATATTTTCATGTTTTTTGCGTTTTTCGTCCCTCCATGTTATTTTTTTTTCCATAAAAAAACCTTAAGTTATTTTTTTTTTGGTTTAATGAAATTTGGATATTAGACCCCGGTTATAATTTGTGAACCGGATTTTAAAAAACTAAAAAACCCGGTTCTATTGTCCAAATTTCACTAAATCAAAAAGAAAAGAATAACTTAAGGTTTTTTGTAGAAAAAATAACATTAAGGGACGAAAACGTAAAAAACATGAAAACATATTGGTTTTTTTCATAATAAATTCTAGTTTAAAAGTTTAAACAGCCCGAACAATTAATTGAAAAGTCCAACAAACACTCTCCTCTCTCTCTCTTGTGTTTGCTGGAACAGAAAGACACAGAGCAGCCGGCGCAGGCAGAAAGGGAAGAAAAATAGGCGGCGGTCGGCAGCCGGCATCGGCGCCGGCGCAGCTCCCTTCACCGGCCGAACCCCACACAACTCACCCAGATTCCTTCTTCCATTTATTGAGTTTCAATAAAAAAAACAACTACAAATTCATAAACTCCAAATTCCATGGAATTCAAATAAAATCCATTAAATCCGAAAATAAATAACTAAAAGGATATTTGTGCAAAGAACCCTCAAGCTGAACAATTTTTGTGATTAAATCCTCAACTCATTTTCATTGCACAAAAAACCTCAAGTAACTAAAACTTATCAAAATGAGGTTTTTGTTTCAAAAAAATGATTTTGCAACCTGATGAATAGGTTGTAATATGCTGACCAGCCATTCGCTTGCGACAGACATTCTTTCCAGCGAACTCATTTATCGGTGTTTTATGATTCAAATTCACATTTATATTTGATTTTTTGTTCAAATATGTGTGTTTGTTGTTGGAATTTTTTTTTTGATGAAATTCCGGTGGTTACAGATAACTTGTCGTCGATGGCATGTCACTCTCAATGGGTACAACCGGTAATATCCTAATTTCTTGAAAAAATTTTCTGTTGGGGAGTTTTATGCAATGAAAATGATTGAATATTTTAATTACAAAAATAGTTCAACTTAACGGATTTTTTTGCATAAATATCCTATAACTAAAAGCATTCTATTATGGTTCCTAATTATATTTCTATTAAATTTATGTATATTTTCACATTAAACTCAAACTCACTTAAAACCTCTATTTTTGTTCTTGAAGCTTTTAAACCAAGAAGTGAAGCAGATGAGTTCTTATTGATCATTGTTCAATTTCAGATTGAAATATTAATCAGAATCTCATTCATATTACCAAAATCAACAAATAAACTCCAACGACGAAAAGTAAAGATTGATAAGATTGATATTTAGCTGGATTGATGATGTTTGAAGGGGTGAAGAGGATGATGATAGTGAAGATAATTTCAAAATTTCCAGCCCAAATCTTCTAATTCCGAAGATCTAGTGTGTGAATGTGTGTATTTTGATTGTAAAAAATGTGATAATATGATTAATGAATACATAGGTTGATTATGTAAGCAAGGAGTGGAATGACCTCCTAACCAATTTAATGGTCCCCCTCATGCACTCACGACCCCTCTTCTTCTTCCTTTTTCTTCTCTTTTCATTTATTTATTTGTCATGTCCTAAATTGTATAATTTAAACTTTAAAATATATAATTATCTTAGAATTTGAAACCATCTCATAAACTTTAGTATATCGAATATATTTCAAATTAAATTACTACGTTAAAGATTAAGTTATAAATTATAATTAATTGATTACCTCAAGATTTGCGGGTGTTACAATCTCTTTCCCGTTGTATTGATCTCGTCCTCAAGATCATGTGGTTTTAAACTGACCAGGATAGTTCACCACCATCTCTGTCTTCGGCTCCCAAGTATGATTCGGTCCACGATGGTGTCGCCACCTTACTAAAACCATATTTATCAGTCGGTTCCTTAACTTGCTGATCTTCTCATCCAATATCTGTTTGGGCTCCTCGACATATCTGAGTTGATTATCAATCTGAACATTTTGTGTTAACATCATCTTTTCATCATTTTTCAAACACTTCCTCAAATTGCTAACATGAAAGACATCGTGCATACCTGCTAACTCTGGTGGCAACTCCAACTGATAAGCCTGTGCACCAATGTACTTTGTAATCCGATGAGGTTCGAAAAATCCAGAGCTGAGCTTCCTCGTTTCCCAAATTGCATAATATTGTTCCAGCGCACCTACAACATTACATAACTACCCACCTCAAGCTCAACTAGTCGATGTCATTTATCAAAGTACATCTTCTGTCTCGATAGGTCTCTCACCCACTCTCTCCAGCACGTGGGTGTAAGGCACCGACACCATATAACGCCTCAAACGGTGTCATGCTGATAGAAGAAAGATACGAGTTTTTATAAGAAAACTCAATCAACGCAAATGAACATCCCCGTTTTCACCGAACTTTATCACACAGGCTCGTAACATATCCTCAAACCAACCTTAAATTAACAAAATCGACCAATATTTATGGGATTATAACTTTCTAATGTAATATTCAATTTTCCACCTATCGCCATTATAAATGGGAAATAATGTTTTATTTAACCATTTTTACCATTTTCAAATTCTCGTTTAAATACTTACGTTGGTATCAAGCAAAAAGAACTCATAATTAAACCATCCAAATCCAAAAGGTTGAGCATGGTCCAATGTTTTGTACAGGGCCCATTTAATTTTTTTGAATTTTCACCCATCTGGCCATCTCCATAATACTTGCCCAATTAATATTAACAAAACGTTTTGTATGATTGTGGATTCGTTAATCTCATGTGCTAAACTGCTAGAACCATGATAGTATGATACACACAATGACACAAACTAAGATGGTCCTAAGCACAAAAATTTCGAATCGAAACCGGTTTTAGTTGAACCATAATTTTTTTTTTAAAGTGGACCGGATTTCAAACCGGATCGAAGTTTATCTCATAAACCAGATTGTATACCCAGGGCCGGCCCAAGCCCAGGGCAGCAATATACCTAGGGCATCAAATAATTATACACCTTGTATTATAGTAGGCTCAAGTTTTAGCCCAAATAATATAGGTTGAAGTGTTGAACGGTTGAAGTTGAAGAGCAGCAGAATACACAGCAGTAGAATACACGGAAGATGAAGCGGCAAGTCAGTCAATCAGATTCCAAGAATAACGCCGATCAATCAAAATTCGAGGAGTCACGGTTGGAGGAAGGAAAGTCGCGTAGATGGATGAAACATGAAACGATCAGATCAGATATTCAGATTATTGTTTGCCGTCGGTACGACGCTTCGTTGCTCAAACCGTCGTTGCTTAAACCGTGACGCTTCGTTGACTGAATCATTCACACACAATCATGATTGAATTTTTATTGATTCCCTTCCAGTTTGCACAATCTATAGCTAACTCACAATCAATACTCGTTTTTTAATATCTTGAACTTCACCTACAATCATGAGCGAAATTGGGGTTTTCGTAACGTGTTTTCTCACGGCGGTGGTTACTTCGGCAGACGGGTATGAAACACCCATACAACTAATACGAGTATTTCGATACCATTATACGTTAATTTATACAGAGTACTTGCGGAAATACGATCAAATTAAAACTTTTGCAATTAATAATCCTCAACGTGATTCCAAACACTTTGCATGAGACACAACAGAGTGTCGGAAATCACGGAGCAATGTAACTGGGGTTACAAGATTAAGTTATCAATTTAGTTACAAACGAATTAATAAACAGCAACTAATTCGCGTAAGTCCAAAAATGGAAGTCTGCTACTCCCGCCCCAATCATCCACAAAATATTGAGCTCCTATCCGAGCTCCAAACGATATTTAACAACTCGGGCCAGCCGGGCCTTTGCCCTTAACAGATCCTGAAAAGAAATAACAACTATCGGGTAAACAACAAAGTTGTTTAGTGAGATTCTAGATTAAAGTACCATGCGATATATGAATGATGCCATGCAATGCCATGAATTCGACTAACAATTTTGGAGGCCAACTAATGGCTATAAGCTACCACATTGCGGTTACCATACACAAGCTTACCGTACAATGGGTTTACAATCTACTGCTCGATTACCACACCACAGGCTTATCGATATGCAGTTTACAATGATGCCATACGATTACCACCACAGGCTTATCGTTTTACAGGCAATAATGGTTACCACACTCAGGCTTACCATTATGATTCCGCTGGGTTACCACACTCAGGCTTACCGTCTCGGCGGAGAGGTCAAACGAACGAGCAACAACTTATCAACCGAGTGATAAACAATAATTATGATGTATGTGATGGCAAAGCATGAAAATGACAATAATGATACGAAAGCAGTAACATACAATTCATGATATGCATGCAAATACGTTAATACTAGAACTCACAGTGATACAAAATACGCTCTCGGCCTCAAAACCGAGTTATAATTGTCAAGGTAAGAGTGATAGTCTTCACGCGACTTAACCCGTCAAAACCCCTACAAGTAGGTTCATAATATAATATTATAAGTCTCACCGCTTACAATTTCTCAACTTTGATTCGGGCATATTAGTCGTAAGATCTAATTAATTTCGGCCTCAATCTACATAATTATTTTGGGCTAATTTTTATTCACAATTGGTGACAAAAGTTATTATGACAAACGATCCCGAAGACTAATTAAAATTACAATTTCAGGCCAACACTGGGTCGAACTCGCCGAGTAAGGGACCGAACTCGCCGAGTTCTCCCATCCGAATTCGGGTCACACCGAATCTCAAGCCATCCGGATTCGGGTCAGGGACCATCCGAATTCCGGATCCCTTCCAACCGAAGCACGGTCCGAACTCGGTTCAAACCACATCCGAATTTCGGACCACCCCATCCGAATTCGGATCCCAAGTCATCCGGATCCTTAACTTAGAAATTTTTCTTCCAAAAATCAAAGGGGAACTCGCCGAGTTCACCAGGGAACTCGCCGAGTTCAATTGCAGGTCTGCACTTTTGCCCTTCGGATTTAATGCTCAAAACTACCAACATTCCTTACATTTAATACAAACGGTTTGGAATCATTCCCAAACATATATATACTTTTCTAAACTCATTTTAACATCAAGAACACTATTTCATTCCTTTTTAAATCCATGAGAGTTCATAAACTCCATTTTCGGGTTTTTGAGCTAAAACCCATCAAACTTCATAAAACTTGCATATTATGTTTAAAATGATGATTCTTACTATGTTTCACTATCATACTTCAAGATCTAACGATTTCTCCATAATATTCATAAAAACCCATTTGGGTTTCTCATCTTCTTTATATGAAGATGAAGAGGAGAAGAAAATAAAATAACAAGATTTATAAACAAGAGTGGTTACCTCTTGGATCTTTGAAACCAACAAGAATCTCTAACAATAGCTTGATTTTGGCTTCTTCTTCTTTTTCTCTTTCTCTCTTTTCTCTCTATTTGGCTTTTTTTGGAAAAGGATGAACACACACACACACAAGTGTGTGTCTGCGTATGTATAAAGCCAAAGGAAAGAAGATTTCTTCTTCTTTTCTTTCTACCCCATTACTTTCCCATATTTACACTTTAAACCCCACAATTAATTCCATTTCTTTTAAAGTCCTTTTTATATTCAAGGCATATATTCATAATTATCCACGCACACTTTTATTTATGTGTTTGAATAAATTAGTATCTCGAACCGTATTTCGCTACAATAAATATTAATTATTACTTATGTAAAATTCGGGTCGTTACAGGGTATTACATTACGTCTTGGAAAAATGCCCACGCCACCTTCTACGGCGGTAGTGATGCTTCCGTAACAATGGGTAAGTACAAGTATAAGTATGTTATACAGTATAACATTTGTTGCATTAGGTATAAATTGTTTTTTGTATATATGATTGAAATGATTTCTGTTAATTTGAAGGTGGGTCTTGTGGATACGAGAATTTGTACAGTCATGGTGTTGGTACAAACACAACTGCATTAAGTACAACTCTGTTCACCTTTCACTCTTGATGCTTCGTTGCTCAAACCGTCGGTACGACGCTTGCACTACTCGACTAAATCACGTCAGATATTCAGATTATTGTTTGTCTGATATCTGATGGCATCTCTCAATTCTTTACTCAATCCGTGGAAATTCCAATCTGTTACCGATTAATCGATTATCGAAAAACAAGATACAACATCAAGAGGTAACCGAGTAACCGACCAGGTGATCAATAATTGTTGTTGTGCTTGCTTACTGTTGACTATTGTGTTTTTGCTTACTGTCGTACTGGGTGTCACCGTGTCAGGGGCTTAGCGTGTGCCTGCTTCATGCTTACTAGCTGTTAATTTGACGTAATTGTTTATTTGTCATTTATGTTGATTGTTGTTTAAACTGTTGAGTGTCTTGACTGTGGCCGGTTATTTATTTCTTTATATTTTATGAGTTATTTGTTGCCTCTTGATCGAGTAAGAAGAAGAAAAGGAAGAAAAAAAATATAAAGGGCATTATTCTTCTATCTCTCGCCCTGGGCATCAAAACTCTCAGGACCGGCCCTGTGTATACCAGATTTTTATCCGTTTAAACCAAATTTATTCAGAAAATATCCGATTTTCAAGCTACACTTTTTAACCGCTTTTTAATGACCGTTGTGTAACACCCCAAATAATTAAGAGGTAATTATATTCCTAATAATGTTGAATTAATATAAGTATTGGATTATTTATTATTAATTGGAAATAATAATAATATTGACTAGAGAGGTAACTAACTTTATTGAGACTTATAAGATAGACAGAATGTATAATGTGGTGTTTGAATCTATTTAGTATAAATATATCAAAGCTACCCATTTAGACATTGAATTATTAAATAAATGAAAATTGTAGTAATGTGGATTGTAATTTAGAAAATGAAAGATTGAGTTGGAGGGGTATGTATTGCAAATAGGTGATAGTTGAAGGGTTGGGGTGGCCAAAGGCCAAACCCCTACCCCTTTTTTCTTCATAAAACCGTCCAACACACACACACAATGGTGTGGATAGATTTTGAAGATTGAAGTGTTTTGAAGCTAACATCTTGCTCATTTCGTTGATTATAGAAGGTATAAACACCTCCTTTGTTCTTCTTCTTCATTTACTTTCATTTCCTCCATTTTTGGAGATGAAACCCTAAATGGGTTTATGTTGAAATGTTTCTTAAAGGCTCCAATCTTTTAGTATGTTGTTATATGATCAAAATGGAGCCATAATATGTAATTACATTGGTAGTTTGAGTTAGTTTTGGTTGGAACCCAATCTAGGGCTCAAATGAGCTTTAATGGGTTATGGATTTGAGTTTTGTGTTTTAGTAAGTGAATGATGTTCAATATTGAATCATATATGTTGATATGTTGATATGGAATCAAAATGGAATTAAGTAGAAGCTCATTTGGAGCTTTGAAGAGGTGATTTGAGTTTTAACCCACTTATTAACTCAAAAGAGTTCTTATGGACTAATTGGCAATCTTTTATGATTTAAATGTGTGAAAGGGTATAAAATGGTCTAAATATGTTAGATTAATGATTCCATGTATTGGTTTGGGTTAAACTCGGGCAAAGGCTCAAGATTGGTGTTTGGAGCCAAAACCGCACGCCAAGTGTTCGGTGAAATGCCACAATGAGTTCTTAACCATTGTTGGGTTGAATTGAATGATTAAATATAAAATGAATACCTAATAATAGCCTAAATATGTCAAATATTGCTATGGAATTGATTAGAATTGAAAATGAGCTCAAATGGAGCTTAGTGTTGTCGGTTGGTGCTTTCGGTCATTTTCGGACTCGTTCGGAGTCCGTATAAGCTCCATGGAATCAAGGAAGGTTATGAAATCATTCTAATATGTTTGTAGGTGTCTAATTGACCTTAATATGCTATAAATATTGTTAGTAAAGTCGCTCCAAAGTTACAAAATCAGTTACGAAGGTTTTAGGGACTTTGGTGAGCATTGGGGGCTTGAATGGTGCAGTTGGACCAGACCAGAAGCCTGGTCGCGGCGCTACCCTCCCCTGGGTCGCGCCATGACCACCTTGCTGCCCCAAAATTGTGTTTTGGTTGGTTGGGGGTCGGTGTTTGGGTCTTATTCGTTCGTCGCACCTCTAAATTAAGTGTTTTAAGGGTTTGAGGGCCTTTGATCCATTCCGGAACTCCTAAGGCCTCATATGAACTTAGTACTTTCAGTTTGATAACCCAATACCCTTAGCCCACTCTTAGGGGCTTATCTTGTGTTCGGGGGCTTACGTGTACGCGTTATGAATGCTTCTAGGTGAATTGACTCGAAAGGAGTTTGATTGCAAGCTTTAGCCATTCTCCGGGCTATTGTGGCTTTATTGGAAGGCTTTGGAATCTTCTTAACCAATCACTGTGAGTTCTAGGACTAATGTAGATGAATGATTACATGTTAATTGTTGTTTGTGCCATTGTTGATAACATGCTACTTGATCATGCATATTCACATGTTATAGATGGATTCATTGTAGCCTTAGTGAACATGCTGTCATGCATCATGAATTGAAAAGTGAATTGTCATGCTAGTTGATATTGTTGTGGATTGGTTTGTCGTGCATCTCATATAGTATGCGTAACTGCTTATTTGTGTGGATAACAATGATTGGAAGATGGCAATTCGTGTTGGTTAACCTAGTAGGTTGGACTATTCGCTTTTGTGGTTGAGTAATAATAGTTGGGATATATGCATGACCCCCTTCAAGTTGTATATTGGGTCGCATTCGTGGAAATCTAATCGATTATGATTTGGCATAAAGGACTATTTAACTGGTAGGCTTTAGTAAGGTCAAACGACCCCGATGATATGTTAGAACCATTGTTGCGGTATGATTAGTAGAACCACATAGATGGTTTCTTTTAATTGGTCTTATGGACCGATATAGACTCTCATGAGTCATATTGAACCCTAAATTGTTGTGGAATGCGTTTTGGACCCCTTTGGATATCCATGAAATATTCCTGGCCCCTTTGGATGTCAGATGCCGACATACTTGCACCGTCGGAAGTCCCGTACTTGCTAGGGACAGTCCCGTACTTGCTAGGGACAGCCTCGTACTTGCTAGAGGCAATACCACTCCCGACTTTAACAGGGAACCCTAGACGACCATGGGGTATGTGGTATTTGGATTTGGATGGGATTATCTCGTGTGAGGACAGCAACGGGCCGCCTGCGGGCGATGATTTTGACACGTTGGGCTGCAAGCATGAGTTATATCCTAGTGGCGGTGTTGACATCATGTGAGGACGGCAACGAGCCGCCTTCGTGGCGATGATTATGACACGTTGGGCCGCAAGCATGTTTGTTCACACCTTTGAATTGGAGTTATTAGTAGTACGTACTGTGGTAATGTAACGTGTCGATTTGGTAAGACATCTTTGCAAAAGCGTTACAACGTGCTACTATGACACGCGTTGGAATCCCCACTTTGGCTCGACTATGTCTAGCGGTGTAGTGGATTCCAAGAGTTGAGTTGGTCCTCACCTTGACTCGGCTAGGCCGGGCGGTGACGGTGGAATATGTGACATTGATAAATATCGTGAATGCTAATAGTCCTTAGTGAGATGAGTCATCTTGTTGAGAATTCGAATAGGTAAATAATTGATGTGGGACACCGATAGTCCTCAACGAGGATGAGGTGATCCCATTCTATCTTGGCATTGGCCATCCTTGGCCCCTATATCTTTAGTTGATTGAAATTATGTGTTGGATATACATGGTTAGCATGTTAATTGTTATTTATATTAATCCTGGAATTCACTAAACAACTTTTGTTGTTTACCCCTTTAGTTGTTAACCTTTTGCAGGTTTGAGCTATCGAGCGGGAAGAGTATATTCTTCCTCGTTATTCAAAGTGTAGACTCGAGACTAACGGTATGCTTTGGTGATTGTGTTGGGTTTGGGTTAGTCGACCTCTTGGCCTTGACTATTCGTTTGCAGGATCATGACCTGCAACCTTGTAGATTCAATAGTTGTTTATTCGGATGCATCACTTATGATGCATTAATTGTAAAAGTTTTAATTCTACCCTAATTCCGCAAGTATTGATGTATAAATAATTGTTAATTACACTAAAATATGTATTATTGTTGTATGGGTGTTTCACGTTGGTTTGATTTTAGCTGTTTTTTAACCATTTTTTGTGCCAAAAAATCACGATTTTGCCACCCAAAGGGTTCTATAAATAATTGGGGTGTTTTTGGTTTATGACAACACATTCCAAACACATTTTCAACTCTTGTCTACTTGAAAAAATACGTTTCGCATTACAAATCTCTTGTTTTTTTCATCATTTCTTTTCTCATTGCTGGTAATACTCAAGATAAAACGGGATAATATTCTGTCGGGGAAAATCTTAAAGTCGTGAGAGTGCTGGAAAACAAATGAAACAAAAAACAAATGAGAAAAGCGAAATCATAAAGTAGAGGTGGAAGTGGAATGACGCTTTTTAACACACTTTTAAATTCCTAATCCAAACGAGCATGTACTATCATCCCGAGTAGCGAGTTAGAAAACTATATTTCTAGTGATTTTATATTGGAAATGACTTATGAAGGGTTCGAAAACCTTGAAATTTTGGCTTGGTAGAAAGAACAAGAACCAATTTTCCGAGTTTAGTCGTCATGACTCGTGATTTACCAACCATCCAAGCTTGGTAGCTGTAGAAACAAAATTTTCTGTTAGTGACAGGATTATATCGCAATGGAGGTCAATACTAAGTCCCCAATCGATAGAATTTCACATTTGTTTGAAGGATTATTCGGATGGAACGGCTTGGAAACAAAATGTAACCATACTAGAAGATGTAATTGTCGTCGATTTAGAAACAAATATACAAAATGAAGAAGTCGAACTTGGAATATCACTCCCAAACGAAGAAGATAATGAAGATTGGGAACCCGAATACTAAAACTTGAACGATTAAAAGAAAAAAGACCTCAAGATGGCGAAGAATAGTTGTTTGAATTTGAGGTTGTCGTAATTTGAATTTTAAGGGTGCGTTTAACAAACGAGAATTTTCGGTTTGAAGTTTTTAATAAAATTGAAAAACATGAAGTTATTTAAGAAAACACATTTTAGATATTAGAATTTGTTTAGATGTGTTGTGAATAGTTTATGTTTTTTTTTTTTTGAGACCCATGAATAGTTTATGTGTATTCATTTTTCGCTCCCTTTTGATGACTCGATTGAAAATAAAAGTTGAAAACGTCAAAAATGTGATTTCAAGTTTACTTGTAAATTTGCAAACTAACAACTAGCAACTGAAAACATCAAAATACAATGGATCTGAACGTGTTTTCAAGAAACCCTTGATTTCGACGAAAATTTTCACCGAAACATGTTAACTAAACGGGCTAGGTTTTCATAATATGAAATTTGTAATTTTAAAACTTTTATGTAAATATAACCAAATACAATATATAAATATATTTGATTGAAGTAAAATTATATTTGTTTGAAGTATATATATATATATATATATATATATATATATATATATATATAGAATATGGTTCGTGTGAGTACCTAAAAAATGCAGAGTACCTGTGAACACACGGGTTTAAGATGTGAACATGCTCCGAAAAAAAGTTTTTTTTTTTTTAATTTTTTTCATATTCATTTAGATACAAATATAAGCATATTTGTAAAAGAATTACACGCATTCACACTTCGTAACCTCTTAAAAGTCATGTGAACGTGGAAAATTCATGTGAACATGCTTAGCTGTGAACATACGTTCACAACAGTGCAGTTCATGTGAACTTGCACGTTTCACATAGTTACAGTGTGTGTTTATGTGTGATTTTTTGTAAGTAGTCTTATATTATTAATTTAAACATGATTATGAAAAAAAAATTTCAAAAAAAATAATTTTAAGCGAGATACCTCCGGTACTCCGCAAAACTAGTTGTACTCATTTGAACCCAAATATATATATATATATATATAAATGATTTCAAAGTTATAATATAAATATATACTTATATTTACATAAAAGTTTTAAAATTACAAAATTCATATTATGAAAACCTAGCCCGTTTATTATATATACTAAGCACAAACAAATATAATTATATTTGATACAAACCAAAAGAAAAAGGGAAACAATTAAATCCAAACAAAATAGGAAACACAAACCGAAACTGAATTTACAAAAAAAATCCGAAGGTTTTTAAAAATTGGTTTTAAAAAATCCGGTTTTTTAAATGCTAAATTGACTACATAGGTTACGTCTCTTTGGGTTCAAAATCGGTTAAGATCCATGTCAGTTATTAACAAATTCAGGTTTTTTTTAGAAAAAACCTGATCATATCCGGATCGGGCACGATCTGATCTTTGTGTACCTCTCATCCTAACAATGCAATAACCAATGTGATAGTAAATATATTCAAGATATAATTCGTACTAAAGATATTAAAAAAACCCTTTTATGTACATTTTGTATAAATTAATTTGTATTTGTATTTGTATGTTAGATATGTATATTGATATATATGTGAGGTGAACTGACATTCAACAACTTTGGTAATCGAATGCATAATTAAGATAACACAATCTAATAATATTAATTAATTAAAATTTAAATCAACTGTCATAATTAAAAAAAAGTTTAAATTGACAGCTCAAATTCCATTTATAATTAAAATTCGACACAACTCATGTGTGGTTTATGATACATACTTTTACTGGTTTATGCATCCACGTATTACATGGATAAATCATAATAAATAATTGATTATATAAAATTTATGTAAAGCTAAAATTAAAACATATGACTATTAAATACTATTAGAAAATTACAAGAATAATATTGTTATTTGTCATAATTATTATTTAATAATAATTATTTATTTAACAATTTTTTATAATATTTTATTTCTAACGTTTTATGTATTTAATCGATATAATATAAATTTTCAATTTTACACAACACATTATATATATATATATATATATACATATATATATATATATATATATATATATATATATATATACAATAAACAAAATGTTATGAAATATGATTTTATTAATATTATATCATGTTTATTTTTTACATATTAATATTGTTTGTATAATCTTATATATGTTTAATATATTTTAATAAATTTATAAACCCATAATATTTTTTTAATCAGACATAGATAAATTGTAAGTATATATAAGATGTAATTTGGATGTATTTGTATCATATAATAACTAATATTAGATTATGAGAAATATAATAGAATTTAATAAATGACAAATGTTGGATATAGTTAATGATTTATTAATATTATAGGTTTTAAAAATAATAATTTATATATTTGTATTTATCATGTGTTATTTATGTGTTTTCCTTTTATCATATATAAATTATTGATCAACGTGTAGCTTTTATTAATTAACGTGCTTTACAATCAACGTGTTTTATAAAGGAGTTGAAGCTTTTATCAATCAATGGTTTGTTTGGCAAAAAATAAAAAAAAGCTAGGTTGAAGCTTCAAACAGTAGATTTTATTAATCAACGTGTTTTATAAAATAGTCAGAGCTGAAAAATTTAAAATAACATAAAAATACATATAAACAAATAAACCAAAATAGAATCATGATTAATCAAGGTTATTTTGATAATAATATTTTGGGTTAATATTGAAAAAACCCCATAAACTTTCTTTAGTTTTGTGATTAAGTCCTTAAACTTTTTTTCTGATTGTTTAAGTCCTTTAACTATTTTTGTCTTATTCAAAAAACTCACTATTTTTACATGTTTTAGCGATTAAGTCCCTAAACTTTGTGTTTTATTGGTTGTGTTTTGCATACTCATTCGGTAGCCAGTCAAAAATATATCCTTTTGAAAACACAAAAATAGTTTAGGGACTTAAACAATCGGAAAAAAAGTTTAGGGACTTAATCGTGAAAATGAGAAAAGTTTATAGGGTTTTTTCAATATTAACCCTAATATTTTTCGTAAGCTAAATCAACTTTTAGAAGTAGCTTGTGGTTAAGTTCTTGCAATAAAAGTTCTTCAAACGCAGTTTATTAATAAAAAATAGTTAGAGTTTTTTAAAAAGCTATAAGTTTAAGTTCTAACAAGCTCTCAAAAATCGTATTTTGGAGGGTGTTTAAATTTGCATTCGAAAAAGTGTTGTAGCGTTTTGGAAACTAATAATCAGATAATAGATGTAACAAAAATTGGTGTCGGAAATGTAGTGTTTGGTTTAGCTTATGCTGTTTGCGATCGTAATTATCAAATAATCAGTTCTTAAAGTGTTTGGATTTGCGTTTTAACTTGTAAAATGACCAAATAATCACTTATTAAGCAAATAAACAACATTTTTAACTTATAAAAAAGTGTGGTAGGATTAACTCTAAACGCAAATAGTCACTTGTTAACGTATGCAATCCAAACACTTTAAACCAATTATTTGCATTATTATAACGTAATAAGCTAATAATCTCATTCATAACGTAAAACCAAGCGGAAATACCTGTATGTACTTGAATGTTTTTGAGTTTTTCTTTTGTGAAAGAACAAAAAAAAAAAACATGAATGTAGCTTCCTGCCTAAAATCCAACCCATTTATAGTGAGACTGGGCTGGATAATTAAGACTGATAGCAGGGTGAGGGATGGGAGCGGATTATCTGGATAACGAACTCCCCGCCCTATGTCCTTCACGTCTGCCTTAACGATTTCCAAATTTGTTAGAGTTCGTTTTTCTGTTCTCTGTTATCTTAACGACTCCATACATCTTCTTCATATCAGCTCTGTCAGAAACCTTTTGTATCAACGATCATCTTCTTCATTGTGAAAAGGTTAGTATCTCTAGCTCCCTCCTTTTTACTGTTGTTTATGTTAGTTTCATCGATGACAATCGATAAGTAAATGAGCATTGCATTAGTAATACAAATGAATTCATGTTATGTCATTAGACTGTGAATTATGATTTCGGCGTTTCAATTGATTCACATTTACCAATGTGTGTGAGAGTGTGTGTGAAGACAATCAATCGTTAAGTATATATGAATGAATTGATCTTCTGTTAAGTAAATGACATGTGAGTTACGACTTCGTCGTTTGAATTTATAGTTATTAATCATAATGATCGATCACATTAAGCTCATAAAGAGTTGCAATCCGTATGCAACACTTTGCTGTAGATTCCATGCATCGAACGTCTCAAATTGAGAGTGACTACTTGCTGCAAAAAATTTTACAGCAGTAACTTAAAACTAGTTAGATCGATCACGATATTATATTTGACATCTTTGATTTGATGGTTTTCTCAGTGATTGGAAGTACTTAAATCTAGGATGGCACATTATTTAGGAAAATTTAAGAAGACTTGATTAGAAAGATCTTACAAGTACATTGAAAATGTCCAGGATTCTCTAGTGTATACATCTGTGCTTAAGCCACATCCTAAAGTAAATTGTGAAATTGCTGCAAAAACAAGCAAGTTTAGCAGCAGAAATGGACTGTAAAGTAATACAAGTTGGCAAGACTCGATGCATAATCATCAAGCCATTAACTAGCAACATGAAATTCATCAGGAGAGAGTAGCCTATATAATTTTAGTTAGGAGGTTCATTTCAATCGTTGCAGAGTTTGTGTATACAAATGCTCCAATTGTATATAAAAAAAATACCACACACTTTTTGCTATACTGATGAACTCGGGTTCGACCACACATTATCTTTCGATCATTCTCATTACACAACTACTCACAGCTAACATGGACCCAAAGCTATCCAAAGCACAGCACATGACAGTGATACGACTACACGTACGGTGAATTAAATGTGTGGCATTCTTTCTATGATTGCTACATGTAATAATTGCTAGGCATATAATTTCTCACCAGATTGCCATTTTGATGGTGAGATTAGTGCGTGGAGATGATATATTTACCCTGCAGTAATTGCCGACTATCTGAACCAGTTTAAGTTGTAGAATCTGTCTCAAAAAGGTTCATCCGCTAATGGATATTAAAGGTGTTTCATATTTGCTTCTTTTCCTCTTAGTGTTCAGCATTTATACTACATTTAGTCTGTATGTGATGCAACTTGTTATGATTATCGACTTAAGTCAACAATTAGTGAAACGAACCAAGTTCAAATTCGATGTCTAGCCTTCATTGTCAAGAGATTAGCTGGATTTCTAAGTATATGCATCGTTTAATATGAAATCTTGAAGAACACAATACTTGTATCCAAGTGTTATGCAACTTGCATTACTATAGTGTCATTAACCTCGGGCTAAACAAAGTTTAGAAGACATAAACTGTGTTTTGGGAGTGGGGAACAAAAGCCATCATTTTTAGCAAAAAGCCAAGGCCAAAGACGTTATGGGGTACGATGTGAATTATGGACAGAATATAAGGACTAGGGAGGTCTTGGCTTTTCAAACTTTTGCCTCTCTTTGTTAATATGGTCCAACCAAAATTTAAGAAATTAGAAGTCGTCTCCATTTTTCATGTTTCAATATCCAGTTTTCAGTTTCCAATATGCACTGCTTCTATATTCGCATTTCTTCACCTCCTCATCTCCCTTTTTCCTCATAGATGATATCTGAGAGTCTTTTATAGTTTGTTTAATTGAATGTGTTGGAATTGGTTTTTCATTGATACAATAATTTCAATCAATTATTTGTGTGATTTCATTTAGTTTTGAACAATATTTTTCTGTTGTTGCTGACTTGTATATATTTAAGGGAACTACATATCTCTGTTTGCATTTATATATTGCCAAATACATATGTACATATTATTGTTCAGTTATTCGTACATATGACATTAAGACTTTTACCAAAAAAGGTTACGGTTGATGCTATAATGATTTCACCTTCTCTCTCTCCTCTCAATAATTTCAAGTTCCGTCATACAATAATATCGAAGACCTTGGACATGCATAAAAGGTGTACCATTGGATCGATCAAGTATTATTATGTCTTGTGTTTATTTGTTGACACCGGTTGCTGACAGTGTTTTATCTGTATCATCTAAGGTAATAACAAATGGCTTCAGCACCTTCATTCTCACCAGCTAAGCAAGATAGGCTGGGGTTGGGTTGGATAGAATGGCTCACAGGATTGTACCATTTAGTTCTCGAGACGCTATTTGAGAAATATTGGTCAAGGCATTTGCCAAACCCGTTATTTCTGCCTCCCCTCAATGGTATCACAAGCATTGTCACTGGTTCCACCAGTGGAATTGGACTTGAAGTTGCCCGACAACTAGCAGAGGCAGGAGCGCACGTGGTAATGGCGGTAAGAAACACTGATTTAGCTCGTAAATTGGTCCAGAAATGGCAGGAAGAATTGCAACACAACTCTCCTTGGAAAGTTATTGACGTTGATGTGATGGAACTCAACCTTAGTTCGTTAGAGTCCGTAGCAAGATTTGCAAAGGCATGGAATTCCAAAAACATACCTTTGAATATTCTTATCAACAATGCTGGCATGTTCTCAATGGGAAAGCCTCAGATGTTCTCGGCCGATGGTTATGAAATGCACATGCAAGTTAACTTCTTGGCTCCGTCCTTACTTTCGTTATTACTTTTGCCATCTCTAAAAGCCGGTGCTCCAAGCAGAATTGTGAATGTGAATTCGCTGATGCATGCCATGGGTTTTGTTGACTTGAGGGATGTGAACTTTGATAAGGGCATAACCAAGTTTACTAGCTTAAGAGGTTACTCGAGGAGTAAGCTGGCACAAATCATGTTTAACAATGTTCTTAATAGAAACATTCCTACGAGTGCACAAATCAATGTAATATGTGTGGATCCAGGCAGCGTTCGTACAAATGTTGTAAGGGATCTTCCCAGAGTGATTCAAACTGCATTTCATGTCCTACCCAAGTTCCTCTATACTGCTCAAGAAGGATCCAGGAGCACGATTTATGCTGCGGTCTATAATGAGATTTTGGAGCATTGTGACAAGTTGAAAGCAGAAGAATGGCCGTTTTGCGCCTATGTGGCTTGCAACTGTAAGATCATGACTCCCTGCAAAGAAGCAAAGAATTTGCAGATTTCATGTTTTTTGTGGAACATGACACTCGATATGATTGGCATCCCAAATGATGCGGTGGATCTTCTTCTAGCAGGCAAAGAAATTCAATGCCGATATGATCCATATTCAAAGTAGCTAGCTAGTCGCCAACATTGCGATCATCATTAGTGCTAACTGTGTTTTGTACCCTTCTTCGATCATGTCAAAGAGATCATTATGATAAGTACCAAGAAGACAACGATTTACAAAATGGTATTCTGATCCGTCCCAATTAAAATGTCCTATCATTTTATTTTAAACTATTCCAAAATAATTATCTACTTACAAAAACATATTATTATAAATTGTTAAGTTTCAATAATAACTCTATTGGGGCGTTTGGTTCGCTGGAATATAATGGAATCTGGCGGAAAAAGGAATGGAGTTTTCATTATGATGGGTTGTTTGGTAGTCCAAAGGAATGGAATGATCATTCTATATTTTTTAAAAAATCTCCACTTTTGAAGGAATGATTATTCCACAGCAAAATGGAAGGAATTTAAATTCCATTCATTAAAAACAATCCTTTTAACAACAAGTCTTTTCATTCTCAACAAACTATAGTATTTGGATTCGGACAGATTCCATTCCTTCCAAAATTCCATTCCTTTGACAGATTCCATTCCCTTCCGTCTGATTCCAGCGAACCAAACGCCGTTACAAGTACAAAGTAACAACAAATAGATTAAGTAAATAAATGTAAACTTGTCATTGAAGCATACAAAACGTGTCATGATCGCCCACTATTTAAAATTGTATGATTTTATGAGGTAAACATTTATTTTAGGAAGGAGAGATATTTTGTGTCGTGCTAGTTGCTGCCTGCTTTTTTTTTTTTCTTTTTTGAAATATTTGGTTCCTTAAAAATTATATTAATCGACAAGAGTTATATATATCAGTTATGTACTTATGTTATTATATGGGCCACCTCATTGGTCCATGTGATTTATCTTTGTATTCTATTTTCATGTATTTCTTTCTGCATAATTACTTTAGCATGCATTGCAGCAACTTTAACAATAATAACAGAAGTTATCTCATAGATCGATCTCTCTCATATAACTAATTATATCAGCCCCCTATTATGTATATATAAACTAGAAAAAAAATAGTGTTATTGATTTTTATCTATTTACATTGAAAGTCGACATAATGATGATAATATTTCAATTATTCTCATTCTCATTATTTGTATTTTTATTTGCTTTCTTATTGCTTAATCATCATCATCACTATAATTATTGTTACTATTATGATTAATATAATTATTGAACTTATAGTTCATAACTAGTATTATTTTTTGTTATTATTATTGTTCCAAATGTCATAATTATGTGATAATCTTAATAGCTATGTATTTTTAAAATTTGTACATATTATGATTAATATAATTTGTACATGTTTAGTGCTCAAAGTTTCAAAAACGTTCCATGATTGTACTTTGAAAGTTTGAGTATCACCCATAATGCAGCGCACCAGAAGGTACCACCCTTAAAATTATTTTTTTTGAAATTTTTTTTCATGAACATGTTTTAATTAACATTACGAAGATCATATGTGAATTTCACGCAAATCCGAACACTCTAAGTACATGAAATCACGCATCACATAAATGCATGTTCACATGTATTCAAATTTATGTAAGTGTGTGTTCACATCACTTTTTAGGAGCTTAGAGATGTGAATTTATGTGAAATTTACATATGATCTTCATAATGTTAATTAAAACATGTTTATGAAAAAAAAATTTTAAAAAAAGTTATTTTAAAGGTGGTACCTTCTGGTGAAAACTTGTGAAAACCGCACTGCACCACCACAAATGCATCAAATTCCCCGCATGATGCATCAAAATCTCGCGTGATGCATCAAAATTCATGCGTGATGCATCACCTTATTTACGATCATGCCACCGCGTTTTTCATGAAATGCACCAAATCGGACGGTGTGTGTAGGTTTCCACAGTTTTCAGATGCATAGTGGTTTTCCATTGAACCCACCCCTATATATATATATATATATATATATTGTTAGGTAGGTTGGGTTGGGGTGGGGTAGGATGGGTGGGTGAGTGAGTGAGTGGTGTATAGTAGGAAAGGATAGGATTGGAGTCGGATGGGTAGGGTGGGATATTGTTAGGTGGGTATGGGTGAGTGATGTAGGGTCGGTATGACGGTATGTATGCATAAATATATGATTTTTTGTGAACACTTTATTCAGTGTGAACTAGCGCTGTAATCGAGTTGAATCAAGTCGAGTATCACCAAGCTCTATCTCAAACTCGACACTAAAACTCGAGCTCAATCGAACCATATCGATTTTTTTTCCTCTAGATATTTTTAGTTTCTCTAATGATCTCATCATATATATATTACAGAAATGGTCCCTTTGGTTTTATCAAATCACAAAAATGGTCCATGAAATTCAAAAGTTAAATAAATCATCCCTAATTTCACTTTTTTTAAGTTTTGATCTTGCGTCTATTAGAGAACCATTTAACCTTTTAAAATGACATTTTTACTCTTTTGATTTTGGTCCCTTAAAATTTTTAATTAATTAACTTTATAGTTGCTTTATTTTTCTTGTTTATTAACTTTGTTAGTTTTTCAAATTTTGATATTAATTTATACATCAATTAATTTTAATTATGTAAATGTTTCAGTTTTGTAACAATTGTTCATGTTTTCAATTTATAACTATTCTCGTACACTCTTTTTTTTAAGAAGTTATTTATAATGTTCATGCTTTTATTTTTATCGGTAATATTTTTTATTTGTTTATTTATTATGATTTGCTATTATTTGTAGTGTTTTATTTAATTTTTAGTACGGGGTAGTTAAGATATTTTTATATTTTTATATTTATTCTTTTTTAATAGGAAAAAATATACACACAAATACAGACACACACTAAAGTTGTCAAGTCGAGATTTTTCCTAATATCGTTTTTGCTTCTATAATATCCGGATCGAATCGAGATCGTAAGATTCTACCACAAAATTACTACTTTTTGTTTTTTTTCTAGGTTCTATAATTTATAATTCTATAACATAAATTAATTATATAACATTTAAAATAAATATTTATACATTAATTTGTGAAACAACGTATGTACATGTTTTGAATGTTTATAGTAATCCAAAAAATGTTAACCATTCGCACATCCTATAATTTAACACACTATCTTAATGAATAAAGTGGTTGGATCTGATTAAAAGGTTGGATCGGATCGATAAACGATCCTATAAGGAAAGCAGTTTTTATGGGTTCGTAGGATCTGATCGGTGACCACGATCCCGCATTCGATCTTGCTATGAAACGCTTCTACTCGAAATCATATGGTGGGATCGTAGGATCGACCGATCCTACAATCTTAATCACGATCATAACAACTATGATACACACACACGTAGAAGTATTCTAAACTAGATTATCCGAATAAAGTTTGGACTGGTTAGTCCTTTTTTTGTACATCAATAATCCTCTGCATTTTGTTTGTGAAAAGTTAAGTTCGCATATATAGCAATATGTTGTCATGTTGATTTCATATCCAGTATCATAATTCACCAACTAGTGAAATGTACACATACTGAAAATGACATCTTAACCATATGATGATTAAATGGTCCTTAAGATTAGTAAGCTCGTGCCTCCTTTTGTCGCCTTAAGGCCATCACAGCCTGCAATCAGAGTGACCACGGATGCGATTCGCGACGAACAACACTAGCAACCTATTCTGTTTTACACAGACCAGTGATTTAATCCCAAAATCAAGTCCAAATTTATTAAAACTCATACAAAAATAGTGGCAACATATTTATAACTAATTTTCTTAATTAATTTCAAACATTTAACACAACATATCTCAAGAATCGAAGCTTTACTCACCTTGGCCAACGAAGAACAAGAAGAGGATGTATTAAGATGAAATCACATCAATAAAAACCTAAATCTCTATGTTCTCCTTTTGTTCCAGCGAGACCAACACACACACATACACACACTTCGGTAATTTGGGACCATGTTTAGTTGATGAAAACATTGGTGTCTTCGGATTTCGTTTTCAATGAAAATAAGAGTTTTATGAAAACATGTTCATTTGTTTTTTTTATTTCGTTTTCGGATTTCGTTTTAAATCGACACTATTGGGTTTGACTCGATTAAATTCGGGATAAACCAATCGAAACATAATTATAGAAGATTCAATCTAATTTTATCTCAACGACGAGAAAATTGGTGCAATTTTGACCCAAAGGACCAAACAGGCAGGACGATTAAATTGACTTGTAGTAAACAACTTAGTTAGAACATAAATTTTTATTAAAAACATTTTATAAAAAGATGTATTAAACAAATTGTTTTTTGAAAAAAAAATTGAAAATTTTGTAAAATTTAGTACTTTTTGTCGTCAACTCATTTGATCCGTTTTGAATGGACCAAAATTGCTACCCCTGATAAAAATGTAATTTTAAGTTTAAAGTTATATGTTTTGATTTATATAGTATTAATAAAAATATAATATAATAAAGTTGGAAGGTAAATATTTAAACTTGTAAGCTTAGACTCGATTAGGATCACGAGTCTATCAAGTAGGTTATTTTAATATTTGAGTTCGACTCGATCACTACTGAAATAGTTCAAGCTCAGCTCGATTGATAACAAGATATGTTTAAGTTTTTTACGAGTCAATCTGGAAAAGCTCACGAGTTTTCTCATCTCAGTTTACAACCCAGCACAAGCACAAACACAGCACAACATACGCCACAACATAATCACCACACGTTAAGACGCAAAAATTGTTGCGGAGGAATAACAAAAAGTATTTAGGTATGGAAGTTGGAAGATGTTTTTCATTGAAGACACGTGGGGAACAACCATTGGCAGAACCATCAATAATGTAATTTAAAACCTATGGGCTCTTAGCACATACCCATACCCGTTGAATCCCACCCGAAACCATGTCCTCCAATCAAAACCCTAACTCCGATAAACGTAGGCCCCCAATTTTAATTTAATGCCCCCAACACTCCCTCTACATTTATATTTTGTGCCACCTCTTCAATATCAAACCACTACTCCCTCTTCCAACTCTCCTCAAACTTCTAAATTCTTTATTTCTTTTATGGGCCAGCAGAATTAACATAAGAATCAAGAAAAAAATGGAAGATTGTGCCGATGTTTGCCATGTCAGCGCCGGTGGTCGGAATATTATTTTTGGGAAATACGAGATGGGGAGGTTGTTGGGACAAGGGACGTTTGCCAAGGTGTACTATGCTAAAAGCATCCTAACTTCTGAAAGTGTTGCCATCAAAGTCATTAACAAAGATCAAGTTCGAAAAGAAGGTTTAATGGATCAAATCACTCGTGAAATCTCCGTCATGCGTCTTGTCCGCCACCCAAACGTCGTCCAATTGAAGGAAGTTATGGCCACTAAACGGAAGATATTTTTCGTAATGGAGTATGTCACCGGTGGAGAGCTTTTTGCCAAAGTGGTGAAAGGGAGATTGAAGGAAGATGAAGCCAAAAAGTATTTTCAGCAGTTAATTAGCGCCGTCGATTTCTGCCATAGCCGCGGTGTCTCCCATCGTGATCTGAAGCCGGAGAATTTACTGTTAGACGAGAACGGTGATTTGAAAGTGTCTGATTTTGGCTTGTCGGCGTTGCCGGAGCAGTCAAGGACTGACGGGTTGCTTCATACTCAGTGTGGGACCCCAGCTTATGTGGCGCCGGAAGTTCTCCGACGAAAAGGGTACGACGGAGCCAAGGCGGATATTTGGTCTTGTGGGGTGATTTTATATGTTCTGTTAGCAGGGTTTCTTCCGTTTCAAGATGAAAACATAATGTCAATGTACAAGAAGATTTTCAAAGCGGAATACAATTATCCGCCGTGGTTTTCCTCCGACGCACGGCGGTTGATTTCCAAGATACTAATTGTGGATCCGTCACGCAGAATCACAATCCCGGCGATCATGCGATTACCATGGTTCTTGAAAGGATTCCAAAGACCAATCGCTTTTTCGTTCAAAGAACCCGAAGATATCGGAACCGAAACAGAAATTACGAAATCAAAGTCCTCACCGCCGTTCTACAACGCATTCGAGTTCATAACCTCAATGTCTTCGGGTTTTGATTTATCAAACATGTTTGAGAGTAAGCGAAAATCGGGTTCTTTATTCACATCAAGATACTCTGCATCAACTGTTCTCAACAAGCTCGAATCTGCGGCAAAGAAATTGAATTTCAAGATCTCGAATTCGAAGCAAAACGAGTATAGATTGAAGATGCAAGGGATGTTGGAGGGTCGAAAAGGGAAGTTGTCAGTGACGGCGGAGGTGTTCGAGGTGGCACCGGAGATTGCGATTGTGGAGTTTTCAAAGTCAGCAGGTGACACACTGGAATACAAAAAGTTTTGTGAAGAAGATGTTAGACCTGCCCTACAAGATATCGTTTGGAAATGGCAAGGAGAAGATAACAATAGCTAGTTAATTTAGACATTGTTTGTTTACCTCTTAATGGAATCATTAGAGATCATTTTACCTTTGAATAACTTCTTAATGATTCCATTATGAAGTAAACGAACCTTTTAGACGAAATATACATTTCCTTATCTCCCTGTGTACAAATACAAATACAAATACGTTTTTTTTTTCTTTTTTTAAAGTCATGTACAACTTTTTAATGTATATGAAACCGTTGTTTTGTTTTGGATTTGACAATGCAAACATGCACAAACGAACAAAGCCCCAAGATCGGGGAAGTTCGAAGTTGGAAATAAGACTTAAAATGTTTATTTTTTTTAATGATAGAAGGAGATTTCAGGATATATGTAATTTGGATTAAATACAAAAAAAGTACATTTGAAAATATTGAATTCAAACATCAAAGTCCTAAATGAAGGATATTCGTTTCAAGGATGAAGACAGGAGGATTGCCTATAAGTTTAATAGGAATAAACATATGATATTTTAAAATTTTCAAGATGTTTAATTGAATTATCTATTAAGTTAATGCGCATAATGCTACTAATACGTGACTAAAAACATTGTCTTATTTTTTAAAAATAAATCATTTTATAGTGTGCCGGTATGTTAAAAGTAATTATTAATAATGAATCTTTATGCTGGGTGTGTTTCGCAATAAATTTTAGCTTTTGATTTTTAGAAACTTAAGATTAAACGCTTCGTTTGATTAATAGAAGTTTAAAGTTTTTTATTTAAATTTGAAAGCTCTTCCGCAAGAAGCTACTTAAAGTGGCTTTTAAAACGGGTTGAACTTTTGGTTAAACAAAATTACTTTTGTATCATCCAAATAATTATAAACTACAAACTTTAATTAATATTGATGTCTTTTATTTCATTTAATACTAAAAGCTACAACTTTTTTTTTACCAAACACATTTATAAAAACAAAAAGTTCCAGCACTTAAAAAAAGCTTCAGCTCGAAGCTATAACTAGTCATGTCAAACATATTTTTTTTGTAAATTGAACTTTATTTAAGACGATTTTGATTAAAAGAGTTGAATGATCCGTGGTTAATACTAATTGTGTATTTGGTTTATGAAATTAAAGTTAAAGTAACTGAAATTGAAAATGAAAATCATTTTGATTAAACGAATTTTTCATTCATAAGCATTTGTAAAGGATTTTGACTCTTCACATTTATAAAAGCATTTGTAATTTCGTTGGTGTTTGATTCCTCTTAAATCATTTTCTGCTTCTTGCAATGGTGGAGTCCACGGGTTTGGTTTGGTGTATACATATTGTATCAATAATGGACACCCACCAATCCATATCAACAACAAATGAGGTTTAGCCAATTTAATAAGAGGATAGATATGTAAGTGGAGAGGTCACGGGTTCGACTTCCGTCGGAGGCAAGTTGAAATTTAGATGAAGATAGTAAGTTTTGGAATAAAGGAGTAGTTTAGGAGTAAGAGTAGGATAGTTTGCCGTTCAAAAAAAAAAAAAAACCAATCCATATCAACAATTTCCTTAAATGGTTTTACCTTTTTTTCTTACAAAAACTATAAAATGAATAACATAAGATAATTTACTTGAAAATATAAGTTCGAATTTATAATTTAGTATACATTGATTATGCAAAAAACATCAAACTACAAAAAAATTTCGATTAAGTCCCCCATTTCATTTTTTATTTCTGATAAGTCCCCAAACTGCTTAAACCTTTTTAATTGGTCCGTTAACCTGTTATTTTGCAAAAACCATCAAAGTATAAAAATTTTTCGATTAAGTCCACATTTCATTTGTTTTCCTGATAAATCCCCGAACTACTTAAACCTTTCAACTTTTCGATAAAATAAAATGAATTATTTTCAACTTTTAAAAACGACAATGTTTATTTCGATGACAGAGCATGTCATGTTTGTTAAACCAAAATAAGTTGACTTGAAAATAATATTTTTTCAAAACGACGATGGTTGTTTGAAAATAATAAATTTTTTTAAAAGCCCGTTATTCTGGATAACATAAGTTGGTTTGATATAAAAAAATAAATGATGATTATTTCGATCCTATGTTTGTCTAGACCACAATTTTTAAATGTATTTAACTAGTTCATTCCGACTAAACTCTAAACAATAAAAATGATCGTTTTGATTTATTATTTTGTTTTATTTTTTTGAATCCACGTATGTGTGACGTGAGTGTCAATTGAACAATCACTTAAATTGATAAAACAACAAATAACATGAGTTTTATCAAGATAATGGCTTTATGTGACAAAAAAATTAGTTGAGGGATTTATAAGACAAAATAATTTTGTTAAGGGATTTATAAAAGAAAATAATTTAGTTGGGGGACTTAATCGAAAAAAATCATAGATTTATAAAATCAACGTCAGCAATTGCAACCCGCTTAACAGGTTACCGGTAACTTTTCTTGATAAAAACACCAAATTCGTGATTTTTATTTAGTTAAGGGACTTATCAGACAAAAAAATTGATTGAGAGACTTAATCGAAAAAAAACTTGTAGTTTGATGTTTTTTGTGAAATTTTCCCTCACAAGTTTATAGATAAAACTGACATGTATTATCAGTTTATTACTAACATTGTAACACACCTCTAAGGGGGCTGTTTGGTTCGTAATTTCTTTTTCTCTGGGATTTGTATTCTATCAAAGGATTTGCATTATGCAATATTTTCATTTGTCAGGATTTTGTCAAATAATATGTGTTATCTTCTACGGAAAATTTGCAAAGAATGCAAGGTAACAATCCTCAGGAGGAGGCTGAGTTTCTAAATAACAAATAATGACTGGATTTAAGAAAAATCCTGAGATTTTAAATCATTACTGAAATCTGCAAACCAAACACAAGATTTTAAATACAAATCCCAATAAATCTCAAGAAATACGCAAACCAAATGCTTCCAAGAATGTTCTTTGAATACACAAGCCAAGTAGCCAACGACTAAAAAGGGAATTGTCTCCTATATATGTGACCCCGCACCGCAATCTTCATACGTATAATTTTTTTAATAATATGTTATTGTATATGTAAAAATGCAATACACTTTATTTGACTAGTCTCCACCAATCGATCTACAGATCAAAATGATAAGAATAACCAACAAAAACTATAAACAAAAGATACTAGACATAAGATTTAAACCAAAGACCCGTATTTGCACATCCATGTTCCTAAATCCTAATAGGTAACCTAATGGGCGTTCCATGTACTAGTGAGCATGCCCATTCATTTCATCACCAATAATTGGCTTTCACCTCTTCACAATTTGTTGCAATCAATGCTTCTCAACAAACAAATCCAACCCACACTTATCTGACACCTATATAATAATAGGGATAATTACTAAAATAGTCAAATCTCACACCTTTATTCACTTTTTAGCCACTTTATATCTATTTTACTAAAATAGCCACAGTTTACGTTACCACATTTACGTGATAGCCACAATTTACGTGATTTGTACTTTTTTTTCATTTTTTAATGCATTACGTTACAAAAGGTGTCTGGTCACGTAAATTGTTGTACTTTACGTGACCATTTTTGCTCCTTCCCCATGAATGTTTGGTGAGATGTCTTGTCACACTTTACGTGACCAAGTACAATAATTTACGTGATCAAACACCATTTGTAACGTAATGCATTAAAAATATGAAATAAAGTACAAATCACGTAAATTGTGGCTATCACGTAAATGTGGTCACGTAAATTGTGGCTATTTTGGTAAAATGTATATAAAATGGCTAAAAAGTGAATAAATGTGTGAGATTTGGCTATTTTAGTAATTATCTCATAATAATATGTTAGAACTTAGAAGAATAACCAAATCTTATGATTGAAGTTGAAGGCAATTAAAGTTGTATAAAACCATTGGATGCATAAGTGTTTCGCTATTACCTAAAATTCACAAGAAACCGGATCCAAATCAATGTTCGAAACTTTTTGATTCACTTATTGAGTCTAAATCCAAGCACAAATGGAATGGAAACTTTTTGAGTTCAAATATAATTGTATTTCCTTCCAACCAAATATAACCAAAAACCAAATTCAATCTGGTTCGATTCAATTTCTACGGGGCATCAAGAATGGTTTTGTTTTTGTTTATTCTATTGTTGTGGAGAGGAAAATGCTAAGTACCCACACTGCCTCTTCATTACAGAACTTTAGAGGTGTTTGGTATGTGGATTAATCGTAAACTAGGTTTACATACAAGTCTTTTAATCATGTGATAGGAGTCTTGATTTTAAAATTTGTGTAATTTTCATTTCTTTTGTTTCATTGTGAACATGCAAAGAATCAAAAATATGAAAACATGATAGAAGTTTTATAGTTTTTACTTTATTGTCTATGGGATGATACATAGTTCAAAACTCGTAATAAAAATTGAACTAAAATACATTAACTTTCCTATATAGGTTTCCCTTTTATATTTTTGAAAATAGGATAATTTGTTGAGAGGTTTTCTTTTGTCTTTATTGTATGAAAAAATCAATATATATATGTTGTACAATTAACGTTTGTCCAAAATTTGTCTAATAATACAAGCTTAATTAATGACTTTCAGTGGTCCAACTTTTGTCTCCTTTGCTTTAGAAAATCTATTAGGTGCATGTTTTATTGCATTCAATTTATGTGAATAACAATAGACAAAGACTTAGATATTTTTAGCCTTAATCAAGTATGTGGTTCGCAACTCATTTAGACGTTAAGCGTTATGACAAGATTAGATCAATGTCTGGTATTTGAGAGGCTCGCTTTTAAGCCTTTACACATACACACACATACATAAACAAATTTGTTAAATCACTTTCATATTTCATGAATTAACAAAAAATGTTTTCCATTGAACCCACCCTCTATATATATATATATATATATATATATATATATATATATATATATATATATATATATATATATATATATATAGAGAGAGAGAGAGAGAGAGAGAGAGAGGGAGGTTCAATGGAAAACCACCATGCACCTGAAAACTTGTGAAAACCGCACTGCACCACAATAAATGCATCAAAGTCCTCGCGTGATGCATCAAAATCCCGCGTGATGCATCAAATTTCTCGCGTGATGCATCACCTTATTTACGATCATGCCACCGCGTTTTTCATGAAATGCACCCAATCGGACGGTTGGCCTAGGTTTCCATAGTTTTCAGGCGTATAGTGGTTTTCCATTGAACTCACATATATATCCCGCGTTTTTCATGAAATTCACCAAATCGGACGGTATGTATGTATAATTTAAATATTTTATTTAATTACCTTGTTATATTAAAGCTATATATTTCATCAAGGATAAAGTTTGACGGTCGCAACTAATATATATCCAGCCTCTGTCAAGTGAGAGATGTGAGAACGATCGAGATATAGATATTAATGGTAGATGGGAAAACAGTGTCTTAAATAATTAGTAGAAGAGAAGAATGTCTCCTAAAATTAAATAATTAAAAAGGATATCCAAATTTTTATGAACAAGTTATATAATATATATATTAGAGATCGATAATGTATAAATGAAAAGATCTTCAGAACAGTAGTACATGGACCATGGTTAATTTCAACTGTTAACATCTTCATATCATATAACTTTTTTTTTGTCAACTTAATTAATGATGAATAATAACAGATTTTTGGTTTTCAAAGGATACGATATGATGATCTTGGAGTAATTTATGTTTAATTTATCTACCACATGCGTCGTATAAAAATATACATATAGCCATACGAGATATTTGTAGTTCAATGTTTTGATATTTTATTATATTTATTGTCGTATTCGAAATTTGGATGTTATATGATATTGTCATTGTTTACTTGTATGACAAATATATAGCAACACACATTGCCTTCATTGACATATAATACTGATCAAACCAATATAATCGAAATCTTGGAGAAAAGACATTTTATTTGGTAGCATGCATGAGTTATCATTTCCGGTAATGAGAGCTTTCGCTTACTTAGGCATAGGGAAGCAAATAGATTTTAGGGGCTAAAAAGGAGCCAACTAGGGGTATTGGTTTCATACACTAACCAATCCCAATTTAAAACCAACCTATCTGGCCAACAACGCGAAAACATATCAAATTGTTGGACCATGTTTGGTTGTGAAAACAACCACCAAATTAAGATGAGTATTTGGTGCACAAACAACGGATGCGTGTGTCCTTGTCAAAACTCAAAACTAACTTCATAAGTTCATATCATCGATCAATCATAACTTGAGTTAATAATGAGTTTAGGTAACGAGGACTTTCACTTACTCAAACGAAGGGAAACAAACAGATTTTAGGGTCTAAATAGATCCACCTAGTAAGGGCTGGTTTGATACAGTAATAGCAACACAAAAAACCTATATACTTATTTGCCCAGGCCACCTGAAACATCTCAAATTGTCCGATGATGTTTGGTTGTGAAAACAACCATCCATGACCATCAACCCAAGAGTATTGCAAGTTTTGATGCACAAACAACTCATACATATTTCCTTTCTCAAAACCAACTACATAACATATATAATACATTTATTATAGATTAATTAATTGTTGGTATACATCATGTCATAAAATTTATTTCTAGGTCACCGTTTAAACTTTAACTTAAACAAGTAACCTTTTTGGTGATTCAAACCAAAACTGATACGTAAATGAATAAACTCATAAACAATTACAATTATAGGTATGTGTAGAAGCAAATAAAATACTCATTATTACATAATATAAATATAAAGTATTATATATATACTATATAAAATATAAACAAAGTATTTGTTATTATATAAAAGGTAGGGCTAATGTTGCATAATACTAACGTACTTTTTCAAATGCATGTAACCATATGATACATTGAACTTTTTTTCTTATCCAAGCACTAAATACTTTTCGAGAGATCTCCTCCAAATCACTGGTATGGCTATCGAAATCGTGAGCATCAGCATTATATATGGTACATGTACTTTAGTTTTTTCTAACCAATATAGTACATTTTTACATTTAACCGAGCACTATTTATATGAAAAAACAGATTCTATATAGAAATATATCATACTGAAATAGACCTAAAGTACATTAATCATATGGTTAAGAAAAGAAGTCAGGTTTTATATCTATATATTTGGAAAGTATATTGGTATTGTGCGACATTAATTCTAAAAGGTAAGCAGGTATGCGAATGGATAATTGGAGTTTAACTGGGGTGGTTGATCGGATAATTGAAACGGTATCATGGATCTCATTCCCGTCTCGTATCCACTTAAAATAATCAAGTTTGGGAAATACCTGTCCCATCTAGACCCGTTTTCGATTTTTCTAACGTCTTTATTTGTTATTTGTTTTGATTTGATATTTTTTTTTTTGCCATCCCACTGATGAGATGTATCAGGCCCATCAACTGTGAGTAAGATAAGCAGTTTAATTGGAAGTTAATAGTTTTGGTAATTTTATTGGATAAGAATGATAAAAGTTGGAAAATAAACTGCCAAAAATACTAGTAAAGATATGATATGAATAAAATCATTCCTTGTATGTCTAGAAGGAAATTTTGTATTTATTCTTATTTTCCAAAATGAAAAGAGTATAAAAGTAGTGTCCATGTTAATTAATAAAATAAACACAGATTGCTATATAAGTCGAAGATGCAAACTTATTTATTATTAGATAAATGTATCATATATGAGAATTTTATAGTTGGTGTCGTTTCTACTAACTTTTGAAGATTGATCATCCTTACAATCGGCAATGTTTATTCCTACACCCCCTTTTTTTTTTAATTATACACCCCCCCTAATTACACTTTAATTACCCCAATGATTGTATAATGATTTTGATTTGATATATAATGATTTGACAAAATAACATTTATTTAATAATGATTTGATTTAATGATTTGATTAATGATTTGATGTAAATATATAAACATTTATTTAATAATATTAAACTTGAATTAAATCATCATTGAACAGTACATGCATTATCACTCAAGTGGTACAACATTAAGATCAATGCTACAATTAAGTTCCTTATAAGCGAGTAAACGATCTTCATACATTTTAACCCATTCGCTTTCTTTTTTTCGGCTTTTTTTTGACCGATTGTAGCCAGAAACCTCTGGCATTGGGTATCCCTCACGTAAGTCAACCTTCACGAAATGGTTGTTATGTACAAATGCGAGTGTAATGACATGATTTTCTTTTGGAGACTGCGGCTTTGACCAAAGAGGAAAATATGTTAAGCAGCGTGCATTTGTTAGATAGTGAAATATACAGTTATACTTATTTGCGATCAGAAGACCAGTGTAAGGCATCCGCATCCAGTTATGAAAAGGTGCATCACGATACTCAAAAAAGTTGAGAGATTCTTCTAAGCGCTTGTATTCACTATCAAAAATGCTTTTATATTGCTTACTATTTTTATTTAGCTCCTCTAGTAGTTCTCGACGTATTGCAAGCCATTCCTCCTCATTTCGACCCATAGCAACAGCAACTGAACGAAACCCGCAGTTTCCATCACCTTTAACATCTTGAATTCCAATGACATAAGGATGAAAACATTTAGGAATTTCGCTAATCAAATGATGATTGTAGCTCTTTGGTTCCTATAAAAAAATAGATTAGTTTATCATATCGACGATCTAAAAAAATTAAGATAATACATTTACCTGGAACTTTGGTTGATGATAATGGTATTCATCTTGTGTTTGTTCTGCGTAAGTGTATCCATATTGTAATGGATTTGCCGGTTCCTAATGTTTTATCATGTAAACCAATGTCATTCAAATGGATAAATAAATAACATGCAAAAATGCATAATAATAATAATAATAATAATAATAATAATAATAATAATAATAATAATAACATACCTGTACTGTTCCTTCCTGATTAAAGGATTGATCAAACACTTGTGACGGTAGTGGGTCATAATTTATTAAGTTATGCATAAACGGATCTTGATCAAAAAAGTTGTTCATCCAAGACGTCGTTTGTTGATCAACTGAATCCGTATATGCTGGTGGAGAAATGTATTCATGGTGTCGTGGCGGCTCACTTTGGGGTTGGTCGTTCAAGCCACGATACATGAGCACACGGGAACCCACAACGTGTACGAAGTTGGCACCCACAGTTTGCATCAGTAATTTCAACATCATCGTTTAATCGCTCGAGTTCTCCGGTGATTTTTTTAAGACCATTTCTTGAAACTTTAAATATTAACATTCTAAATATATGCGAGTTACTAAACTTGTGACGCATTTTTGATTTGCTTTTTTCTAATTTATCTTTAATTGCTGTGTGTTGTAATTTTATTATATCTCCTATTCTTACGACTATCTGATCTAGTTTACCTTGAGACGAGTTCAACAAACTTTTTAAGTGGGCATGTGAACTCTCCACTCTATTCGTCGTATTATTATCAAAACTGCGACATTTATCGCACCGTGCAGAAATAAACCTTTCTTTATACGGGTCAATCCAGTTGTCATTTACGTACGAAATTACATGACCTGAAACTGTTAAAGAATTGCACGTTAAAATGTAATATATTTTTTTAAATAATGTAGTAAATAATACCTTGATTGTCATGTAGAAACTGTTGGAGCCGATTATAATTATGCAAATATATATCTACTGTTGGAGATTTTACCAACGTATTCCATATGTGGTTAAAGGTATTCCAACCTTGTAAACTGAAACAAGGTCTGCAATTCTTCAAGATATTTTGCCAAATGTGCCATCTACACAGTAATTTGTAGGAATCTGGAAACACCTTCATGCATGCGTTCATTAGAGCCAAATCCCTATCAGTAACAATCACAGTTGGATACACTTCATTTCCCAATCTCAGCTTTAATTGATTCAATGCCCAAGTATAGTTTTGTACTTTTTCATTTTTTAGGATGACAAAACCAATAGAAAATGAAGTGTTAGTTGACGTCACACCAATCATTTGTACAAGTGGCATGTTATATCTGCAAAATACAAATATATTGTCTCATCATTTAAATAAAAAACCTATATATAATTTTTATCAAAATGTATAGGAAAGAATAAATACATGTTTGTCTTGTACGTTGCATCGATCAATAACACTTGTGGAAATGATTGCCAGATCCCTAAAGATGTTGGATGGCAAAAGAATAAATCTTCTAACATATTTGTTTCTTGATTTGCATTCACCTCATATAGAAAACTGTTAGCCTCCAAAGCTATCATAAGAGCCTCCATACGGGTGCTACCACGGTACACGGACCTCTTTAATTTATGTCGTTCATTGTACACATTTGATATAGACGAAAAATTACATTCATTTCGACTTTTTATAATTGTAAGAATATTACGTGGTGGGACATTAGCTTTGGTTAGTTCTGCGACCAAATTCTTTTCATCTTCATTCAAACGCATTGCGAATGCGTGTCCCTCAAAACTTGAGGCATTTGCATGAGTGTGTGTGCCACATAGCACAGTTAAATTCCATGACTTATTATCATTACGACAAGCTACTAACTCAAACGGACAACCAATTTTTTTTGTGACACTCTCTCTGCTAGAACTAGAATCTTTATACACACCGCCACGTTCGCATTGTAACCATACTTTTCTTAATTCATTTTTTTTTGATAATTTTGAACGTTTTTTAATAATGATAACACCAAGAGATCTTGCGACGTTGTTAACCCAGTTCATTAAATCATCAAAAGTAGGAAAATCCTACAAAAATTATGTACATTAATTAATAAAAACATAGCGTAGCTTTAAATAATAAATATGGAAAATAGTTCATAAAAATACCTCTGTAGCAGTGAAGTCTGTCGTGTTATCAACTACAATATCATCAAACCTTGACATTTTGATTGCAAAAGAAGAGCACTGTAGGTTTATTTCTCCACCTTTCTTTATATGTTTATTTCTCCACCTTGACATTTTGATTGCAAAATAAGATGAGCCTATATATATGTAAAATGTGGGCCCCACCTTGATAAAAAAACAAAAAAAAGGTGATATGATAGGAGGGGGGGTGTATGAATAAAGAAAAGTGGGCCCCACCTCAATAAAAAACAAAAAAAAGGTGATGTGATAAGAGGGGGGTGTATGAATAAAAAAAAGTGGGTCCCACAATAATAAAAAATCTTGAAAAATTAGACTTGATTTGACAATATGTGGGTCCCATATAATAATTAGATAATCATTAGGGTAATTAAGAAATTTTTTAATATTAATTAAGGGGGGGGTGTATGATTAGTAAAAATTAGTGAATGGGGGGTGTATATTTAGTATTGCCCTTACAATCTCTTTTCAATAACTTTTATTTTGAAATTTTTATCCATTAATCCTACAATTAAAAAAATTAATAAACTAAAAAATAAAGATCAAAGATAACACAAACTATGAACTTTCAATTTAAAAAACAAATACAAATAACAATTAAACTTTAATCCTTCGAATATATAAACTTTGAACTTTTAGTTTACAATTAGACATCACATGATTACATAATTATTAAGAAAAAAAATCATAAAGCACTTTGAACTTTCAATTAGACATGAGACATCACATAATTAGTTGATTACACAAACTTTAACCTTTCAATTAAAGAAACTAAAAAAAATACTTTCAAGTTTTGATTAAAGTTTATAGATTCTTTCTTCAACACAAATCACAACTAAACCCTAAACTCACGTAACGGGATCAAAATAAAGAAAGAATACTCATAGATTGGGGGATGATTACTTATTTTACTTTCAATTTGATGATTATGTTGTGCCTCCAAGCTCCGACCTCCGTGAAGTTGTGTGTGTCGCCCTCTAACCCTTTGTCAGTCAACACAGCGGCGCCTGGTCCTCTCTCAGTTTGGACTTTTTACAAAAGCCGGTCAATGGCTTAAGGAAGTGGGTATTGGGTTTTAAATTAAAAAGTAGTTTTGGGTTTGAAGTTGGGTTAAAAATGGTATCGGGTTTATTGGGTTTAAGTTTTAAAGATATGAATGGGTTTGTTTATTTACTTTATTGTGTAATTACTTATTTAATTATTTATGTATTCAACTTTTTTTTGAGGTGTAAATTTTTTAAATCAAGTTTCACACATATTTTCTTTTAAATACTATAAGTTGCACACATAAAAATTCGTTGGTTGAACAAACAAAACTTTTAATAATTTATATTGTGAAACGAAATTATTTGGGAGGACACCTGTTACACGGGCTACCATTCCCACACACCTTGGTCCGACCCTGGCAGCATCTCACAAATAATATATTCAAGTTTTTTATTAAAAATATAATAAAAAAACAGTTTCATATATTATAAGAATGTTTAATATTAAAGATTTTATTATTTTAAAAATAGTTCGACTGGCATCAGATATCAAAAAGTAGATAAAACAATCCAATAACAATAAGACGCTTGAAGTTTTATAAAACAACATATATTAGAGTATTTGCAACATAAAATGATTTAATGATTATAATAGAAAAACAAAACAGTTTTATGTTCTATAAAATTTTTGATTTTATAAGAAACTAATTTTTCTATAAAATAATTTGGGCGAGAATAAAATTTATATGAGAATGTAGAAAAACAATGTGACTATAAAGACATATATTCGAATTTTTATAAAAGTAAATATATTGAAGATTATAAAAGAATACAAAACAATTATATATTATATAAATATATCAAACCGAGAAAATGAAACCATTAGAGACGTGGTGTGAATGAAAGAAGTGGGACAAAGATTAAAAGTAAGAATAATGTATAGTGGTGTAGTGTAGTAGCTCTTTCTTTGTGTTTGTCGTTTTAACTTTTAAGCGTTGATTATTGCAATAGAAATATCAAATACGATTTTAAATATATTATTGTGTTTGTCACAATCTTAATTATAACAAATTGATTAAAAATAATATTATTTATATTTAAATTATTTAAACAGTATTAGGAGCGGGGTCTACCACTCTATAATTCCATAAAGATACATATTTGTGGGTCCGAATTCTTAGACCCAACTTGGCATGTGGCAGTATTGTGGTTGGTGTGATGGGAGGCCGAATCAAATGGGTTTGGGTCGTGGTATTTGGTCAAGTCTTGACCCCTGAGACTTGAGCCATGTGTCACTTGCGTCAACTCCCAAATAATGAAGGACATATTTTATACCATCACTCATATGATTGATTGTCTCTCATTATTTAATTTTATACTCCACAGGTGAACAAAAGGGCTATGGTATACACACGTTTCTTTTTGCTAATTATACATCTCTTCTTCTTAGTGTGACAGAAGATTAAACTTAATCGTTGGTTCTTATATCATTAACAAAAAAAACATGTGAGATAGAGGGTGTATCGTTAATAAAAAAGAACGAAAGTGATGTACGTATAACAATACCCGAACAAAATAATGACCAGTTCAATCCCGAATCAGTTCTGTGACAGATCAGTGTTTTTCCCGGACCAGTGTATTTTTTGTCGATTCGGTCTATTTCTAGACCAATCTTGGTATTCGGTTTTGATCTCCCGGATCATTTTTAATTCGACTTGATATTTTCAAATTGTTTCTCATACTCGGTTATTCGACTTCTTCTATCAACATAAAAAAAAAAAAAACTTGTAGTCGTATATTATTAAAACTTATAATATAATTACAATTTACAAAATAAAGTGATTACAATTAAAACAATTCGTGATCATATATTAGTAACTACAATTACAATGTACATAAATACTATGATTATTACAATTGATATAATATAACCTAAAAAGAAATTCATAAATATCAATAAAACTTATAAATTAAATTCACAATTTGAGAATGTAGGAAAAAGCGAATACATAATTTAGTTTATATTTTACTGGAAATTGTTAGAAAATTTTCAAAATTTATAAGTGTCATCCGTGTAAAATGCGAAAAGTGCATGTTTATTTTTTTAAAGGCAAATTTTATAAAACAAAATTTTAATACAAACAAGTATTTTCCAAGGTGGAGAATAAACCAAACAGAAAGACAAAACACCCCGAATACAATAACCCGAGAACTAAGGGGAGGGATATCAACCACAATAAAAACGATACCTGGAAACTAAGTCTTCACATCGAAAGGATTGATTGACCAACGAGCCCAATTAATTTGTATAAAAGGTTTCCTATTTTCAAACCAAAGACCCGATAAACGTTGTTCAAAAGGAAAAGGATCTTCCTCTTTGGCCTTTTCGATATCCATCTGGTTCGCATGCAATACTTTATTTCGCCATTCCAGATTACCCAAAGAGACACAGCAATAACCTCCTTAAAAAGACCGTTCCAATCCTTCAGTAAACCTTAGAAAAGTGCATGTTTATGTGTGTATGTTTGTATATGTATGTGTATACAAATTTAAAATGATTATAACTAATACAAATAACTTTATGATTACATATTAAGAAAAGTTATAAATATAATTACAATATACAAATATAAAATGATTACAATTAATACAAAACAACTTAAAGCCAAACATGAGATGGACCAGTTTTTTTCCGAATCAGTCTTTGTCAAACTAATCTTAAACCGAACTGGTTCGGTCCTACTTTTCGTGACCGGTCGACTAAACCGGTCCGGGCCAATTCTAAATAAATGTTCACCTCATGACTTTTTACGTCCCAAATTAGCTATCCATCTTGGGCTTTTGATTTGTCCCAAGATAATTTTCATTACCACAAAAAGGGGGTAAATTTTATTCACAATTATATTATTAAATAACTAGTTTATAACCCACGTATTACGTGGATATTTTTAATTAAATTTATTTATATAAAATGTATATGAGTAAAAATAAAAACGTACAAAAATAATAATTGTGTTTGTTTTTTATTATTTACAGATTAAAAAATAGAGTATATTTATCTTTTTTTAAAATATTAAATTCTATTTATCTTTTATTTATTTTAGGTAAACATTAATTTTAAATGTTACAAAATCTAATTTATTACTAATTAATTAATGAAAAAGTTAAGTTAAGGTGTTCAATTTGGAAAAAAAAGTGAAAAAATAAAATTTTCTTGTATTGTAGAAGTGACATATGACATGAATTGTTTTAATTTATTATAATATATAGGTTAATCAACTTAGAAAATACATATTTTTTATATTTTAATAAATTATTATAAAATTTATATATAATTAAAATAAAAAAGAGTAAAGGACACAACCGTTAAATTTGTAAGAATGTCATTTTTACCCTTTTCATTGAGACGCTTTTAGTCACTATGGTTTTATTATTTACCCATTTGTAGTCCAACATTTATTTTATTTTATTTTATCTTTATAATTATATTATTTATAGATATACTTAATTCATTATAAACACACTATTTTTATTTACAAATATACTTATATTTTAATATTTTATTTACATTACTATTGTTCGTATTTTATTTAAAATTTAACTTTTATTTTAATTAAAGTTATATATTTTCGTCAATTATCGACACTTATAAATTATAAATTTTTATGCGTCGATAATTGATTAGGTTAGAAGATACTTAAAAAATAGTGACTTTGGAGATGAAAAATATCGACGATATTATATTTACTTAAACACAATTAACAAAATTACATATATAAATGTCAACAATAATATTATAAAAAATAAAATTAATAAAGAAACTTTAAATAAATTAGTAAAGAAAATATATAATTTTATTTACTACACTTCTACATTTAAATCCAAATTTTTACATTTGAATTTAACTCTGATCATTAAGGATGATAATGACACATATTTATTTTAGGTAAATATTAATTCATTAATGAAAAAATTAAAATCAACATTTAATGTAATTGAGTTAAGGTAGTAAATTTGAAAAGTGAATTAAAAAAATGGCATAAATATAATTATTGATTTTAATTAAGGGTATAAGAGACATTTCATAAATAATTATGAGTTGTCATTGATCTGGACCATTGATTTTTTTCCATCCAATAGTCTAGAAACTCCAAGTGGTTTTCTTATTATATATAGTATAGATGTCGTCTAAAAACAGTTACTTTTTAAACTCAAACTTTTTTTAAATTAAGTGTTATTGTAAACTATTTTGCTATAAATCTTAAGATTTAATCAAATGTATTTTAAAAAAACAACTAAAAAAATTCATTTGAAAATTTAATATGCAATATCTTTTAATGACATACATATATAGAATATGGTTCGTGGAAGTATCACTTGTTATGCAGTGCACCAAAAGGTACCACCATTAAAAAAATTTAAAATTTTTTTTCATTAATATGTTTTAGTTAACATTATATATATATATATATGATAGTCTTTTTCATACAGGTATTTTTTGGACTTACTAATAAAACGCTTTTTTTTTGAAAAAAAAAAAAAATGACACTGAAGGGGAAAACTTAGACCAAGGTCCTTTAAAATCCAATTTATCCACTTAAATTTTACTTTCTTATTTCTATTGGGATCGAAAGAAGTGCATTAGCACTTAAAAATATTTCCTCCTTAGCTTTTGATATTTGTTCGTGATGGCACGCACAATTTCATCGTTCAAATTAATTTCCCATAACACTTAATCGCACCTCATGAAAAATATTGTTAAGCCCAACGTTTTCATTTACATTTTACATAAATAAATTAGACATCATATGAAACTCTCTCTATTTCCAGATGTTAATTTTCTTTTAACCTCACTTTTATTTTAGACGATGAAATTTTGTTTATTTATTTATTTAAAATAATCATGTACAAATGAACCCATAATCACTTACGATACGTTAGTTTCGTGGAACGAATGCTAGTAAATATTATATTACTCTTACCTTTTACTTTAGACCCTCCTTGCTTTACTTAAAAGTCCTACTAGGCTAGTAGGCTACTACACTTGGCTTTTGAAACTTTATATATTATTTTACACATGCATTACACAGAATTATTCATTAAATATTTTCTACCACCATTGATTTAGATTAATTGGATAGTAATTAGGTATTATTGAATTTTATTTAAGTAATCCTTTTTAAAATAGTATTTAGAATTAAATTAGATATTGTATTAAGTATATTTCAAAATAGTGATATTTAATTACGTATGTTTTTAAAAGACAAAATGATTAGAGTTATTTATTTATTAATATATATTGATTATAGAATATTTATCTCTTTATCGATTCTCTGTCAAAATGTGGAAAAGTGAATTACCAGTATAATTTGAGAAGGGTAATTCCCCAGTTTATGTCTTAACACAACAGTATTCATTTGATAGGTGATACTAAAAAATATTTTTTGAAATTTTATTTTTTCAAGTTTGGGCTAATATTCTAGATATGAAAGTTACTTATCAAGCCCAAGTGAGTAAACTACAAAAGCCTACTTAGAAAATATTTGCACAAATTAACCCAAAGTAATCGGGCCTTATTTTAGACACTTGATTAATAATTGTTTCTAGTAATAATAATAATTATTCAGTTCAAGTCAAGTGTATAAATGAAAAATATAAACATTGCAGTTTGAAAATTTAAATACCGGTACTAATTAGATTTGATTTAACTTATTTTCACTGGATCGAATGTTTATTTTGTATTAACTAGTTTTGTACCAAAACTTTTGTCATTTTTTACATACCTTTATGGTTATATTTACTATTATATGAAATATAAAATTTGATCTTAATCCCTTAAATTTAAACTATATAGTACTTTAATATTATTTTCACTGGAACGCCTGCAACATTCGAATGGAAGAGCATCAATAAGATTTTCTTTCGTCTCTGCGAGTTACGCACAAAACAAACCCTAATTTCACTCTTATTCTCAACATTCATCACCGTAGACACTGACTTAAGCATTAGAGTGTCGTCCCAGGGCAATCTTGCTTCGACCTTCACATAATGTTTACTCTGTTTTGCAGCGATTCACTTAAGCTCTCTGTTACTCTCAGATCAAGGCACGTACAATTACAATTATTACCATTTAGCAACTACTTATTAAAATTTATACATTGGTCGCTTTTATTTTTTAATTCAATAATTCATGAAAGCAATTTTGTTGATGAATGATAACAATGATAATAGATGTATGAAAACTACAAAGTTGACTTTTATTTTTATTTTTATTTATTAAAATTAGTCTTAACACAACAACAGGATTATCATTATTATTATATCCATCCATTCGACATAAAATAGTCTAGCATACAAATTGCATTAAATTTTATTACCAATTTAACAAAATTTAATTTTAGAAACTTATAAATACAATACATTCACTAAGTTTCTCTTATTTATTGAAAAAAACGGTTAAGTATCATTTTGACCATTTAACTTTTAAATTTGTCTCATTTATCCACTAAACTATTTTTTGTCCTGATTTACCCACTAAACTTTAGTTTAGTGTACTATTTTGGGAAAATGAATAAAACTAATGGCTAAATCGATACAAAATATGATAGTTTAGTGGCTAAATCGGGAGTGACTTAATATATATACAAAATATAGTTCATTAGCTAAATCGGGACAAAAAATAGTTTAATGGCTAAATAAAAAAATCTGTAAATTGGATGGTCAAAATGACACTTAACCCAAAAAAAAAATATCAGTGGGAAGTAGAGATAGTGTAACGGACGTCAACCTAAATACCTAACAACCTCAAATGTCATGCCTTAATCAAACATGCCTAAAACACAAATCTAAATTAATAAATATCTATAGAAATGATAAATCATAAGAAAAAAAATAGTTAGGAAGAACATATTTCATTATTTTGGGTGGTGAAGAGTGATGACAAAAAGTGTAGGCAGAGTGATTGGTTGGTTCTTATTAGAGATGTATGTATGCATTTCATTTGAGTCCATAAAGTTTGATTCTAAAATGACCCATTTCTGTATAACACGATAACTCTACAGTCCAAAATCCTAATACTCTTTCAGTGGCTTAGACACGGTCTTTTTGGGCCTAGTTTTTTCATTTTATTTTAACATATATTCCTTATATTATAATAGTACATATAATTCACATCATGAATAATAAGTTTAACCAATAATATAATATAAACAATCAACAAACTGCATAAATAATACGTATAAAGATAAATATTTTAACTCCGCCAAAAGGATTTTAAGTTTTGTTTTCTGAAAATACCAAATTTTACCATCACCAAAAGATTGTGTTGTTTGTTTGAGGTTGATGTCTGCGGTCTGCGGACTTAACTGTAAAAATCTGCAGTCAGAAGAGATGACCTAAAGGTCTGCAGTCAGAATAGATGGCCTAAAGGTCTGCGGTCACCGCAGACGCTGGCAGACGAAAAAAAAAAAAAAACAAATGCACTTCCATATAAAACATCTTCTCGCGTCTTCGATTTCGCAGACATAAGAGGTTCGAAAATCTTCTTATAAAAAACAAACATGGCCGAAATAGCTTAAGCAACAAAAATACAAGCGAGAATTTTCGGTTTAAAGTTTTTTAATAAAACTGGAGATATGATAATTTTTAAGAAAACACACTAAAAAAATGATAATGTATTTGAATGTGTTATAAATATTTTTTGCGTTTTCATTTTTCACTTTCTTTTGTAACAAAGATTTGGGTGACTAATGAAAACAAAATGTGAAAATCTCAAAATTGTGTTTTCAAGTTTATTTGTAAATTTGAAAGTTAAAAACTGAAAACATAAAAAAAAAATAATGGATTTCAGCGCGTTTTCCTGAAACTCTTGTCTTCAATGAGAATTTCACCAAAATTGGTCAACTAAACTGGCCCACAGCTAGGGGTGTGAGTCGAGCTACTCGTGAGCTACTCGAGCTCAACTCGTTAAAAGCTCGAGTTAAACGAGCTAGAGGTGAGCTCGAGCCTCAATTCGAGCTCATTTAATAAACGAGTTCGAGTCTGAGCTTCACATATCGAGCCCGCAAGTCTAAACGAACTTAAACGAGTGTGTATATAAATATATTTTAAAACTCAAAAAGTAACGAAAAGAAGGGTATAAGAAGAGTAGCTAGCAGTAGCAGAGTGAGTTGACCCCAAGAACAAAAAAGGGGAGGTCAGTTTGTTATGTTAGGAATAGGGATAGGAACCACCAAATAGTAATAGTAATAGTAATAGTAATACGAAAGTAGGAGTAGGGTGTTCCAGATTCCAGACACGTGGTAAAATCCATATCCCTCCAATTGAGTGGCTGGCGTCTAGATTAAGCCTGTCATGGTTGACTACTATTTATCTAACCAAACAAAACATGACAATAACTATATCGGCAAATCGTACGAAATAACAACTCACTGCACGTAAAGTTTTTATTATAGTATTCTACCAAATATTTCGTTTAAAATCGCATCCTATCATCTGATTTTTTTTATTAAAGCATTGAACTTTAACAAAATCTTTCCATAATAGCAACCCTTGATGACTGGACATGGTTGGGTGCTGATAGGCGTCTACGTAAGCTGCCATGTTAGCATCGGATTTGAGCAAAATAGCAACATATTTACAAAATAACAATATACTCATAAAATAGCAACATTTGGCATAAGATTGATGCATTAATTTTTTTTATAATCTTAAACCTAAATTTAATATAATTTATTATTATTGTTGTTATTATTAAAACCGAAAAATGTTCGTAATTTTTTTTCAATCAGTAAAAAATAAAAAATTCGATGTGTTCATCGTTTTTTCCGTTCGAAGTATAAAACGAATTTATTTTTTTTATTCCATTCGAATATATAGAAAACTGAAATATTTTGTCATTTGCAATAATTTTTTCAAACGGAATAACAACTATCCATTAGGATTTTAAACTTTTCTAACGGGATAAATCAACGAATCATTATGACTTTTAATTTGTTCAAACGAAAAAAAAAAAAAGAATCATTCATGTTTTCAATTTTTTCAAACGAAATTAATGATGAATTATTTTGATTTTTAATTTTTTCCGAATGTAAAAAACGACGACAATGTCGTTTTATAATTATTTCGAACGGAAAAAAATGATGAACCAATCAAAATTTTAAATTAACTGTCGAAAAAAATGACAAACATTTTCGGTTTTTTAATAATAATAAAAATATTTAGGATTAACAAATATATAAAATTAAAACATTGCTATTTTGTGTAGTATGTTGCTATTTTAGGAGTACGTTGTTACTTTACACAACACGTTGCTATTTTATGTGTACGTTGTTATTTTGCGCAAACCCCGTGCTGACATGGCATCTTACGTAGATGCCTAATCAGCACCCAACCATGCCCAATCATCAAGGGTTGCTATTATGGAAAGATATTTTAGAGTTAAATGCTTCAATAAAAAAATCAGATAATATGATGCTATTTTGTACGAAATTTTTGGTAGATTGCTATAATAAAATTTTACGTACAATATGTTGCTATTTTGTGCAGTTTGCCCTAACTATATTTTAATCATCATCTTTTCAAAGTACGCTATATAAGTTTAAAAAAATAAGATTTTAAGTTTTAACCTACTATTTGTATTCATGTTTTGTTGATTTACTTACTATTTTTTTCATCAATGTTATACTTGTATTTTAGTTTTCCATTTTAATATGGTTATTTTCACATTTTAATATAGAATTTATTATATTAGTATTAAAATCGAAATGCAATACCATATTAGTTATAAAAGTACAGAATGATCAAATTGATAGATTGAATTTTTTTTTTGCGATTCAACAACATAAACCTTACCTTATAAGTTATATGGTACATGACTTAAAATAGAAAAAATGAAACTAAGTTATTATTTTATGTTTTATTTAATAGTAAATTATTTTTATAATTAAGTTCCAAAACGGCCAAGAATTCAATTATTGTTTTTCATCACAGCATGAGTTATTTTTTTACAGCATAAACCCTTATAGGATGTTTGGCTTGCAGAATGGATTTTGAATAAATTACAGTTTAATTTATAGTATACTAGAAAAAAAAACATATTTATATTATAAATATTCATAAAAATATATAAAATAATTATAAAAGATTGTACTTTATTATAATTGGATTAATTATTTATTTAATTAGTTAGATTATATTATAATAGAATGAATTGGATTTAATTTGATTTGATTTGAATTTAAATTAAATTTTGGTAATTAATATGTGGGAAAAGGAATTTTTGACATGTGGCAAATTAAATGAGAAGTCGACATGTGACACATTAGTTATTAATTTAATAGTATAGATAGATATATTAGTTGATTGATTGATTTGTGGAATGATGTTTAATCCTAACCAATGACATTGTGTGAAATTTAGGTTGAAGCTACAAATGTTAGTCTATGTTTTTTTCTTCTTGGGTCTCTTAGCTAGTTGGCTTGACCATTCTATTTGTGACGTGTGTGTCTCTCTTAAGCTCACTTCGATTCTTATTTTAAATCTTGTAAAAGATGGGGAAGTGGTGGCTATTCTACTTTTTTCGTGGTTTCTATTTTTATTAGAAAAGCAATCAATCATTTGAACAAAACACCCAAAATACATACACCAATAGCTATGAGCATCAAAGAAAACAAACCCTAAAAAAAATTAATTCAAACATGAGAATGTTCTAAGAATCCATTGTTGCCAGCTCTGTACCTCGTTGTTCCTTCGAAATCCAATCCATAGCAACCCAAGCTTTTGAATTATACGGAATAGATCTTCATGTCGCCTAGAAACAACTTGATCAGCCGATGAGTTTCGAACCTGGTTCCTCCACCACCAAATTGTCCAATTAACTATATAATATAATCCATGAAACACATTGTCTCGCCCGTTCTTTCACAACATAACACTCTTCCCTTGAATTACCTCCAAAATTATTGACGGTCTAATAATAATAATAATAATAATAATAATAATAATAATAATAATAATAATAATAATAATAATAATAATATTATTATTATTATTATTATTATTATTATTATTATTATTATTATTATTATTATTATTATTATTATTATTATTATTATTATTATTATGTTGAGTTAGATATATCTGATATTATTATGTTTAAGATTATGATCAAACAAATTTAAGAAGCGTATATATAATATTATGATGTTTTAGTTCTTTTAAAATATTAAGATGTTGTGTCGAAATGCGCTTTATCTTACGGTCATTAAGTATCTTACTTTTTATTAGATCTTTGATGCTTATCTTGCATGTGTTAAGTTTGTGTGTGTATGTGCACACACATGCACATGTAAGTTAATTGAAATTGATCATTTTCAAAATGTTATTTTGATCGGCTTAAGAAAAGTTGTGGAAAAAATATTGAGGTAATGCAACAAATTATCAAAATGTTTCACTCTATACGAAATCCCCTTTTTTATACTAAAAAACTTGTTTCATCATTGTAATTAAATAAAGACAAATGTTATATTATAATAATAACAAACTTCAATCTATGTTTCATTGTTATCTTTTTTATAGGACATACATATTTTGCACAAAGGTTGTTAAGTATGAGATCTAGCCTATGATTTTTATTGTCCACGTTAGACCAGGATCACATAAGTTTCTACCATAAATCACTTGGTTTTTGAAACATCTTTCCATACAATCAGCCAAGACAACATACAACCCATATTTAACAATAAGATTAAATATCCAAACATACGAAAAGTTAAAATCACATCAACACTAAAGCACATGATAGTTGAAAGTCTACAATGACATATTTTTCTATTACCTTCTCATATATTTATTACATCTCCATAATGATCCCAACCCAAAGCTACATAACCATCAATAGTTACCAAAGTTTTAGATGTCCTCGAGTAGACTTGTAGTATTAGCCTAAATAGAAAGTCCATCGATATTCTTTCCTTTGCCTGAAAACATTTAACAACGACGAGTAAGCTTTATGCTTAGTGGGATAATAGATTACATATTATACAAATGAGTCATGCAATTAGTATGTAAAACTGAGTAACAAGTATGTCATCATACTGGGAAGTATGGATACCAGATAGGTCATCGTGTTGGGAAGTACGGATCCAGTGACATAAGTCACAAATAGTTGTTCAGACATAGCGATCGGGTATGTACATCTTGGTTGGAATAAGTATGGGATGATCAGTCCCCGACAGTAACCATCTGTCAAACCTCAGTCCTGGTCACACCAGAATATATCATCATGTTGAAAAGCATGGATACAAGATAAGTAATCGTGTTGGGAAGCACAGTCCCGAGACATAAGTCACAAATAGCTATTCATATATAGTGATCGGGTATGTACAACCTGTTTAGAATAAGTATGGGATGATTAGTGTCCGGCAGTAGCCACCTGTCAAATCTCAGCCCAGGTTACACCGAAGTATGACTCTCTTATCCTGTTGTAACATGTTACCAAAAGATGCAATTTCAAATGAACGTTGACTACATGTTTATAACATATCAAGTACGAGGATGCATCAATAGCAAATTAATCATGTTAGAGCAATAAATATGTATGTATGCAATGACAACAAAAGCAATAATTTTTAATCTATTACTCTATCATCACACCCAACTACACACTCTAATACTTTAAATCTAAATTTCAAATTTCATTTCAGGAGACAAACGAGACCTAACTAATTTAAAAAAAAAAGATATTGTACGAATTATTAAATCGTCAACATTTATTGATTTTTTCTAAATGTATATAAAATCAAATTTGTAAGATTTATAAGTGATATATAGATCCTAGCATGATGCCATTTCTTTTTATAATTTTGGGGTTTTCTAATGTAGTTGGATCCGACCCCATAAAACTTCAATTAGTCCATTACGTTTAAAACGATTGGGATAACTGAAATTTGAAAAAGAAAGAAAACAAATTACCAATGCCCTTTTAGTTTGTGTTCTATAATTTATTTGATAAATAAAGTGACACGTCATTCTGAACTTTTGGCACCATATTCTAACTTTAAAAAACGACAAACATATTATTAGTATTAAATAATTACGATAATTTATGCATTTGGCACCATATTCTATTTATACAAACGCAAAGTAATCATGAATGGCAATCCATTATCGATCCGATCATAATTTATATATATGTGCTCTTCGCCATAGAATAGTTTAACAATTCTTTTTTGTAAGGGTGAGGATATTCTCTTTCCCAGTACCAATCTTTCTGTACATTTTAATGTCACATCAAATTTTCTCTCTTTAATTTTTTCACATTTCTAAGTTGAAAATACCTACATTTCTTAACATTTCTATCTTCCTTAATTTTTTATTGAGAGAATTTTTTTTGAATTAATAAAACAATTAAAACTAATATAATTAATTTTATAAATATTTAAAACTATTAAGTGATTAAAAATTAAAAATTGCCTAACTGAAAATAAAAAAAATACATAACAATAAATAAAAACTAAAATTACGAAACTAAAGTTACAAAAACTAGATGAACATTAAAAAATATATATAAAAACTAGCCGTCTAAATTTAGTATTTGGGCAAGTGCAATATGTTTCATGAGATCTCGAAGGTTTTCATAACAATAAAAATAAAATGAAAGTAAAATATTAAAAGAGAGTAAAACATAAGTTGAGAGGTGTATAGATTGAAAGGTGTGAGAGTATAATGTATGATAGTGAGTATTTATAGGGTGAGTATTTAAAGGTGGATGAGCCGAGAAGGGGGGAAAATGGCTGAAGCCAAGGAGAGGGGGTGGTGTGGCTGACGATCTCCCACTGATGTGTCAAAGTCGAAGAGGCTTCAGCCTATGTATACCCATTGCTCTAATAAAAAAATATCATTCGAGTTACTTATGTGGCGTTTGGTTCATGGAAAGAAATTCAAAGGTATTAGAATTTAAATTTTACTTATTAATATGGTTGATGGTGAAAATAGAAGATAGTTTTTAGTATGATTAAGGATGCAAGTTAGAATCCAATTTATGTATGAGTTGGAAGAAATTACATAAAATTTAATCATTTACTTTAATTTCAAAAATTTTAAATAAGCTAAATTTTAATTTCAATTCAATCGAATTTATTCCACAAACCAAATATCATCTTAGTGAATAAAATTAGGGTGATATGAATACCCCATAAATCTATGGGTATTGAATAAATCATTTAATTAAAAATAAGAATGGATGATCTCTAGAAAATTGAAGTTTTCATTTTTATTTCCCACTTGTTATATTGTTATACACATACACATTTGTCATTGCGAAATGCCTTCCAACTTTTTTAGATTTACTAATCCGTTTCATTTGTAAGTTCTTTAAAAAAAAAAAAATCAATTTTCATATGGAAAGCTTAAGTGAACCATTATACACATATAGAGAGGAAAAGACTGAAAAATATTTGGGTTCAAGATAGAACCATTATCTATCAGTAGATATGGTAGAACCAAAATTTAGATTTTTCTAAAAGTTATTTTTAATTTTTTTTATTTTCATGTTTAAATAAAATATTACAGGACTATCTAAATTTTTTTTTACATTGTATCAACTTTTGTAAGACCTCTAAATGAGATGTGAATGTACAGATGTATTGTGAATGTCAATGAACGGTGGCTAATGTGATTTTAAGTTTTAATGTATATTCTCAACTTGAAACCATGCTAATTTTATAATATATACTTTTAATGTTAGTTTAAAAAAATGTATGAAATAATTTCAGCCTTATTTCTACCGTTACCACCAATAGATGTGATTCAATATTGAACCATATTTTACACACACAAACACACACACACACACACACATACACACAGAGGTTCAATGGAGAACCAAGTGTTTATCGGAAAACTTTGAAGAACCACAATGCATGTGATGCACAATCCCTCGTGTGAATTTATTGAACCTATATAATCATTCGGGGGATTATGTTGCATCACATGAGAGGAGCCTTTTTTACAAAATTTCCTCGTGTGAAGCACAAACCCTCCATTTGATGTATAATCCACTCGTGTGATACACAATCCTTTCATGTGATGCATAATTTTCCGTGTTATGCAAAATTCTCTCGTGCGATGCACTATGTATTTTTGTTACGATGCATTGTGGTTCTCCATGATTCTCCGATGCATAAAGGTTCTTCATTGAACTCACCTCTACACACACACACACAGATATATATATATATATATATATATATATATATATATATATATATATATATATATATATATATATTTGAATATGTAAATAAATACTACTTTTTTTACATTGATTTATTAGTTTTTGAATATAAATAATATACTACTTTTTTACATTGATTCATTAGCTTCTCACTGTAACCTAAGTGTGTGTGTGTGTGTGTAACAATTTATTCGTGTGAACATTACCATAAAATGATTTTGAATCCTATGAATCTTGTTGTAGATATTACTAAAATCATTCTATTAACCTATGAATCTTGTTGGATTCTATGAATTTTGTTAAATCTTATTAATCTTGTTTGATCTTATGATTTTTGTTACAAACACTGCTATGAACATTTTGAGTGTCATGAATCTTGTTTGCGAATAATTTTATGAACCATATAAATCTTGTTACAAACACTTGTTGATATAAGTAAAAGCTTATATGTATATTTTTTATTGTGAACATTGTTTATTTTGTTAATTACTCTAGTATCCTTAGTGGTAGTCATATTGATAATTATTAATTAATAATAATAATCCTGAATTAATAAAGATAATTTATAGTTGTCACAATATCATCTGTTCGATCATATTATTTAC
>JAANYP010002579.1:751152-1003652 GCA_020465985.1 Centrapalus pauciflorus
GTTTAATGAATATTCATGTTATCAAAATGCAATCTAATGAAGACTCAATTTTAATTATCTTTGTTGGTTGGAGGTCTTTTTATCAAACTAAAAATGATTTGGGGTTTTAATTGAAAAAATTAATCAAGTTGGAAGTTTTTTACGCAAAAATCTATTTAAAAGTTTTACATGTCATCAAGTTGCAACCGGCTAAACCGGTTGCAAGTCAGATTTTTTTAAAAAAGCCCAAATTACAAAATTTTAACCAGTTCGAGGTTTTTTGTGCAATGAAAAATGGTTTGGGGTTTTAATCGCAAAAATGGTCCAACTTAAAGGTTTTTTTGCGCAATTTCCCCTATTTTCTATGTCAGTGTAAATCTATATAGATCTTCTCACATTTATAGTTTTTTACAGATTGTTTGCAAATTTATATAGATCTTAGGTAAGTGTCATATATTCTATATAGAATACCCCAATTCTACGCAGAATGTTCACATATTTTTCATAGAATACCACTAATCTACGTAGATTGTTCACATATTCTACGTAGATAGTTCACATATTCTACATAGAATATTACTATTCTATGTAACTAGAAATGTTATACATTTTTTTTGCATCATAGTTTTGAATCCATTGTTTTAATGCAGGTAGTAAAAGATTCCATCATGGGCACCATTGATTGTGATTGTCGAATGTTCGATCGGATTGTGTTGCTTTGTATCTCCGTCATAGAATGTTGTATATTCACCATAGAATATTATGTTGACTCCATAGAATATATTTTAATCTTCATATAAAGTTGTATATTATTCATAGAATACATTGTATAATATCTAAAAACTCTGGTGGTTTTTTTTTTGTAGAAAAAAAATGATAAATAGAAAATCGAGGAGGGCATTAATTGTGTTGGAAAACGCGTTCAGTGCTTTTTCAATGATATTCAAAAAATTTTCTCCTTTTTACCCCTCCCCTCCTCTTTTTTCCAACAACCATACCCCTTGAAATCTTTTTTATTTCAAAAATGTCATCCAACATCTCAGCCTTTGATCCTATTAATCCAAAGGCTGAGATTAGTTCTTATGTTCCCACAATATTTAAGGTTCTCAAAAGAACCCTCCCCTATATATATATATATATATATATATATATATATATATATATATATATATATATATATATATATATATATATATATATATATATATATATATATATATATATATATATAGAATTGGGTTCAAATGAGTACCACTAGTTTTGCGGAGTACCGGAGGTACCTCGCTTAAAACCATTTTTTTTTAAATTTTTTTTCATAATCATGTTTAAATTAATAATATAAGACTACTTGCAAAAAATCACACCTAAACACACACTATAACTATGTGAAACGTGCAAGTTCACATGAACTGCACTGTTGTGAATGTATGTTCACAGCTAAGCATGTTCACATGAATTTTTTCACGTTCACATGAATTTTAAGAGGCTAGAAAGTGTGAATGTGTGTAATTCTTTTACGAATAGGCTTATATTATTTGTATTTAAATTAATATGAAAAAAAAAATTAAAAAAAAAACTTTTTTTTGGAGCATGTTCACATCTAAAACCCGTGTGTTCACAGGTATTCACGGTACTCTGCATTTTTTAGGTACTCACACGAACCATATTCTATATATATATATATATATATATATATATATATATATATATATATATATATATATATATAGGATTGGGTTCACATGAGAACCCCTCATTACCGTGAGAACGTGAGAACCACTCTAAAAATTGTGCATCCACTGTATAAAAATTGTGCATTTGATACTAAAATTAAATGTTTCCGATATATTTATGCATTTCATGTAAAAATTTACGCATCTAATGCTATAATTTATCCATTTTATGTACGAATTGTACATTTAAGAAAATTTGTGCATTTGATGTTCAAATTTATGCATTTAGTTTATAATTTAATGAATATAAGTTTTGAATGTAATTTTAGTGTTAAATTATGATATTTATTAATATTTAAGACTAATAATGATTTTAAGTAAAACTTTTAATTTTAAAATTTGTGCATTTGATGTACAAATTTGTGTATTTTGGAGTGGTTCTTACGATCTCACGGTAACAAGGGTTCTTACCGGAACCCAACCCTATATATATATATATATATATATATATATATATATATATATATATATATATATATATATATATATATATATATTCAAGATCAATGGGGTACCATGTTAGACTGGGGTACCGGGGAACCATTTATAGCCAATCGTTTGTCTTAAAATTATTAAAATATAATATAAATTTTGCTTAAAAATCTTTCCCACATTAATTAATGTTGGGGGTAAAAATGGTATTAAAAAGTTCAAATTAGAATCAAAGTTTCTGTTATCCCATGAAAATCTCTATGTATCCCAAGAAAATCTTTGTGTATCTAAGAAAATCTTCATTTCAGTTAATATAATTCTTTACACCTATACTGAACATGTGCAATGATGACACTTTATAAACCATGATTGAACATGTTCAATACCGTCAATATTGATTTATCACCAAAACGGTTAACAGCGACTAAAAACACAATAAATCCCGATTGCACATGTTCAATAACGTGTAAATCAAATTGAACCTTCACGAACGGTTTGAATAAAATAATAAATACATTTATTTGACACATCCGATTGAACATGTTCACTAAAACTCATTGTCGAATCCGATTGAACATGTTCACTAAAACCCATTGTCGAATCCGATTGAACATGTTCACTAAAACTCATTGTCGAATTCAATTGAACATGTTCATTAAAAACCATTTTGAAATTTATTATAGGTTTGTTATGGAAGTAAATCCCTATAATTATGGGATCCATTAATTTATTAGTTGTCATCTATTATTTAAAATAAACCTTTGACTATATTACCCTTTTAAACTTATAACCAAACATGAATGGACTCCGGTTCCCCAGTCTAATATGGTACCCCATTGATCCCGACCCTATATATATATATATATATATATATATATATATATATATATATATATATATATATATATATATATATATATATATATATATATATATATATATATATATATATATATATATATATATATAGATTTAGGTTGAAGGGAGTATCACCTATGAATTTGTCTTCTTACTTCTATACACCATAAATATTTATTTTTAGATATTATTATTAACTCATCTCATTTAATGTATGAGTATTAATTATTCTAGATTTCAAATCTTTTTCAAAGCAGTTTCACCATTTATATAACCAGAGGGACTGAAAGAGCACACGATTACATGTGGAAGGGGCGGAACGTGGAAAGTGAAAAGAGAGTCCCGTTGCGAAACAACAACTGCTATATAGAAAAGACGAGCGACTTGAAGTAGACATCGGGAAAACGGCGAAGAAGATCGATCAGCAGCGAGAAGCTTCTTCAGTCACTGGATGACTCATGCATAATCCATCACTCAATTAAATCGTATCTTCTTCAAGCTGCAAATAAGGTTTTCTTCTTGCTGCATAAACACCCGCAGTCATTCCAATTTCTATCTGCATTTCTTCATTTTTCGTATCCTTTTCGTTCATATCTAATCTCAATTCGTAATTTGTTATTAGGGAGATCTTATCTGCTTGTTTTCCGTTCTACAGATTAGTTGTGTCTGATATTTGCTTTTAGATCTTAACTCGTGTTCTATATATTTAGTTTATGTGCATCTTCTCTTGGCACATTGCATGTTTCATTATATCCTTTATGTTCGAGACTTGGAGGCTGATGATTGCTCTGTATCTTTCTAGGATTTTAGTGACTGGACTTGTAATCGGAAGAGAGTAAAACAGGGAGAAGATGGCAGCAATGGCGTCTTCTCAGCAATCGCAGTTCATGACTAATGCTCCGCTAATTGAGAGTTCTGTGAATAATCAGATTGTTGTTCCTGATGTAAGTATTTTTAATTTTATTTTATTATCATTGCTGCTATGATTGTATTGTGGATTTTGGATTCTTTTCTATGAGTTTATGTTCTAGCTTCATGGTTTTTCTGTATATAAAGTTTAATATTTACGATCATAATGGCAAATCGTGGAGATATCATTTCTCTTTAGCTGGTGTTTCACTTCCAAAAGTGAATTTACGTGATGGTGTTTCCTTGAAAGAATTTATTCCTTAATTTCAACGATTGGTATGAATGGTGTTTAGTTGAACCAATTTATTCCTTGATTTGGTTAATTGGTGTGAAGGAGTAAGGTAAACTTTGAACAAGTCTTGATCTAGTACTGGTAGGGACTAGGGAATAGTACTTGCTCTGGATTTTCTCAAAGCATTTTTTTTTAAAGTGGAGTAAATAAAGGATCAAATAAATAATACCGCTTCCAGCTTTTAACCTGATTTAAATGTAACTTGACTATTATTGAGGCTTTCTAGTGAAAACTATAATCTTAGACATAATCTGTTACGAATTTGAGCTGGTAAATAAACGTTTTCTTCTCAAGTGAAACTCCATCTTAGAAAGTGATATCCTGACAATTCCTCACCCATGGCAGAAGACAAGCTGGAAAAACTTATTTGCATACATGGGTCCTGGGTTTCTTGTTTCCATTGCATACATTGATCCTGGAAACTGTAAGATTCTTATTTTGTATGTTCTACTAATCATTTTTGTGTACTTCACAAATGACCTTGATTGCATTTTCTTGCAGTTGAAACTGATTTACAGTCAGGAGCCCAATACAAGTATGAGGTGCTTATTTAATGTCCTTACTGGAGTTTAATAGATTATTGCAGTCGAACTTCAGTGACACGCTCATCTTACAATAGCTTCAGATTTTAATGAGCGAAGCAAAATTCAAGTAAATTAGTAACATTATATTATTAAGTATAAAATACCATATGCATATGTTATGGTGTCTATTTTCCACCTGCCACTGGCCTTACTCTATTTCAAGCAATAGAATGCATGGTAGCTAGATAAAGGTGGTAATTTCTAATTCGATTTCTGTATTTATTCCGTCATAGTTTGGATTAAAAAAAAAAGTAACGCTTATTGTGGAAGTTGATTTGGTTGATAACCTGTTCAATCCGTTTATTTTTGTTTTCTAATCCGTTATCTTTATTAATCTGCCGTTTATTGTTAAGTTCATTGTCATCACTCCTGCATCCTCTTTGATTCCAGTTGCTTTGGATTATATTGGTGGCATCATGTGCTGCACTTGTCATCCAATCCTTAGCTGCGAATCTGGGGGTTGTTACAGGTATTCAAATTTACGTTCTACCTGTTTCGTGTTTCACCCTTGAAGATCGCTCCTTTCAATTTTTATGTATGTGCTCCATTTGTCATTTAGTCAAACTGGTATTTGATCTTTTCTGTTTTATACTCTAGGAAAGCATTTGGCTGAGCATTGCAAAAACGAGTATGAGAAGGTGACCAATTTTGTTTTGTGGATTCTTGCTGAGATATCCATAGTCGCATGTGACATTCCTGAAGGTATTACCACGTCTATTTCTTTATCACTCGGGTAACTCGGAGTTCATTTCGAGTTTCATGTAATATTGCTTTCAGTGGAAACAGAACATGTTATTGTTTCCAAAAGCAGTTGATATTGATGTTAAGTATTTGTTCAACTGTTCAAGTATATAATATAATGAAAGAAGCAGCAGTTCTTCATAGTTCATACTACAGATAGATTCAACCATTTAAGTATCCTCATTGCAGCGGATATTATTGCTTACACGTTCTCTCTGTGAAACCTATTGAGGCATACTAAGTTTCAAACTTTTTTCCTGCTTAAAGAGTTTCTACTTTTCTTTGAAACCTGCATGTAACACGTATCCTTTCTGTACCTTGAGGACCACTTGACACAGTCATCAAACTGATGATTTCTTTGACATTTCTTCAATCCATATCCTGTTTTCTGCTTCATATAAGTATTAGTTTGTGGTTTCATTTTGTTTATTGTTTTCGCTCATGTGTATTCACTATTATAAGGCCGGTTAAATATCAAATTAAGTTGTACTAAGAGCATGAATGGCTATTCAGGCTAATATATATGATCATGGTTGTCTTCTATTTTCGACCCTAAAAATGATTTGTATGTTTAGCACTTTATCATCTGCACTTCTAAATTAGTGCTAGATAATCCTGTTTAAGAAAATCGACAGAATTTATAGCACTATCCTTATAGATCTGACACTGGTAGTTGTCATATACAGTAATTGGAACAGCTTTTGCTCTAAATATGCTCTTCCATATTCCCGTATGGTGTGGTGTGCTGTTCACAGGATTTAGTACACTGGTTCTACTAGCACTACAACAATACGGGGTAACTCTATTTACTTTCCAACTTGCAGGGGGACAAACTTTGCTTATGTGAATTCGTTTGAATTTACTTAAGATGGCAGCTAAATGAGATACTATATTCTCGTTCTGCAGGTGAGGAAACTTGAGTTCTTGATTGCTTTCTTGGTGCTCACTATAGCTGTATGCTTTCTTGTTGAGCTTGGAATTTCCAAACCGGATGCTTCAGAAGTGCTATATGGGCTGTTTGTCCCCCAACTCAAAGGCAGTGGTTCTACAGGCCTTGCGATTTCACTCCTTGGTGCTATGGTCATGCCGTAAGTTGGTCTTTCTTTTCTTGTTTCTTCCCTACATCTAACATAGGAGATAGCTTATTGCAAACCTCCATCATAAATCTTATTCGTGAAATTTTCCAATCAATGCAGGCACAACCTTTTCCTGCACTCAGCTCTTGTGCTTTCTAGGAAAATACCAAGATCAGTTAGTGGGATTAAAGTAATTATACTATCTTCTGGAAGCATTCTTGACTTTTAATGAAACATGATCTGAAGTTGTTTTTTTCACTAAATATTTACATAAGTGGCTTGTAGAGATATCAAATCATTTGATTGTTCATGCAAAGCATCTTGAGTTTGTGGTCCTTCCACATGAAAGACTAGTTATTGTATTCTTTTAAGACTTAAAATAGCCTTATATTCCTTTAAACAAAGTAATATAAGATTTAAGTATCAAAACTGTATATTCATTTACAAGGTTTTTGGCAAAGCATTCCGAGTTACTTCTCTACAAAAGGTATTTGGTTTAAATAGTTGTCATGGCTAGTTTTGTTTTGACAAAACTTATGTTTACAGGAAGCTTGCAGATTTTACTTGATAGAAAGTGGCATAGCACTTGCTGTGGCCTTCCTTATCAATATATCAGTTATATCAGTAAGCGGTTCCGTTTGCAGTTCTTCAAATTTGAACCCTGATGATCAGAAGAGCTGTAAAGACTTGGACTTGAATAAAGCATCCTTTTTGCTTAGAGTAAGTGTCATTTAGCACAAAATGTAACATGAACTCTTCCTTCCCTCATGTTTTCCTCTTAATGGTGGAGCTGACGGTGATCATGTGCAATTGTGATCTGTCTTTATTTCATCTTTACAGAATGTTCTAGGCAAGTGGAGTTCCAAGGTCTTTGCAATTGCTTTGCTGGCTTCAGGTCAGAGTTCCACGATAACTGGAACATATGCTGGGCAATATGTGATGCAGGTATTTATTTGATCAAGTAAATTCCACAAAAATAAAATCGAGAGTAGTGTCTTAATATTTGGTGATGTATGAAATATTATGGTTTTCTCTTTAACGTTTATCATGAAGCCACAAGCAAAAGCAGAGAAATCTGAAGGAGCTTGGCTTGCTTCTGATATAAATTTTATTTGCATGATCCTCTGCTGCCAGTAAATTTTGCTACTAGTTAGTGTGTCCGGAAAAAGAAAGCATTTGAGATACATATTATTGTCGCTGCAATTATTAAGATGCTGAGCATATCTTATATTTCGCATATTATCATGCACATATCTTTCTTGCAGGGGTTTCTTGACCTGCGTATAAGGCCATGGCTTCGAAACTTCTTAACCCGGTGCTTAGCTATAGTCCCTAGTCTCATCGTTGCTCTCATAGGCGGCTCGGCTGGGGCTGGAAGGTTAATTATTATAGCATCGGTTAGTGTTGTATGCAAACCTTGTCATCTTTTTCATTGTAAGGTCTTGGTGCTTGCTATAACATCTACTGTTACCATGGCAGATGATATTGTCATTTGAACTCCCATTTGCCCTCATTCCTCTTCTCAAATTCACAAGCAGTGAGACCAAGATGGGATCATACGCCAACTCAAAGATCGTAAGAATACATCTTCATTTGCAATACATCGTCATGTTTTACATGAATAGAATGAAAAGCACAATGATAAGTATGCGGACTAGGAGACATTATTGTACCAGAGTTGGTAATGGTGGCGGTTTGAAAGGATTTAGAAGTTATTTATAGCACTGCTAATTACATATAAATATTAGATGGAACTGAATGATTAAGAGACACATTAAATCAAAACAAACAACCAGGTAAATAGGTTCCACTCGTGCATGACATGGCTAAATGAATTATCATTGCATAATCTTACTTACGGGCCTCCACGACTGAACTATATATTTGCAGATATCAACAATCACATGGATCATCGGGTCCTTAATTATGGGCATAAACATTTACTTTCTAGTGGATCATCTCATCTCAGTGCTTGTTCATGGTCATTTAGCACTTGTGGGCAAGGTCTTCTGTGGAGTGGTGGGATTTGCAGGTGTGTTAATTTATTTAGCAGCGATCGGGTACTTGGTGTTGCGCAAAAACAAGGAGTCGCCACACCTCCTGGCACTAACAACTCCTGATTGTCGGGAGATGGAGAGGAGTGATTCTGCATATGGTATTGGTCAACCACCAAGAGCGGATATAGTAAGCATGCAGCTTCCTCATAGGAGGAACACTGATGATGCAAATTGAGTTGTAGAGCTGATCTAGAACTAGAAGGAATAGATCTAATCTAACATGCTCCAACTTTACATAAATAAATATAAATAATGATGTCAGAAACAGATAATCCTTATTTAATGGACTTATATTGCTGCATCTGGATTTTTATTGGGTAACTTAGGTTTCCGACCCGCTTTGCCAGCCGACTAATCCCAGGGCAATCATCCGCTTTGCTGGTAGCCCGGAGTCATCGCATGTGAACCCCGTGGCCGCAATGTCGTATTTTTTTGCTCCTAGGGATCAAACTTGGGACCTCCAGGTATTTTCACTCATGGAGACAAGCTTTAGCACTAGGCCACCACCCTTGTGGTTTGGAGTTTTACTTGCTATGGTTTTGTAATTAATGACATCTGTCACCATCTATCATTCTCTCTCTCTCTCTCTCTCTCTCTCTCTCACCCTTGCTTGTTGTTGGTGACTTGATGGTGTTGGTATAACTTCGGGTACGTCGATGCATGCATTCATACAAAGCGTCATCAAACAGATCATATTTGTTGAATAAATAAATATGGATTATTGTATTAATCAATCGACCATATGGTTGGCAAACACAAGTTCCATCTTAGATTGTAAGTAGCTCATCGGTTCACTTCTCACATAACCCTGACCAATAAATGCTTAGGCTACAGAGGATGTGTTACAAATAAAACATAAAACAAATGAGATACCGAAAACATTGTATTTGTTTTCTTTGCGGACATACACATGTATTATATAGACGTATAAAGCTACTAGGATTGGATACGGATGTGATCATCGGTCTGTATTGGTTGCACAGGGAGGTGACCCTTCTCCTGTAAGCTCTTGACTGTCTCGTATAAACACTGCTTCACCGGCGTAAATTCCAAACCCAAATCCTTGAGCTTTTGGTTCGAGAATTTGTATGGCTTTGCTCTTGGTTTAGTCTCATCAGAACACCTGCAAATTCACCCTTTAGCTCCTTCTACATTGCAATATTTAAAAAAAATAAAATAAAATTATGAGGTTTATTTTTGGTTTTGATTTCAACATGTTGGTGGAAGATCAATTCAATTGTGTGATGTACGAAAACAACTTAGGAGGCGTTTGGTTCGCGGATTTCCTGTGATTTACATTTAAAATCCTGTGTTTGGTTCACAGATTTCAGTAACGAGTTAAAATCTCAGGATTTCATAAATCTTTTCATTCTTTGTAATTTAAAAACTCATCCTCTCCATAGGATTTTAAATCTCAGTTACCTTGCATTCTTCATATTAGCAAAAAAAATTTATAAGATAATGCAAATTTTTTGACAAAATCCTGACAAATGCAAATGTTACATAATGTAAATCTTTTAAAAAAATACAAATCACAGGATAAAATCTGCGAACCAAACAGCCCTTTCAGAATACAAGTCATTTTCGCCAATACTGGTTTGATTACTTCATGGATAGTGCAAAATATGGTGCATCTCTGATCACATGTATTGTAGTTGGTGAGTGCGTAGGGCCCAGTCACAGTCACGTAGATGCACAACGACTTGTAATGATAAGAAAGATGTTGGGGTTGGTGAGGAGTCTTCTTAGCCACCAAATATTAATAATATTTTTTTACTTTTTTTTAAAGCCACCAAATATGAATAATATTTTTTAACTTTTTTTTTTAATCCCCCTATCTATAGTCGGGTCTTTGAACGTTGGTGTAATCTTTTGACTTGTGATTCTTGATAAGGTCAAATATTGCTTTTTCACTAATCCCTTTAATCACATCTTTGGTTCACACACGTCTTGTTTTTTAAGTAAATCGAGTTAGTCACGTATAACTATTTCATTAAATAACTAATAGAAATGTTTTTACTTTTGACGACTTGTTAAATGCGTATTTAATTTTTTCATGGAAAAAAAAAAAGGTGAAGTGGACTTACTTGGTGGGAATTGGGTATTCAGGGAAAAACTTGGCCAAAATTTCTACGACCTCTCCGCGGTGAAGCACGCTCTCGGCACATAGATAACGACCAGAAGCCGATGGAGTCTCGAAGAGTAGAATGTGTGCCAATGCCACATCTCTAACATGAACGTAGGCTTGGACGGAATTGGCGTATGTCTTGGCTGACCCAGTTAGGTACTTTAGAATATGAATGATGCTGGCATTGACTGTGGGTTGCAACAACGGTCCCAACACCAACACTGGGTTCACCACAACTAGGTCAACCTCCCTCGCCTTAGCCTCGTCCCATGCTGCCTGTTCTGCCACCGCCTTCCCGTAGCAATACCAATTCTGTAACATCCATGTCAAAGATGCATCGCATGTAAGTAATCAATCAATCGGTCGCTACCTAAAATTTACACTATGAACGAGTTCTAATCAACACATGTATGCTGCATAATGAATTATTTCATCTTTAGAATATGATTTCCAAGATTAGTCCCCAATTTTACATGAGAATCGCATTTAGTTTTCTAAACGCGTTTGCGTTTAGGAATGGACGCCACATACGTCAAAAGTAAATTCAAGGAAAATGCCATATATTTTGAGGCAATAAATATGATTTGTACCAATAGGGTTTAGCCCATTTGGTAAGAGGGTGGATATGTAAGTGAAAGATCACGGGTTCAACTCCCGTCGAAGGCAAGTTGAAGTTTCGATGGAGAAAGTATAAAGGAATAGTTTAGGAGCAGGAATACGATAGTAATGGTTACAATGTACGGTTTCCATCTGTCTTATCTTAGAGGTACACTACTTGGTTTAATTTTGATCTTGGATTCTTGATTTGCATATGCTTTTTTTTTTGTTCTGATTCTGTTTCTCAAATATGTGATTAACAATCTGTTTTTGATTTTGTGTTTCTATTCTTAACTTGTTTTTGAATCTAACAAATGTAATAAAAGTCATTCAAAAATAGAAAATAATTTCAATTCCAGAAAAAGAGATTCAACCATTATGGTTGTAGGGTAATTAAACATCATTAAAATTGATATTCACGTTATTAAAATTGTTTTAATGAGTTGTAGAAATTAATTTTAGGAATATGCAAGAATTACATAATATTTTCACATGTGGTTGGTGAGTGGACCTCACCCCTTCTCTGCCTCTCCTATTGTGGAAATATAAACCACTATCTTCAGTCTTGAGTTTAAAATGTATTGGTAGTACCTAACTTCTTTAACACACTTTTTTTTTATTATAATATATATTTATTTATTTATCTATTATTGAATTTTTAATTGTAATTCATAATATGATATATTCGGTTTACTGATTAAAGACAATGAAAAATAAATTATTAATGAATTATATTTATAAATTATTATTGAAAAAAAAAGTATGGGATGATTTATGAATCTTTTTTCATCATGTAATAATTTAAAATAATAATGACCTTCCAGGAAATGATGAAAAAGTCCTACCAACTAATGAAAAGGATCAATAAACGTGTTATTGTCGCCGGAAAATTTTAGGGCTCCGTTCCGTTTGAAGCGAATAATTTCCTCTTGCGGCGATTTCGAAATTTGTGTGTAAGTTAAGAGAGGACAAACCTTGGTGTTCTTGCAGAATTCAAGATCACTCCAGCAGCTCTCATCAACAACATCATCGGGACTTCTATTAGGATCCATGTACACCGCTCCAATCGAAGATGTGAATACCACTCGCCGGACCTTAGCTTCAGACGCCGCTACTATTACATTCCTCGTTCCGATCACTGCTGGCTCCACCATTTGTTCCTATTTCAATCATCATATATAAAAAAACACGATTAATTAGTCTCAGATCTGTTCTCATTGACGATTCACTACTACCGTTCATCGGAAATGAAGACATACAGGATCGTCGGTGACCGGAGAGGCAGTGTGGAAAACACCATGACAACCATTAATGGCTTCACGCAAGCTCTCAAAATCGAGGAGATCAGCTTTGTATAGAGTTAATCTCTCCTTGGCGCCTTCAAGCTCTCTCAAGTGATTATTCTTGGGGTCGTCTGCAAAATTGAATGCACATGTAAGCAATATAAATCAGAAACAGAATCAAAATTAGAGAAATGGATTAAAAATTGTAAGAACCTGGATTTCTAACGGTTCCTCTGACAATATAGCCTTTCTCTAATAGCAATTTGACCATCCATGAGGCTATAAATCCGCCGGCGCCGGTAACACAGATGACTTGGGGGGATGCCGGAGACATAGTTATATTTATGAGAGAATATGGGATGGAAGTTTGAAGAGAAGGAAAGAGAATATTTATAATGGTATATGTTTCAACAACTCACCCACTGCCTGCCCAAGTCAACAAAACTCTTCTTCCTCCCAAGTCCTAACAATAACAATATTATTATTTATTATTATTGCTAGTTTATTAACATAAATCTAATAAATATTTTTTTTTACTATAACTATATAAACATAACAATAAATATTTATATGTATATAAATAATTTTATAATTGTAGTTTAATAAAATTTAGTTGGTTAATAGTTAAAATATATGTTAATAGACTGGATTGAATTAGATTAGATTTGATATTATTAAAATTCTAACAAATGACATGATAATTTATAAAAATGACAATTGACAAATTAAATAAGAAAACGACAAATGTCAAATAAAAGGAGAAGATTACAAGTGGTAACTATGTTACCCATAGATTATTGGTTCTAAAATTAAAATCTTCTATTTAAAACACTTTTTAATAACCAGTCGTTGCTTAACATTTAACGCTAGTTATACCAGTGATTTTATTCATTATAAGCATATTCATAGGTGTTTGGTTTTGTGTTATGACATAGATTATTAGATTATTACGTTATAATAACGTAAATAATTGGTTAAAAGTGTTTGAATTGCATACGTTAATAAGTGATTATTTGCGTTTAAAATTAATCATACCACACTTATTTATAAGTTAAAAATGTAGTTTATTTGCTTAATAAGTAATTATTTGGTAATTTTACAACTTAAAACGCAAATTCAATCAATTTAAAAATTGATTATTTGATAACTGTGATAGCAAACATCAGGTTCTAAACCAAACACTACATTACAAAACTTGTTTTATATTCCATTATTGTTGGTATAATTATTATATATGTTTTATACTAATATTACTGAGACCTTTTATAACATTAATAACGTTATAAATATGACTAACACAGTAGAACTGTTATTGAATGTACCATGAATTGAGTGAAATTGAGGGCTTGGTTGTGATGTGATGTTCAGAATATAAAGAAAGAAAAGAGAGATTAGAATTTATTATTATTATTATTATTTTTTTTTTTTTTGCATGGTGTCAGCTATTGGATTCACCATGTTATTTTAGCGTTATTGAATTGATCTGAAAACTAATGAAGTTACAGTGTCAGCGACTTAAGTACGATGATAAAAGGTGTGAAATGCACTCTCATGAAATTAGAACCGAATCCAAAGCCGATTTAGTGCGGGAGTTGAGGGGTAGAGGTTCCATCGACAAGCCAAGGGATAGGGGTCAAGAGGAAGTTGCCCTTTGCGTGGCTTGGGACAACGTCACGAAACCTATACGGATGGATTTATCATTTAATGATGCTTGAGCATGTATTGAAGTAAAGTTGTATACTAAATTCAAGTTGTGAACTAAAATTGTGTTGATGTTGATTTTTCAACATATACTAAAGTTGTTTCAGAGAGCATCAAATCCTATAGTTTGTAACTACCATTTTAAGCTTGCAGTTATGAATCTATATTCTATATATATTAATAAAAGAAAACAATTCAGGACACATGTCGTTTCCTTATCGCATTAAACTTTCATTTTCCCGCTTTTTTTCTATAATTAAATATCTCATTTACTAATTTATCTATTATTAATAAAAGAAAAATCTATTTTGAATACTTTCCATTTAATTCATGAATTGCAATAAAGGACACACATTAAATATTGAATATTTCAATATTAATTTTAAAAAATATTTTTAGTAGAAAAATTTATTTATAAGTAAACTTGTATTTAATTTTAGGGTTTATTACGAAAAAATCAACAAGTTTTTACGGTTTTTGTGTTTTAGTCTCAATGTTATTTTTTTTTAAAAATCTCCAAGTTAATTTTTTTTCTTGATTTTGTGAAATTTGTCTATTAGAGTCAGGTTATAATTGGTAGGCTGAGTTTTTAAATACTGAAAAATCGAGTTCTTATAGTCAAAATTTCACTAAACGAAAAAATTAACTTGAGGATTTTTCTGAAAAAAAATAATATCAAGGAATGAAAACACAAAAAAAAAAAAAAAAAAATTTAAAACACATTGATTTTTTTCATAATAAATCCTTAATATATTAAACTTTCTAAAAACATAAATATTTACTAAAAATACCCATGTTTACATGGGTAAGTAAGCTAGTGATTATCACTAAATTAAAACTGATATCCATTACCTCTTATATGTAATGTTATTTCAAAATTAATTATTTCTGATATACATTGGCTCGTCATTGAAACAATATTTATTATATTATGTATATCACTACCGATATATGTGTATTGTTGGAAAGTTTTTATACAAAACAACTCAAATATCTAATAATAATAATAATAATTTACTAGATTAAACATCCATGCATGTATTACATGAGTTTGATAAATGATATGTGAAAAAAAAAGGTGTCATATACATATATCCGGAAAAGTTTGTTGGTATCATTAATAGCATCAACAATTGTAATTTTTACTGGTTATAGCCAACCAAACAGTAACAAATGAAATTTAATTCCATTCCATTACTTTCAGATTTTCATTCATTTGGTAGATTCCATTAATCTAAAAACATTCGGTGAACCAAACGTCTCTTTGGGATTTGGTGAAAAGTATAAATTGTGAATTGTTGGGATCTAAATATATTTATAAGAACAATAAATTCTTATAAACAATTGATAGTATATAAATATAAATTTAATTTTTATCTTTATAATTCATAGTTATAAACATACTAATTTACTATTAATCTCCCAACCTTTCTTAAAACCCCAAGCTTGTGTTCCCTTTCTTTGGTAGATCTTCCTCAAGAAACAATTTAAATATGATAATCAATTCAGAAACGTTTACATGTCCTTGAGAAGCCATTGTAACCATAAACATTAGTACAACTTAAAATAGATTATGGATTAATTAGTGATCCTAGAGGAATTTAATTTCACAACCTAGTTTTCCTATAATTCTTTCATGCTCGATCTAGATGTGTTTTGACTAGTTTGTATATGGTTCTTTTGTCCTCTTATGTTTTATTTGGTTTCTTAATAAAAAGTTTGATGTACAAAAAAAATTGTTTGCAAGGCTAAAGAGTTCAATTCTTCTACTGCAATTATTTCGTAAATGGAAATAATATGGCCGATGAATATTCTCAATTACACATAAGTAGGCTTGATAAAAACGTTCAATCCTGATTGAAAAACCCGAAATTTGTTCCCAACTTGATCTGGGGATCCCTGAACTTGAGGTGACCAGGAATGGGTGAGACACCACACAATATAAATATAGATGCTTCTATATATTTAACAATAATTCACATCATAATACTTGCTGTAATCGAGCCAATTAAAATTTTTTTCATTAAACATGCTATCGTCATGATTGCAAACACTTTAGTATTCATTAAGAAGTAAAGTGGGATAAATCACAAAATAAATTATTTGGATGACTAAATTACATAAATGGTCCCTGTGGTTTATATGAAATTACGGTTTTGGTCCCTGAAATAATTTTATTACACCACTAGTCCCTAAAATCGAAAAGTTGTAACATTTTGGTCCCTGAAACTAACGGCGGTTAACTTGAGCCGTTAGTTTCAGGGGCATTTTCGTCCTTTTGAATTTCAGGGACCATATATGTACATAGCATACTTTCAGGGACCAAAATGTTACTTTCTTTTTATAATTTAATTTAATTTTCATAGTTTTCATGTATATATATTTAGTATTTCTTTCTTTTTATAAATTAATTATCCAAATATAGCATTTCATTTTTTATTCCTATTGTTTTAATTATTAATTTTTATTTGTATATTTATTGTTATTATTTAGGTTAGCTTTTTTTATGTATTACTATAATTATTTATTTTAGATTATATATTATATACATGGTTCATTTTTTTTCAATTATTTATTGAGAATCCAAATATTTCTCTGTTCTTTTTTCATTTAAGAAAAATAAAAACTAGTTGTAGTTTTTTTTCGTTCTGAAAATCTAAAATTGAAATGATTTATTCCTTTTCTCCATTCAAAAAAGTTCAAAATAAGGACGTGTTGAAGTTTTTTTCATTTGGAAAAAGAATAAAATCAAAATGATTCGTAGTTTCTTCGTTGCAAATAGTTAATAAATTTTTATTTGTAAATGGTCTGAAAAAATCAAGAATTGGAATGGTTAATCACTTTTTAGTAATAAAAAAAATTAAATTCCGAATGATTTGTTGTTTTTTATTAAAAAATCGAAGTTTTATTGATTTTTATCTACGTTTAATTAAAAAATAAGAATGATTTTTTTGTTTGAAAAAATCAAGAATTGGAATGGTTTATCAATTAACCATTCCAATTCTTGATTTTTCAAACCCTTAAAAATTAAATTTTTTATCAAGTATTTGCAATGAAGAAATTACGAACCATTTTGATTATATATTTTTTTCAAACGAAAAAAAATTCAACACGTCCTTATTTTGAACTTTTTTGAATGGATAAAAGAAATAAATCATTTCGTTTTCAGATTTTCCGAACGAAAAAAACTACAACTAGTTTTTATTTTCTTAAATGAAAGAAAGAATAGAGAAAGATTTGGATTTTTAATAAATAATTGAAAAAAATAAATCATGTATATCATATATAATCTTAAATAATTAATTATAGTAATACATAAAAAAAGTTAACCTTAATAATAACAACAAACGTACAAATAAAAATAAATAATTAAAATAAAATGAATAAAAATAAAATATTATATTTGGATAATTAATTTATAAAAAGAAAGAAATACTAAATATATATATGAAAACTATGAAAATTAAATGATAAAAAGAAGTAACATTTTGGTCCCTGAAAGTATAATATGTACACAAATGGTCCCTGAAATTCAAACGGACGAAAATGCCCCTGAAACTAACGACTCAAGTTAACCGCCGTTAGTTTCAGGGACCAAAATATTACAACTTTTCGCTTTTAAGGACTAGTGACGTAATAAAATTCTTTCAGGGACCAAAACCGTAATTTCATATAAACCACAGGGACCATTTATGTAATTTAGTCTATTTGGATTTAAGTCTATAAAACCATCCATCGACATGTAACCAAAAGTCAAAGAAGTCTTCTATCTCATCCCAAAGCCATCCTCAAAAGATTACCAAAACGTTGGAAGCTTCTACGCAAGCTCCAATAGTCTACGCGTAAGAGTGAGCGGGCCTTCGCCATTATCTATGACCGAAAAATTAAACAAGTAAAAGGATTAACCACAAAGTTGTTAAGTAAGTTGCTAGATTGATATAAAATGCAAGCATATAGAATATAATATGCATGCTATAAATGAGCCAACTGAAACGCCTACCCAACTAATACATGTATTTCAACATAATTAACATTAAATAATACATGGTACTTAGCATAATTATGATAACAATAAGACATTCCAATAACATTAATAATAATCAACATGATTCTAAACACTTTGCATGTATACCCCTAAAGTGTTAATGATCATGGAAAATGTAAATTGGATTTAAATGTTTTATATATCAATTACATGTCAGTGGTTGGGAACTATGTCCATCCACTTAAACACTTTGCATACAGACCTTGTAAAGTGTTAATAATCATGGAATAATGTAACTTGGGTTTAAATGTTCTATACATCAATTACACGTTAGTGGTTGGGAACTATGTTCATCCACATGTATATCCAAAATGGGTAGTATTAGCGTCAAAAGCCGTACCAAAATTATGCAGAGCTCCTAATCATGCTCCCAAGAATATCTAAGGTTAGACTTTTGCTCTTGTCAGTTCCTGAAAAGATTAATCAATTAAAGGGAGTTACAAAAATAATATACAGTGCAATATATGAACAATGTTATGCAATGCAATGTCACGATATGAACAACAATGATCAGTGACAACTACCACATTGTGGCTACCACAACACTATAGACATGTTACATCAATGGGTTTACAATATATTGCTCGATTATCGTAGAACCACATGTTTATTGTTATGCAGATAGATTTAGCATCATATGATTTGTAACAACTGGCCTAAAAATAAGGTATGAAACTCAAAAATTAAACTAATACAAAACTCGAATAATGAAGTAATAAACCCGAATGAAATTATATGAATCTCGAATCATATAATCAATAACCTCGAATTGTGTTGTATGAATCTCGATGAAAGAAGTAATAAACTCGAATAATGATATAATGAAACTCGATTAGTAAAGATCTAAACTCGAATAACACTTTGATGAAACTCGAATAAAGAGATAATTTTCTCGGATAATGCAGTATAAAACTCGAACAATGAAGATACAAATTTCGATTTCTAAGGGATGAAACTCGAACAAAGAAACATAAAACTCGAATAAAACCACATAAAACTCGAATAAAACCACAAAAAACTCGAACAGTTAAACAAAGAAACTCGATTAAAGAAGCAAGAAACTCGGGCAATGTTGTATGAAACTCGACTATAGCTATATAAAACTCGAATGACAGAGGCATAAAACTCGATCAAAGTGTGATAAAACTCGGGCATAATGTTATAAAACTCGATTGACACTGCAACAAACTCGATTCACACTTGAATCGAGTTTAACATTCCAGAAAAATTTTCTAAGTACGTATATATATGCAGTAATAATAAATGCTGCCACCTCTTTTGCACGCCTTTTTGTACTTTATTAATATAAAAATTGAAAAGTCATACTACTTATCACTCTAAAAAGTAAGTTGTCCTTTAAAGGACAACTAGCTTGTACTTTTGTATTATTATATTAATAAACTTCATGCAACATACACTCATTAAAATCGGCCACACTATTTTGTCCAACACTCAACCGATTTACCTTTTTACTTTTCATCATTTCACTAAATATTAATTAGTTTATCAATATTTTTTTTATAACCCTTTTTCTTCTATAAATAGAAGACAAAACCCATTTCACAAAAACACACCAACATACATATTCTCTCAAAGAAAGAAAAATCGGCCAACCATATCGATTTCAAGTGTTCTTCCACTTTTGTAAGTTTTTCTTATTTACTTTATTTTCCACCTTAAAAATTTATAAAAAGATGAAAAAAAAATAAATATATTTACTAAAATTTACAACTCGGTTTTCATAATACTCGTAAAATCATCATGCCAAAATTTTATATATATGCTCTATTTTCATGCACATGTACATACTCATAGATACATATATATTTATGAATATATGTATATATATATATATATATATATATATATATATATATATATGTATACATATATACGTGAGTATGCATGCATGCAACAAATTATTTTTAGAAATAAATATCCATAAATCGATACTCACATATAAAATCCATAAAAAAATTATTCATACATCACAAGTACATGAAAATAATTACGAAGTACTCAAACTCGTATTATGATAATATTGACCCGAACTCGTAAAAATATTAGGACGAGTCTCAACTATACAATCAAGTGTTCAACTCAGATCCAAAAATATCATCAAAAATCAACAAGGTGAGTCTTCATAGTCCCATTTTTCACATTATTATGTTTTGGGATGAAATACATGCTTCGTTTTTATATGGACACAAAAACTTCTCGATTCTATTATGTATTACATATGTGATTTCCGCCCTTATATCATGAAATCGTTAGTTGCATTTGTTTGCAAGCGCGAATATATTGTGGATAGATCTATTGGGAGTCATGTCCCCCACTCGGGTTAGTGGTTTAGCTAACTGCGGGTGCATATATATTCAACACACGGTATTACGTATGGGAATACTGCTCGGGGCAAAACTCATTCTAATTAAGCTTCGGTGACATGATGGTTTGTGTAATACATCTCATGGAATTTATGATTTTATAAATTCAACGCATCTGATAATGTCCATACAACTGGTCTTTTCGTGTAAACCTATGAACTCACCAACAATTTTGTTGACGTATTTTAGCATGTATTTTCAGGTAATTAAGGCAAGTGTGCCTTCGGATACACCAACTTTCAAGCTTCCGCATTTCATGGAGTCGCATGCATATTTCGAAACTAACGGAGATTTGACTGCATTATTTTTGGACGCATTAATTATGTACTAGATTCTCTGTATTACGCGAACTTCATTCCTTTCATTCTGTAAAACATTATTACATTTTTAAATTTTAATGATGTAATATTTCGAAAACGTCCATATAGTGGTCGTTCGTTATAATTATGGTTACGCTTCCGCACTCGTCACGTCTCGCTGCCAACCGAGGTAGCCGGGTGTGACAGATTGGTATCAGAGCCAGGTTATAGTGAACTAGGTTGCATTAGTACCCTAGACTATAACTGCACATAAAAATTTCTGATTTTAAGAATGTTTTTGTAACTAACTAAAAGATTACAAATGAACCTTGTTAGCAGAAACCATGAACCATCCAGAAATTATCATTCTATCTGACTCAGAGAAGGAATACACTCCCGCAAGTCCCACGGCCACGAAAGTCTTTCCAGATGAAGAAACCTCGGAGGAGGAGGACCCGTCGGAAGATCCGATGGAGGAATCCGAAGAAGAGCCGATGGAGGAAGAGGATCCTTCACCACCGACGGCCCCTGCTCGCGTCCCGTACCACCCGGCCGAACCATCATATAAGCCGTATAGGCCTTACCCTAACGGCCCAAAGATGTTGTACACACCCCGGAAACGGGTAAACATACCAAGAAGGGAGACTATTCCTGCCCCGACTCCCCAGCCCAATCCCCCGACACCACACCGACGGGTAGACGCCCGGTGATGGACCTGGATACCGGAGACCCTCCGCGAATGGAGGCAGATGGAGGGAGTTCCTCCAAACTTCGAGATAGGAGGACCATCCTCCGCACCTGTCTCATCGCTCACCCAGGAGCCTGCCGATCAGACCATACCACTTTTGATCGCAAGGTCTACCAGGCATGACCACCAGATTCGGTCACTTAACCTGGATATCGGGGAGATGACCGCTCGTTTAGAGCGGGAGGAGTTGCAAAACTCCAACATATATTGGGCTAATCAGCACGCCCTTGCTATACAGCAGGACGGACTGAATGAGCTCCGGCAGCAACTGGCCGAGAGCCAAGCCCGGATCGAGGAACTGACACAGCGCCTCCACTCAATGGAAAAGGGAGAGACCCCTGATCACTCCCACACCTAGTACTTTTCCATTTCCTTTGTATTAGTAGGAAAAATATCATGTAATAGCATAGGATAAAAATTTTCGGGTAATAACCCGCCCCTAATGTAAGAAAAATTTCGAATGATTAATGAAAATTCCCAAGATATTTATGAGATTGTGCTTGATGATTATAGTATTGTGCTGCATCTTTAAGATTCAACTTCTTACACTATGATTCTCTTTAAACTTCAAGATAATGCCGCCAAAACGAGCAATGAATGCCGCTGACATTGAAGAGCTTGTTGCACAAAGGGTGGCTGCCGCCATAGCTACCTACGAGGCAAACCGGAATAGCACAGCCAATGGGGATGGTGGTGCCAGTCGCACCACGGGAGGAACTGAAACTCACACGAAAGGTTGTGGGATTAAAGGGTTTTTAAGTTGCAAACCCCGATATTTCAATGGAACCGAAGGAGCAGTCGGTTTGATTCGTTGGTTTGAAAAGTTAGAATCCGTATATCGTGTCAGCGGGTGCGCTGAAGGAGACAAGGTGAAATTTGCTACTCACACCTTGCAAGATAGCGCTCTCACATGGTGGAATTCCTACGTCCAGTCTGTAGGTATTGACGAAGCCTACCAGCTCACGTGGTCCACGTTGAAACAGATGATGACGGATGAGTACTGTCCGAGAAACGAACTCCAGAAAATGGAATCGGAGTTCTGGAATCTATCAATGAAAGGAACGGACATTGCAGGATATACCAACCGATTCCATGAACTAAGTATCCTATGTCCGCAAATGGTAACTCCGGAATACAAGAAGATTGAACGCTATATTTGAGGACTCGCTCCTCAAATACAAGGAAACGTTACAGCCTCCAACCCATCCACCATACAGGACGCCATCAGAATGGCCAACAATCTTATGGACCAAGTATCCCGGAGGAACGAAGCCAAAGTCGGGGAACACAAGAGAAAGTGGGAAGAAAAGACCGGAAAGAACGCGGGTTCACAGTCCAAGAAGCCCGAGACCATTAAAGCCTATGTAGCAGGAGTTGAGCCAAGGAGGGGCTATACCGATACCAAGCCTTTTTGCACCAAATGCACCTTCCACCACAACACTGGCCCCTGTCCAACCCAATGCGGAAAATGCAAACGTTTGGGCCATATGGCCAAAGATTGTAGATCCGGAGCCCCGGGTGCCAGTGGTAGCAACCCGAGGGGCTGTTTCGAATGTGGCGCAACGGGACACGTCAAGAGTGAGTGTCCGAAATTGAGGAACGAAGGAGGAGCTCAAGGGAGAGCATTTGTGTTGGGAGCGGGAGACGCTCGTCAGGACCCCCACGTGGTATCAGGTACGTTTCTCCTAAACGATATTTACGCTTACGTACTCTTTGATACTGGGGCTGATAGGAGCTTTATATCTGATAAGTTTAGCCAGCAGTTGAATGTTACTACTCTTCCCTTAGACAACTCATATACAGTAGAACTGGCGGATGGCAAAATAATAAAGGCAAGTAGTATCATTAAGGAATGCACACTAAAACTAGCGGATCACTTCTTTAAGATAGACTTAATGCCTATAGAACTCGGAAGTTTTGATGTGGTGATTGGTATGGACTGGTTGTCACATAACCAGGCTGAGATTTTGTGTGGTAAGAAAGTGGTGCGAATACCACTCAGTAAGAAGAAAGTCCTCACGGTCCAAGGGGAAAAGAAGAACCGACAATTGAATGTCATATCCGGCCTAAGAACATTAAAATGTCTTAGGAAGGGTTGTCATGCAGTGTTGGTCCAGATCGTAGAAAAAGAGTCGAAGGAAAAACGACTTGAGGATATTCCAGTAGTACGTGACTACCCGAAGGTATTCCCGGAAGACTTGCCTGGGCTTCCTCCAGCTAGGCAAGTAGAATTTCAAATCGATTTGGTGCCAGGAGCTGCACCGGTCGCAAGAGCCCCATATAGGCTCGCACCTTCTGAGATGCAAGAACTATCTAGTCAATTGCAAGAATTGATGGATAAAGGATTCATTCGACCAAGTTCCTCACCTTGGGGAGCTCCGGTTTTGTTCATTAAAAAGAAAGACGGATCCTTCAGAATGTGCATAGATTACCGAGAGCTAAACAAGTTAACGGTAAAGAACCGCTACCCTCTCTCTAGGATTGATGACCTGTTCGACCAGCTACAGGGATCTAGCTTCTACTCAAAGATTGACCTGCGCTCCGGTTATCATCAAGTAAAAGTTCGGGAGGAAGATATCCCCAAGACGGCATTCAGAACTCGTTATGGACATTACGAATTCCAGGTAATGTCATTCGGTTTAACCAACGCACCAGCCGTATTTATGGACCTCATGAATCGGGTGTTTAAACCATATCTGGATAAATTTGTAATAGTGTTCATAGACGATATCCTAATCTATTCCAGAAGTAAAGAAGAGCATGAACAACATCTCAAGTTGATCTTGGAGTTGTTAGAGAAAGAGCAGCTATACGCCAAATTTTCAAAATGTGAATTTTGGTTGCGAGAAGTAAAATTCCTTGGGCATGTGATCAACAGTCAGGGAATTCAGGTTGACCCATCAAAGATCGAGGCCATAAAGAACTGGGCAATCCCTAGAACCCCCACAGAAGTCCGCCAATTTCTAGGACTTGCCGGTTATTATAGGCGATTCATTGAGAACTTCTCGAAGATAGCGGGTTCCTTAACGGAGTTGACCCGTAAGGATGTGAAATACGTCTGGGGTGAAGAGCAGGAAAAGGCGTTTCAGCTGCTTAAGCAGAGGTTGTGTAGTGCACCAATTCTGTCCCTACCCGAAGGGACTGAAAATTTTGTAGTCTACTGTGATGCCTCGCACAACGGATTAGGTTGTGTGCTCATGCAAAGGGACAAGGTCATCGCTTATGCATTGCGACAGCTCAAGATTCACGAGGTAAACTATACGACTCATGACCTGAAACTGGGAGCAGTGGTGTTTGCTCTCAAAATATGGAGGCACTATTTGTATGGAACCAAGTGCACGGTGTTCACGGACCATAAAAGCCTCCAGCATATTCTGAATCAGAAAGAGTTGAATATGAGGCAACGACGCTGGGTGGAACTTCTTAGTGACTATGACTGCGAGATTCGCTACCATCCAGGAAAAGCAAATGTCGTAGCTGACGCCCTAAGCCGGAAGGAACGGGTTAAGCCATTGAAAGTCCGAGCTTTGGTCATGACTATACAGTCAAACCTAAACTCTCAAGTCCGAGAGGCACAAGAAGAGGCAGTCAAGGAGGAAAATCTGCTGAATGAAGCATTAAGAGGCATGGATAAGCAGTTTGAAATTAAGTCAGATGGATGTCGATACTTCATGGGCAGAATTTGGTTACCGAAATTTGGAGGCGTAAGGAAACTGGTCATGGATGAAGGGCACAAAACAAGATATGCTATTCATCCAGGGTCGGACAAGATGTATCACGATTTGAAGGGATCATACTGGTGGCCAAACATGAAGGCTGACATTGCTACTTATGTCAGCAAGTGCTTAACGTGTTTAAAAGTTAAGGCTGAGCATCAAAGGCCGTCAGGATTGCTAGTCCAGCCAGAGATACCCCAATGGAAGTGGGAAAATATCACCATGGATTTTATCACTAAGTTGCCAAAGACTTCTGAAGGTTATGACACCATCTGTGTGATCGTGGATCGGCTGACCAAGACCGCACACTTCCTGCCAATCAAGGAGACTGACAAGATGGATAAGTTAACACGAACCTATCTTAAGGAGGTCGTCTCAAGGCATGGGGTGCCAGTATCCATTATATCAGACAGAGACAGCCGATTTACGTCAAGGTTCTGGCAATCATTGCAAGAAGCACTAGGAACGCGTCTGGATATGAGTACAGCCTATCACCCGCAAACGGACGGTCAGAGTGAAAGAACGATTCAAACATTGGAAGATATGATAAGGGCATGTGTCATCGACTTTGGAAAAAGTTGGGACAGACACCTGCCATTAGTTGAGTTTTCTTATAACAACAGTTATCACTCGAGCATTAAGACCGCCCCATTCGAGGCACTCTATGGACGAAAGTGTCGATCACCTCTTTGTTGGGCCGAAGTAGGGGATAATCAGATTACTGGACCTGAGATCATCCAGGAAACTACAGAGAAGATAGCCCAGATTCGGAACCGATTGAAGATTGCGCGGGATCGACAGAAGAGTTATGCAGACATCCGACGGAAGGATTTGGAATTCCAAGAGGGAGATCAAGTGATGCTGAAAGTCTCGCCTTGGAAAGGCATAATCCGTTTTGGAAAACGAGGAAAACTCAATCCTCGTTATATCGGACCATTCAAAATCACCAGAAGAATTGGCCCGGTAGCTTACCGACTCGATCTACCCCCAGAGCTTAGTAACGTTCATAATACCTTCCACGTATCCAATCTTAAGAAATGTCTGGCTGATGAATCACTCGTGATACCCATGGACGAGCTGGAGATAGACGATAAGCTGAATTTCATTGAGCAACCGGTGGAAATAATGGACCGAGAAGTCAAGAAACTCAAGCACAGTCGAATTCCAATAATAAAGGTCCGATGGAACTCTAAACGAGGTCCTGAGTTTACTTGGGAACGCGAAGATCAATTCCGAGAGAAGTACCCCCAGCTGTTCTCAAAAGTCCAAGCAGAGGAGAACACGAGCTAATTTCGGGACGAAATTCCTTCAACAGGGGGAGACTGTAACAACTGGCCTAAAAATAAGGTATGAAACTCAAAAATTAAACTAATATAAAACTCGAATAATGAAGTAATAAACCCGAATGAAATTATATGAATCTCGAATCATATAATCAATAAACTCGAATGGTGTTGTATGAATCTCGATGAAAGAAGTAATAAACTCGAATAATGATATAATGAAACTCGATTAGTAAAGATCTAAACTCGAATAACACTTTGATGAAACTCGAATAAAGAGATAATTTTCTCGGATAATGCAGTATAAAACTCGAACAATGAAGATACAAATCTCGATTTCTAAGGGATGAAACTCGAACAAAGAAACATAAAACTCGAATAAAACCACATAAAACTCGAACAGTTAAACAAAGAAACTCGATTAAAGAAGCAAGAAACTCGGGCAATGTTGTATGAAACTCGACTATAGCTATATAAAACTCGAATGACAAAGGCATAAAACTCGATCAAAGTGTGATAAAACTCGGGCATAATGTTATAAAACTCGATTGACACTGCAACAAACTCGATTCACACTTGAATCGAGTTTAACATTCCAGAAAAATTTTCTAAGTACGTATATATATGCAGTAATAATAAATGCTGACACCTCTTTTGCACGCCTTTTTGTACTTTATTAATATAAAAATTGAAAAGTCATACCACTTATCACTCTAAAAAGTAAGTTGTCCTTTAAAGGACAACTAGCTTGTACTTTTGTATTATTATATTAATAAACTCCATGCAACATACACTCATTAAAATCGGCCACACTATTTTGTCCAACACTCAACCGATTTACCTTTTTACTTTTCATCATTTCACTAAATATTAATTAGTTTATCATTATTTTTTTTTATAACCCTTTTTTCTTCTATAAATAGAAGACAAAACGCATTTCACAAAAACACACCAACATACATATTCTCTCAAAGAAAGAAAAATCGGCCAACCATATCGATTTCAAGTGTTCTTCCACTTTTGTAAGTTTTTCTTATTTACTTTATTTTCCACCTTAAAAATTTATAAAAAGATGAAAAAAAAATTAAATATATTTACTAAAATTTACAACTCGGTTTTCATAATACTCGTAAAATCATCATGCCAAAATTTTATATATATGCTCTATTTTCATGCACATGTACATACTCATAGATACATATATATTTATGAATATATGTATATATATATATATATATATATATATATATATATATATATATATATATATATATATATATATATGTATGTATACATATATACGTGAGTATGCATGCATGCAACAAATTATTTTCAGAAATAAATATCCATAAATCGATACTCACATATAAAATCCACAAAAAAATTATTCATACATCACAAGTACATGAAAATAATTACGAAGTACTCAAACTCGTATTATGATAATATTGACCCGAACTCGTAAAAATATTAGGACGAGTCTCAACTATACAATCAAGTGTTCAACTCAGATCCAAAAATATCATCAAAAATCAACAAGGTGAGTCTTCATAGTCCCATTTTTCACATTATTATGTTTTGGGATGAAATACATGCTTCGTTTTTATATGGACACAAAAACTTCTCGATTCTATTATGTATTACATATGTGATTTCCGCCCTTATATCATGAAATCGTTAGTTGCATTTGTTTGCAAGCGCGAATATATTGTGGATAGATCTATTGGGAGTCATGTCCCCCACTCGGGTTAGTGGTTTAGCTAACTGCGGGTGCATATATATTCAACACACGGTATTACGTATGGGAATACTGCTCGGGGCAAAACTCATTCTAATTAAGCTTCGGTGACATGATGGTTTATGTAATACATCTCATGGAATTTATGATTTTATAAATTCAACGCATCTGATAATGTCCATACAACTGGTCTTTTCGTGTAAACCTATGAACTCACCAACAATTTTGTTGACGTATTTTAGCATGTATTTTCAGGTAATTAAGGCAAGTGTGCCTTCGGATACACCAACTTTCAAGCTTCCGCATTTCATGGAGTCGCATGCATATTTCGAAACTAACGGAGATTTGACTGCATTATTTTTGGACGCATTAATTATGTACTAGATTCTCTGTATTACGCGAACTTCATTCCTTTCATTCTGTAAAACATTATTACATTTTTAAATTTTAATGATGTAATATTTCGAAAACGTCCATATAGTGGTCGTTCGTTATAATTATGGTTACGCTTCCGCACTCGTCACGTCTCGCTGCCAACCGAGGTAGCCGGGTGTGACATGATTACCGCAACACCTCATGTTTATCGTTTACAGGTAAATATATAGACAACGGTTACCACAACACCACAGACTTACCGTTTGGATTCTGCTAGGTTACCACATCACTACAGGCTTACCGTGTCGGCAAAGAATACAAATAACTCGAGGAACAATGAATATGCATATCAGCAACACAATAAATATGAATCAATATTTGAACGATGGCTAGACATGTAAATGATACAATAATGCAACAACTATATATAACGACAACAATCAATTCAATATATGTATAATGATATATTAATGCTAGAATACATAGTGATTGCTATAATACTCTCTTGGTCTTTCAGACCGAAGTATAATGGCTTTAGACGAGGCTTACATGTCCTAAAGGGCTTCGACCGATTAAATTTCCTACAATCAAATTTTTTATGTGTATATAAGTTTCCATCAAATTTCGGGTCCAAAATCCCGGACCATAAATTTCAGATACAGAATCTCAGACTCAACATATTTCGTCAGAATCTTAGATCTGAATCTCGAATTCCCACAGTTAACTCTGTATGATTTATTGTAAATTATAGTCAGCCCCTACAGTTAATTTTTGAGATACTTGAAATGCATTTGGGATTTACACGAACTTTAGTATCCTAGCATACATCAACAATAAAAAAATTTTGTCTCCTAAGTATGCTTCTAGTTATTCATTGTGCCCAGTGTACAAAGCATGAAACTCAATAACTCGTATTATTGTTCAATGTGTTTGGATGATTAAAATATCTTTTTTTTAATCAATGGAGTATATTTTCATATTTACTAGTTTACTTAGAGTTTGTCTAAATGTCAAATAATTGGTGTGTATGATGTGATTTTAAGGTTAGGAATTTTATGTTAAAAAAATATCATGGGTTAAAAATCAAGGAAGCTAAGAATTGTCTTGAATATCTTGATATTGTATTGGACCCTCTCCATTAACAACATTTGTCCAAAACACGAATGCCAATTTTGTTAAAGCTCGCGAGCCCGCAATTGGAGCTCGAGCTCATTTATTAAATGAGAAGTTCAAGCTTATTTGATTTGAGTTTTTTCCAAGCTTTTATCAAGTTGAACTCGAGTTTCTCACGAGAAGTCCGACTCACTTACATTTCTAATTGAGATTATCCTGTTTATGTAGAGAACAAATTCGCAATCTTTCTATAAGAACACACCAATTTATAATATGTTTTTGTTAGGATAGGGACTTGAATTAGTTGAGTGTTTTTCTGTTTTGGTTGAAAACTATTAGATTTCTTTAGAATTAGTATAAATAGGGCATTTGGGTTAATGAGAACAACAACTCAAATTGTAGTTATTCAACCCAATTTGTTAGTGAAATTGAATATTCTCTCTTTCTTGATTCACATTTGTGGGTTTTCTGATTTTGTTGAGTTCTTGGTTTCAATTCTGCCATTTTTGTTTCTGAAATTTCTAACAAGTGGTATCAGAGCTTTAAGTTATGATCATCGTTCATTTGGTCTGCCATTTTTGAAATTTGATTTTAGAGATAGCAATTAGATTTTGTACTTGGCCGATTGGAATTTGAAATTGAATTTGGAGACTCCAGAAATTAGATTTAGCGATCAGTTCTACGCAATCGCTTCTGGTGTTCTTGTTGAAATTAGCGTCCAATTTTGGAATCAATTAGAATCAGGAATTGTTTCTGTGGAGTCCTCTTTGAAGGTTGCAAATCAGATTTTGCAATTGATTTTGAAATTGGTTTTCTGCAATCGTTCAATTGGATTTTTGATTTGCAATCGAGTTTGAAATTGGTTTTCTGCAATCGTTCAATTGGAGTTTTAATGTTTGCTTTGTATTGAAATTGGCGGTCAAGGAAGTGCAATTGAATCCTGGAAATTTGTAATCGCTGTGTATTCTGGAAATCCAAGATTCAGAAATTATCTTGGTAAACACTCGTTCGTATCTTTTTCGGTTCAGTTCTTGTTCGATTCTTTCTGTTTTCTGTTTGTTTTTGGTTGAATCTTGGAGTTTCTTGGCAAATCTTGGAGTCAGATTCAAGGTGGAGCTCTTGAATCAGGCTGTTGAAGTTGCCAATTCAAGTGTTTGGGGGCAGACGATCTGTTTTGGGGTTCTTTCAGGTATTAGTAGCTCTGTTGTTTGGGTTCTGTCTGGTAATTGAACTTCGGTTGAATTTTGGGATTCAAGAAAGTCGAATTTCTTGAACATTTGTCACTGATTTTGAAATATGAATTCGCAAGTCGTAAGAAATTGATTTGGATGTTTGGGTTAGTCTTGAATCAAGTTTGGATTTCGGTGATTTGTATTTATCTCGGGTTTTTGTTTTTCTTGAATCATTTTGAAGACGAAATGGTCGTTTTAGGTTTTTCTTGAATGACGATTCAAGAATTTAGGTGTTGACTCATTTCGTATGTTCGGTTTAGTTTCGGAATTAAAGCTGCGTTTCTTTGGATTTATGTTGATTCAAGAAGTCGGTGTTGATTGAATTTCGAGTTGTTTGATTTTGAAGGCATTTAGATGGTGATACAAGTTCCGTTTGAATTTTTGATTTGTTTTTTGATAACGGTTGGTTTTCGGATTGTTTCGTCATGTCGGGGAATTGTATCGATTAGTTTAGTGATCGACGTTTGGGTTATGGCGTCCCGGTTTGTTCAAATCGTGATTTCGGTTTTGGTTGTCGATCGTTTGTTTGCCGATTTGGAGTATTATTCTCGACTTTTGGAGTTTGAATTTTGGTTGCCCCGTATCATCAATTTGTTGGAATTTCTCATTTGTCGTTTGGTTGCCCGTTTGTTTCCGGCTGGATTTGTGTTTGGGGTTTTGGGAGAAATTACACATTAGTATTTAGTTGCGATGATCGTTGTAGTTTGGGTCCGGATTTTGTTGATCGATTGATAAGTTCCGGCATTGTCTTTGGGTCATCGATTTTGCGTTGTTTTGGGCCGTTTGGATATTTTGTTATGGGACTATTTTTTAGTTCCGACATTTGGTAACCAGTTGATTTTGGATATGGTTTTGTTCTCCGGTTTGTTGGTTTGGTGCACATTGGTGTTTGGTCGCATATGTGATATTTGATATTCGTTGTTTTCGGATTGAAGACTTTGGATTCGAATTTGAATTTTTGGTAGTGTGTTTCCAAGTAGGTGGAGTAACACAATTTAGTTTTTGGGATTTGTTTTTGTTTTGTTTTGTAATTTGAAATGCAAGTCAATGTTGAGATTTGTTAGGATAGTGACTTGAATTAGTTGAGTGTTTTCTGTTTTTCTGTTTTGGTTGAAAGTTGTTAGATTTCTTTAGAATTAGTATAAATAGGGTTTATGGGTTAATGAGAACAACAACTCAAATTGTAGTCATTCAACCCAATTTGTTAGTGAAATTGAATATTCTCTCTTTCTTGATTCACATTTGTGGGTTTTCTGATTTTGTTGAGTTCTTGGTTTCAATTCTGTCATTTTTTTTTTCTGAAATTTCTAACAGTTTTCCTGAAGTATATACGTGGAAACCTTCTTAGTAATTGCTAGAGAATCGTCTAAACAATCATTAGCAGATGGTCATTAACGATTGTTGATAATTAGTGAAGCTTCAAAGTCAGTGTTGGTGTTAGCAACAGCCCCTTGACCCCCACATAATGCATGGGTCTGGATTACAACACGATTTAAACGAATCTGCACTCTGCCCTTTATGCTCATTATAACACGAACCAAAATTTCACTGGTTAAAATTATTAAACTAAAATAACCAACATTTTCATGATTTCAAGGGACGGGTACAATCCAAGATCAATCTATACAAAGTTAATTACGTTATTTTTAGCTTCAAGATCAGTCGATATAAGCAATGTGGATCTAGTATTACCTTGGTCTTCTTCAAATTTTGCTAAAGGGGTTGTTTCCAATTAAATTATATCTTATCGGCAAAAGGGAAAAAGGAGATGGAAAGGAAGATGATGATAGCGGCTTGTTAAGATGGTAATGGAGTAATGGGTAGGAATTTAATTTTGGGTTTTAGTCAAAAAAATGTAGACAAAGTAATAGCTGAAGGACCATTTTTGTAATTACTTCAAACATTAGATAAACGTAAACGAATGAACACACACAGCCACACAGGGCTACAGTTTTCTTTGACCGGCTTGACAGTTTGCCACCTACCCGTTGCCCTTTTTGAACATAGTCAAAACGTCAAATACCAATCCTAAAACCTCTCCTCCTTTTTTTTTTTTTTTTTTTTTGTGCAACTTATTAGAGGTTTGATGAAAGAAACATTATTTCTGTTTTAAAAGAACTATTTTTTATGCTAAATTGCTAATCGCTTATAATAGCAAGAAACCTGTACTTTAATTCCTAGGATGATAACGAATTAGTTTTTATGTTATTCATTGCACCAAACTTACTTTTTGGATTTTTTTAGTGTTAAACTATTAATATTTTTTTAATTTATCAATTATGTCATCAAACTGTTTTTGCAAGTGTTTAAGTTTCTACATAATTTTTTTCTATCCAAACATATATATTTTACATGTATGTCGGGTTACTAAAAGGTAACTTCACTAGAAAACCCATTTTTCGCTAGAAAACCAACGTTTTTTTTGCTGGAAATTAACTTACAAATCATACAACAAAGATAAAATTACATAATTCTATTAAAATTGTTCAAGATATGTTGCTCGTTTGATATCATTAAAGAAGTGTTATGTGACGTTTGGTTCACGGAATGGAATTCAAAAGAGTTGAATTTAAATTTTTAGTTATTAATATGGATGATGGTGAAGGTTAAAGATGATTTTTAGTATTGTTAGGGATGTAGGTTTGAATCTAATTCATGTATATGATGGAATTTAATTCATGTATGAGTTAGGAGAAATGACAAAACTTTGATGGAAAAAATACATAAATTTAACCATTTACATTAGTTTTCAAAATTCTAAACAAGCTAAATCTAGATTTTAATTCCAACGAATTTCATTACACGAACCAAATGCCACATTAGAGAATGGATAAGTGATCTTGTCCGCTTTACCCCTTTGAATATTATTGGGTCCATTGAAGATCCGTGTCATTAAGAAGTTTCTTTGTTTCTTCAAGATATTGATGACATTCCTTTTTTTTTTTTTAATACACGAGTAAGTTTAGAGACTGCTTCGGTTTGTTAGCATGTTTTCAAACGAAACAAAAATCGTAAAATTAATAAAGTCTATCTATATTCACAACGAATCGAACAAACCAAAGCGATCTTGAAATAGCTTCAAATCCAAACCGTAACTTCAATTGTGTGCGGCAGCGAAACTGATCCAAAATAGCCTCTGGAGACTTCTCAAAACTATTCCGAAATTTCAACTACGAACCACATAATTAGTACTACCACCTTTTACTTGTACAATCTATTAGTTATTCCAGTTGCTACTACTCTCTCTAATACTACAATTGTTGCACAAGATAATCAACGTAAGTGGGTAGCAAAGATAGAAGAAATTAATCAAAAATGTAAAATTCGAACCAAAATCAAACCTAAACATATCGATTAACGCTTTTATCCAAATCTGCATAACTATGGATGTGTGTGATACATCTCAAATCGATGCTTCTGACTTCAATCGTGAGAGGTAAACTTGAATCAATTTAATGATGGACTAGTCGGCATCCATGCTTGGAGGGGAGGGGAGGGTTTTTACCATTACATTGGGTTTCAAAGTCATGAATGTATACACACTTGGTTGAGGTTCAATTGAGAACTTTTATGTATCGCAGAATCTTGATGAACTTTTGTGTACCAAATAATATATCAATGATACACAAAAGACATTTAAAGTATACAAAACATATAGAATTTAAATACATGGAAATGAAAAATATATCAACGTTAACTTCTTTTTCATATATCTCTCTTTCTCCCTTGGCACACCCTCCCTCACCTCACCACGCCTTCTCCTTTCACTCTTCCTCCCTTTCTATGTCTCCCTACATTTTAATAAATAATGAGTATTGGAATAGAAATATAGGTATTTTCAAGATAAAAAGATGTAAGTGATGTAGTGAGAAAAACTGATGTGGCGCTGACGTGGCTTGAAAGATGGATTTGTAAAATACGGGTACTCCCATCACTCTAAATGAACCTATGTTTATAAGTTTACATTTTTACCATTAAACTTTGATATGATTTGTATGAGAATCATAAATTATTTTATAACATGTTAATTGTTGTTTTTTTATGTAAAGGTGTTTGGACTATTATATTGTTTTATACCTCTGAATTTCAAGGATTTGAGAACATTATAAAGATATGTTTGTGCTCATTATCATTTATTATCAATATTTGGGATATTAGACGTTCCAAAAATGATATCAAGATTTTTGGAGAAATTTATAAATTATAGGGAGATGATTATTGTGGTTGTACACTTGACACCTTATAGTAATTTGAAGACTTTAGTGTTAAAAAAAAATATAACATACCCTCCAAGGGCCACAACAACATAATTTGTCATTAAAAATGACATGGGTTGTTAGTTGATTCTTGTGTGTCTACTATAGATTCTATGTTTCTAACTATTTAAGATATTATTGCAATGTTTGATCCATTTAAAGAACTTAGTGTAGTATGATTCTTAACAATTAAAACTTATATCATAAGCAACGCACGAATATTACACTAGTTTTGATTGTAGTTGACTAGTTGGTGTGATCAGCCTCCAAGTGAGAGATTGTTGAGTTGTGGAGGTTATCTCACATCGGTGAAAAGACGAAAGTATGGTTGAAGTTTGTCGCACATTGACCCGGAGATGAAAACTTAGCTTAACATGAGATCTATAATTAGGGAGCTCTAGTTCTCTATTTAGATGTACCTTTCTATGCTTGTTATTTTCCTTGGTGTAAATGTAATTCTACTCCAAAATTAATAAGAGAGACTTGTTAATGTGATCGTGAACATAGGTCATTCTTGGACCGAATCACGTAATACTCTGTGTTCTTATCTTCTACGTTTGTTTGTTCATTGTAGCTTGTGTTTGCCGCATTTCCTTACATAAAAAAATCATCTTTATGTACATTTCTAAAGATTAGTTTTTAATAAACTTGTTTAATATGCATCATTTTCGTATATCATTTTTAAATATTATTATTATTAAAAAAAAAAAAAAAAAAACTTGTTTCACATATGTTTTTGATATAAATTGTTTACACAATTTCTGGACTAAAATTATCATCCCCTAGTTTTTATATTGTTAGGTGTACTCCACCACTAAAGAAAAAGTAATCAAAGATTCAAAATCAATGAATGATTGAGGAATTGATTGTCTTTCCACTTTCTTGGAGGTCATACCAAACCCATTATCTTTTTACTTAATATTTAATAAAGGGTCAGGATCAATGGGGTACCATGTTAGACTGGGGAACCGGAGTCCACCCATGTTTGGTTATAATTTTAAAAGGGTAATATAGTCATATAGATTTATATTAAATAATAGATGACAACTAATAATATAATAGTTTCCTTAATTATAGGGATTTACTTCCATAACACATATATAATAAATTTCAAAATGGGTTTTAATGAACATGTTCAATCGGATTCGACAATGAGTTTTAGTGAACATGTTCAATCGGATTCGACAATGGGTTTTAGTGCACATGTTCAATTGGATTCGACAATGGGTTTTAATGAACATCTGAACATATTCAACTGTTCGTGAATGTTCAATTTTATTTACACGTTATTGAACATGTGCAGTCAGAGTTTATTGCATTTTTTTTGTCGTTGTTATCCGTTTTGATGATAAACCAATATTGACGGTATTGAACATGTTCAATCGTGGTTTATGAAGTGTTGTCATTGCACATGTTCAGTATGAGTGCTATAAATGATATCAACTAAAATGGAGATCTTCATGGGATACACAGAATCTTTGATTATAATTTAAATTTTTTAATACCATTTTTACCCCAAACATTAATTAATGTGGGAAAGAATTATAAACAAAATTATATTATATTTTAATGATAAATGATTGGCTATAAATGGTTCCCCGGCACCCCAGTCTAATATGGTACTCCATTGATCTTGAATCATTTAATAAAAACAACAACTCATCCTTTGATGCCTCCATCTAATGGTGAATGAGGTAAACTCATAACATATGTCTCTAGTGCCGGTCCTATTACTTTTGAGGTTCTGGACATATACTTAAAAAGGGTCGTCTATATATAAAAGAAAATTTCATATAAAAAAGTTACCATTAAATAATATTGAGAAGAAAAAAAAAACGTTATACTTTTTATTCGTATGATTATAAATTGGGCAAAAATTGCATACAATATTAACTTATATTTTTATTAGTAAACTGAAAAAAAAAGTTTAAATTTTAAATGATTCATAATATAAACAGTAAACATACGTGTCAAAAATAAACAGCATCCCAAGAAATAAATACATGTTTCTTTAGTATTTTATTAATAGTCGTATAATAAATAACAAAAATCACGTGATAAACAAAAACAAGAAATCAAACTTATTGAAAAATAAAAGTATAAATATTGAACTGATTGATAGTATATTGATATAAAGTAAATAGACGATATATATAGATGAAAACCCTAGTGGTAGTGATGGGATAAAATAAAATAAAAATGCACAATGGGATTCGATCCCATGTCATTGGAATCCCAAGATAAGATGACTACTAGTTGAACCAACACATTATTTATGTTTTTTTATCGTCTAAAAAACATATAAGCTAATACTAGACACCTGGGCTATATTAACACATAAAATTTTTTTTGGACTCCTTATTGTGAATCGGGCCCTGGGTCCCCTTGACCGTAGTAACTAGTCATATGACCAACGTTACATATTTTCCGTAATTGAAAAGTACGTATCAAGATTTGATCTAAACGTTATAGATTTCGTATTTCCATCCAGTGGACTACCAAGGATACACATTAACCAAACCCATTTCCCAGCATTCCGACAACATTGCTGGAAGTGTAGATACGCCAAATTATTATGCTCGACACTCGAATATGATTTGGGTTAACATCCGATCTCTCATAAAACATTTAAATAAAAACTACATTGCATGACCACCGAAGATGATCGATTCTGGGCTAGGCCTAGTCAACTGAAGCTTTCTATCCATCTATAATGACACCCGATCAAAACTTTGAGATCCCGTCCCCTGTGGGACAATCTTTGATCTATTCCTTTTGGCAGTTTTCTTAAACCTGTAATGGGACTTGATGTAAATATGTAATGTGATCCAATCAAATTTCACAAGCTAACTCTTCATTATTTTCCGGTCTTTGTGTCTTTGTCTCGGTTTTGGTCTCACTCTCTTCTGGTAGTCTCCCTTCTTCCAACAATCCACTCAGGTTTGGCTCAACATCTCTCTTCACCTTGCCAATCATCGTTTCAGCAAAATTTAGTCCAGGAGAAAGGTCAGGTATCTGAACTGGAACAAGCACCTGATTATCAACGTTGCAGACTACGTCTGTGGCTGAACTATATGCACCTTTGACATCATTTTCTTCTGTGGGTTTGGTTTTCGGTGAGTAAGCAGGAGCTGGGCTGTTATTTAAGACAGTTGACTACTTTAGATGGGAATAGAACGGGTGATTGACCAAACACAGCCGTGCTAAAGAAATCACATATATTATTTACTAGTGTAGGTAACCAACCTTTTTGATGAATTGGAATTGTCTTCTTGCTTTAATGAGGATTCTATCTTTCTTTTCCCTTTCTGCTTTATTTTCCTTCAAATATTGTTCAACCAAAAATTTAATTAGCATTCAGGTCAAAAACAGGACAAGGGTGGGATATTATGTAAAATAAAACGGATGACATGACTGATAGAACCAACATAATTGACCAAAAGTAATATGTACAGCAGTTATATCATGCATACATGTGAAGTGAAGTGAACTTTAGCAGTTCAAAACTTGCCTTCTATATTAGAAAAAAAGAGTAATATAATCTTTGCAAATGCTTGCTGTTCTTCTTTACAATTGGCTTCCAAAATTTTGGATTGCAATAGTATGCATACTAGTTTCAATAACAAAAAATAATAATAAATAAATAAATATTATCAAATAGAATTCGACAATGGTTATTACTTAATTAGCACTTACTTTGCAGATGCTGTAGTTATGGGGCTTGGTAAATCAGCTATTTGCTCGCGTTGCTAATCAGATATATCAGCAAGGTAAGAGAAGGGATAAAAGGAAAGTTAAATAAAAAGAAGAAGTAACAGTAACATAAAGAATTAGGAAAAGATGGCAACTTGATCAGGCAACATCTCATCAAGCAAACTCCACTTCTCTTGACGTAGATCTAGCACTTCTTCGTCACCATCAGCATATAGTACCTGCATTAAAGAGGAAAATAAACAACCAGAAATCAATAAAGAAGAATGCAAGAAACTCATAGCCATAGATTATTAAACAAATTTAAACAAGCTCAAGCAAGTAATCAAAGCATTCTTAGTGACTACTTGCAATCATAAACTAGGAAAAGAAACCGGAAAAAAAAAAAACAAAACAAAACAATACCAAACAGCAATTTAAACATCCTCTCACCTTATGCTTCTTATCTAAAGGATCAAAAGAAGAAACAGCACCTTCATAAAACCTGTCGGAAAAGAAACTTATCCAGATCAGAAAACGAGTATAAAGTTTCAAGACTGCTAAAAACATTAGCAATGCAAACTTTACAGTTGTCCATTTCAACCCATACATATGACAGTACTTACTACTTACATTTGATCCAATGGCCACCAAACTTTTATTCTACACCCCACCAATTCTCTCCCATATATCTTTGAATTATATGCTTCTTTCAGATCCTGTGTTGAAGATAAAAATACATTAAGTTAGCCAACAACTTTAATAACCAAGTCATTTAAAGTTAAAGAGCAAGGGAGCATACATAAACCAATAGGTCAAAAACAAGCATTCTCATGATGTCAATTAACAATTTTTCTAGTACCTTGCCTCGAGAACCATCAGCCTCATGCTTCTTGGAAGATGGTTTTCTTCTATTCTGAACCTTGTTGTTCACTTGCCGCAATAGAGGACCTGGAACACCAGAATTAGATAGGATCTCATCTTCCCTCTTTATGACCACATTGTGTAGAGAACCAGATGTCTTTATATTGCCCTTGCCAACTCCCTTAGTTTTAGTCGATTGCTTTTCAAGTTTCTCTGAAGACCTTTTCAGGCCGTCAGATTTCTCTTTCAAAGAAAGTCCCGCAGAATGTGAGGCTTTGTCCTGAGATCTAGTTCTCCTTAAATCTTCCTTTAAATCCTGAACCAGATTAGATCCAGTATCATGAATTAAATTGTTTTTCTTGTTCTTCTGTTGACCTTTTAGGTTATGGATTTCATGAGCAGAGTCGAGGTTTTGAGATGCTTCTAATTCTTTCCCCTTTAACTGATGTTTACGATAACGCTCATCCACTTTCGAGGACATGTTTTCAGGCTTTCTACCCATTTTCTTAGGGCCTGCTACAACTCTTTCTGTATTAGTATATTTTTGCTTTTTAGACTGAGAATGCATGTGGGTCTTTGTGGATCCCCCGTTCTCCAAACTATGAACATCTCTTTTGTGAATATTGTTAGTCTTTGTTGGCTTGATTCCCTGCTGCAATTATGTTCAGGATTTTAGAGTATATATAAGTATCATGAAAGAGAAAATCTTGTAGATATGAATAAGAATGTGGTATACTAAAAGAAAATGCACCATGATTTCATTTCCACGGGCATTACAGCATAGTGCAGTGACCACTTCAGCATAATCATCAAGATCCGACTTAATGAGTTTTGATAGTGTTTGAGAATAGGATTTGAGTGTGTCCTCACAATTTCTCAAGACCTTCTCTGCCAATTTCCAAGGAACAGGCAAAGCATTCTGAAAGCAATATTATATGATTTTTTGAGAAACATAGGAATTATAAGTTTATAACGAGCATTTTTTTTTTTTAAAAAAAAAGGAGAAGATTAAGCGAAAGTATGTACCTGATTTTCTTTTGTGACATGAGAAATGAGAAGTGACAGAAGCTCTGTAGCAATTTCGTCACTTTCTTCGATGACCAAGGTCATGATGGTTTCCATGTCTGAGAATACAGTGTCAGGGTGATTTATCCTAGATTTCATCAAGGAGAATTTATCAATGTTAACATGTTGAATATTTCATACATGGTTAAGGCAAACAATTTATCGCACTGGTCAGGAGGATTCATACAAAAAGACAATATGAAGAAGCAAATTCAATAAGAGAATATAGGGATGCAAAACCACAACGAAGAATAGTGCTGTCACCTAATTCTACTTAAAAATTGCTCAAACATCTCAAGGATCAAGGCGTCACACTCTAGGTCCAGCATCAACAAGCATGATTTAACTTTAGCAACAGACTCAAGAATGTGAATGGCTTTATGATAACTGCGATCGGTCATATTTGAGAGTTCCCTAAAAGCAGTCACATTCAGTTGGAAGATTTCCTGTGTAACAAAGAAATAGGCAAGGAAAAGAAACAAGATATATCAGATGGCTTCTCCGAACATTAAATGATAGTTATAACCAATTAAATCATTTTTTAAATGAATTAAAGAACGCTACTTACAAAATCTGTAGAGTTATAAAATGGTTAAATAATTCAGCTCTTTGAATACCTTCATAATATCATCCTTATAAGGTGGGTCAGGTGCAGTTATTCTTGCTACTTCACAAAGACATGACGCCACTGAAACTCTAATGCCCATATCTGAATGCCTTATTAGTTCATCAGCAATTAGTGCCCCCATCGAGGGCACAAGTGCAGCTTGCATTGTGATAGATGGTGCTTGACCCACAAAAGTCAAGAGTTGCTCAATTTTCTTCAAGAAAGAATTTAAAAACAATAGCAAGTATTATAAGTATATTGCAGAGCAACAAATACTGAAATGGAAAAGCATCAGAGCATATTCATATACCATAAATACGTCTATCCAATGTGTTTGCCAATAAAGTATTGTACTAATGCATACATAGACGGTAACGTAAAGCGAACTAAACTCCTAAGGGCTAAGACAAATAGCGTGTACAAATGTTATGGGCTTATGGCCATCATATAATTATCAGTATATAAACTGAATATAACAGATTTGGGCATAGTCTTGACTTCAAAACAACAAAAGCCATAAGTTCATCAAGTTAAGCAGCATCCAATGTTAAAGTCACAAATTCTGGAAAGGAACCCTAATTAGTAAACATCTTTTTTTTATCAGGTTCAGTATACACACATACATAATTATGAAATCTAACTAAGTGTAACACATACAATGATCGAATTTTCTCATGAATCGCGGAGCTTGTCAAATTAGTAATGTTGATATGGGATTATTATTTAGTCAAACTAACAAAGGTTGACAATGGCTTACATCAAGAAGGTCTAGGAGGTCGTTGGTGGAAGATGGGGGCAACGCAAGCTGTTCTCCAGCTTCTTTAAGCTGTTGCTCCACTTCGTTAATTGGATGAACAGATTCCATATTCTGAAAGCGATAGCTCCCCCAAATCGCAGTAAAATCCAAACCTTTAGGAGGCTCAGATAGCCAAAATGTTGATTCGATTCTATGCAAGTAAGCATGTGTAAGCGTTTACAAGGACAAAGGGTTTCTCCATCGCAAATTCGCGATTAATCAATCCGCTTTGAGAAATTTGTGTCGGAAGTTAAAACCTAATTTCGGAACCCGTTGGTACGGAAAACCTACCGATTATCAAGAATTTGCCTTGGGGGAGTGAAGGCTACCTGGGGCTTGATTGCGGTTTCTAGTTTCTACTTTCTATGTGTCAATTAATGATTTTTTTTTTTTCCTGGTAATTTACATTTTAGATAGATTCTCAACATAAGGAAAACAAACACACATTTGGATATTTTATAACATCGGTTTAATTTTGATTAAGATTTTTTTTTCCTTTTCATTCAACCATGATACACTCAACGCACCAATATATACGTAATAGAGGAGAGAAAAATACTGATATTTATAAAATTTGTATCAAGGCATTTGTAAAAAATATCTATTATTGAGATAAAAAAAATATCTATTACTGATATTTACAATATACTTATTGTAGATGAGATGATGTCCGAGCGATTATGCAACAAAGGTGATCCGATGGATTTGAAAAATATTGCTTGTTGAGGTGATGTAGTCTGAACGACGATGATTGTCAGAGATGGTCTGTAAAATAACAATTACAGATGATATCTCGCACATCTCTCTTAACTTTCTTTTTTTTAATTACCTAACATATTTTGCAGATATTAGAATTTATAACTATACATAGTAACATCGTAATATAAAAAAATTTCGCATGTGATTTTGATTTATTCATATCATATTGTCTTTGATTGATCATAACTAGAATAGCAAATCATCCCGTAATTGATAACCCTAGATTGTGTGAGGAAATTTAGGTTGTGTTGGTGATACTAAAAATATAAATTTTGAATAAAATCATAGGTGATGTTTAGATTACCTTTATGGGATTGAGGATATGTCATTAGTTTGGTTTAAAATTAGTGTTTGAGGATAAGGAAACGATGACCATAAAAATAGGAATCCACAGCCATGCATATCTCAAAATTTTGGTTTAATAGCCACTCTGCATCTATTGCTATCAACGGGTAGCAGATAGGGTTGTTCACCGGTTTGGTTTATGGTTCTTCGAATTTCTTGGTTCCGATTCCTCAGATTAAAATTTTTTGGAAGGCACACTGATAACCGAACCGATTTTAGAATGGACCAAACCAAACCAAATTCTAAATTGGTTTGGTTCTGTTTGAAAACCAAATACATGTTTGTTTCATCCCAGAATTTATTCCCCAAATCAAATTTTAGGGTTAAAGTCATAGAATAGTTGTGTACTTTTTAAAATGTATCGATATGGTACGTGTACTATTTTAATTATTCATATTACACGTGTACTTTCTGAATCGTTCAAATTTGATACGTGTACTATATTTTTTGATACAAATATGATACCTTTGGTAACCGGTTAGTGGCTATACCTGTTAAGAGTGAAATTTCTCTTTTTATTAATGTTCAAATTTCCATAATTCAAGCATCAAATACACTCTCTCGTCCTTGTGATGACCTGGTAGGAGAAATCACACTGTATAGCCAACTTCAAACACCAACAGACCTCTATAGAAATCTCCAATGACGATCTCCACCGTCCAGATCGAAGAACTATATGTTGCAAAGCTTCTCCTCAAATTTTACACAGATCCAACGGTGAACAAGTTCGTACCGACGATTCTCCCACAACTGCGCAAAGCTAGACGAAATAACCGGTCATAAAAAGTAAAGGTATCATATTAACAATATAAAAAGTACACGTACTATATCGATACACCTTAAAAAGTACACTGCTATTGTACGGCTTTAGCCCCAAATTTTATGTAACAATCTGAAAGTTTATACCTAAAGACCTAGAACAAAGGCCTAAAAAAACGTTATCAGATCATAAATAAAGAAAACTAAAGAAAGTTTAAAACTTCAAAGAAATGTTCTATACCAAATCCGTTTGTAACTAAAGTTTATAACCTTATACATCAACTAAATCAGTTTGTAACTAAAAAAAACCAAATGAATGAAGTAATTTAAAAATGCATACCAAATTGAGGAGAGGATAGACGGGAGAGTTGGAGAGAACCCAAAGAAGTAATGGCCGGAGTTGCCGACCCGGTCGGACGCCAAAGATGTGGTGGGGGCCAGTGGCGGCTACGGTGATGGCAGCAATGGAAGCTTTAAAACTAATAACGGTTAACCCATTCAAAATATCAACCTATTGGCTCTTTTAATGGATCACTTTTTTGACTTGTCTGTATATGGATCAGATCAATAGGCACAAGTTTTTTAAAAAAAAAATAAGCCCAGTAAATTTAAAAAACAATCACAATAAGAAAAGAGTTCCATTAATTCAAAACTTTGTATAGAAATTGCTTTATTTACCTTTAAAGAAAAGTAATATTAGTTTGTTACATCGTAAGACATACTAGAGTTTCAAAATATAAATAAAGTTAATGAAGTTATGCAGATCAATGGGTTTTTACTTATTTATAAATAGCTATTTAACTAATTACAATATTAATTGCAAGAGAAAACAATGATCAAAATATAAATATTGGCATACAAAGCATAACCTTAAGCTGAACCATACCGTATAGTAACAGAAACCAAAGAAACTCAAAATTATAACTTTCAAGACAACTTTTGCTACATGATCAAAAATTTCCTACAAGTAAAAAAAAAAAAAAGGGAAAGTTTGTTATGTATAAAAACAATCCATAGTTTCACACATTCTCAGGGTATTTTGATCCATCGTTGCATATTTAGTATTTTAGTGAGATTTGACGTACTCCTGGACAATGTGAAGACCTTCACTTTCCTCCCCGTAATCCTGCAAATGTTTCAACAGAACTTCTAAGTTTTCTTTAAAAGCAAGCTAAGTTGGGGTTTTGTTATATGTTTTGCTATCAAAGGTACCTTTACAACAAGGCATGAGCAACCCACGACCTTCCTTGCCTTGCCTTCCGAATCTATTTTGCACAACTGAAAGGGAGCAATCCAATCAATAACTATAGATGATCATAAACACAAAAAATCACATGGGCAACTCTCTCTATATGTGCTCAAAGTCCTTGTTATGGCTTTAAACACAAAATGTGAAGATATAGTACAATTTAATATACAATATATACCGAAAGGTAAAGAATAAGAGGCCATATTTGAATGGGAGATGCCCCGTAAAAAATAATTATAGCAAAGGATTCACTAAAAAAAAGTGGAGGCAGGAGACTTACACCGGCCCACTCGCCAAGAGTCTTTGCGCTGGGAACTGTTATCAAACTCACATTGTGGTCAGCACAAAGAGCTTTGACCAACTTTTGATAGTCTGGTTGGTTACAGTCCTCAGCCAATACACAAAGTTGTGCAGCATGCTTCTCAATCACTTTTGCAGCCTCATGAAGTCCACGCACAAGGCCACCATGAGCAAGTGATTTTCTCAGCACAAGTTGCAAGGCGGTCATGATGTCCATTGGTTCGCCAAGAGCAGGAGCAGGTGCCTCAACTGGAATAACAGCCTCTTCACTGCAAATACAATAATTTGGGTTAAGAATGCAATCCAGCAGGTGTTTGAATGAAACAAGAGTACATATTTCAGAAGTGTAACAGCGTATAATACCAACTCAAGTTCATCAATGAGTATATTTGACTCGAGAATTAATCAATTATAACTTAAAGAAATAATGCAACCTTACAAGACAATGTCAAGGTAATACTATTGTATAAAAAGGGGGAACAGTTGACATACCCTGCCATGATTTCTGTTGCTCAAGTCTTCAGTTAAATCTGTACCAGACAACCATATAAATATAAATTATATGTCAAAACAAGATGAGTGAAGCATATTATATATAGAAGCAAGTAACTAATGAACATAACTGGGTCATTATTATGCAAAACAACTTGATGAACTTCTAAAACTAAAAGGCATGCAATTGACGGATAATGGTTTGCCACATAACAACTATTGTTCACTGTACAAAAGAAATAGCATGTCAACAATTAGCTTTGGAAGCACAGCTCCTATAGACCTATACTAACATTATTTGGGTTTATGTCATTAAATAATTTTTTTTTTAATTATCCTCACTCAGACCATGATAACTTTTTGTGTACCACCAAGTCATTGTACTTCCAAATATTACTCCAAATTGGTAATATTCAGTTTCTTGTGCACTTTGTCATTACTTTAAATACTTCTAGTGACACTTCCATCTCCCAAAATCACCAATTTCATACCATGTTTAAAAGTTCAATGTCTTAGGCAGCATGAAAAAAAGTTAACATTATCAAAGGGAGACAAATGAATAAGAATGTTCCTAAATTATGACATTTGCCCTTAATATTTCACCTTCTTGCACCAAACCAATTGCATAGTTCATAATGTTACTACCCTCTACAATTACAAAATAACAGCTAATCTTCTTACCTGCTCATTCAAAAGGTGTTTGGATTTAAAAAAAAAAAAAAGCATTGCTAACAAAAAATAGTTTGGATCGTTACAGAAAAGATTCAAAACTTCTTATTTTACGAAACTTTAAAACCTTCCATCAAGACATGCGCAACATGCTACTCTAATCTTGCATTGGGTTCAACATAGAAATTGCAATTGCAAAAACCTGCTAACTATCATTATTAGAGCCAATTGTCAAAAATAGCAATAACTTTTTGTTTTTTTTATCAATAATAGCCACTTATTTAGTTCTTATCACTATTAGCATCAACTTTTGTAGTTTCTACCATTTATAGCAATGGGTGACATGTAAACCGACTTAGCAGGTAACCAATTTTTATTACCAAATAGTAGCAATATATTTTTATATTCTTATCAATATCAACAACTAATTAATAAGTCAAATTCTTTTTGGATCTAAACTAGGATTCTCTCATTTCCTTCAAAATTCCTATTAGATTTCCAGGTTTTATACTTTTATTCTTTCCACCACCACCACCAACTCCATTAGGAACATGAGAGCTCTGGTAGTCTAGTTACATCTCAAAACCTTCTCCATTTCACCAGGTTTTCTCTATGTAAAAATTTCACTTTGTTGACCCTTCTCAACCTAATCTAAGAACTAATAATCTCTCTCAATATTAAACCCAAATTCTCTTTATCACTCTCTATCAACTATATTATTCTCAAACCCAAAAAAATTAAATATTTTGTCTAACCTAAATCTGAAGAGTAAACGACTATGGACAATACCCACCTCAAACCTAGATTTGAAACCAAGATGCAAAAAGGGTGGAGCGGAGGCGACGATGAGGGTTAACAATGGTGGACGAGGTTGTAAGAGTTTGAAGACGAGTGTGGTAAGGTAAGCAGTAACGGTGGTGTGTGTCGCCGTTGTTTCTGAAGCTGCGGTCCTGGTGGTGCGTCACCAAATGCAAAACTCTCACTGGGCAAAGGCTCTAGACATCTGAAGGAGTTTGAAGAAAAGTATGGGACTCCGATTACGAAGCTCCGATAGGTTACTGAGGCAATGACCGTCAAGATGCACACCTGACTAGCCTTTCACGGCAGCAGCAAGCTGTAGATGTGAATCAGCATACTGAATTTCAAGATTCGCTTTGAATTGGTATAGTGGTTTGTGTTGACTCCATCAGTTTTAACTGATGGAATCGAGTCACTTGCTTATTCTTCTATAGAATTATTGTGATTTCTAAAGATATCAATAGTTGGGTATTGTATTTATCTTCAGATGCATTAGATTTGTTTAGAATAAGTTCATTATCTTCAATGTTTTGTAGAGTTTAGGTTAGCTCTTCATCCCCGTTCAAAGATCATGTTAAAATACTTGAATTTTTAGGTTTCTTTTTAAATTCATTGTTCTTATTGGTAAAAATGCAAAAACATGTTAATTGGTAATAAAAAGTTATGGATGACCGGTTTCCAGGTCATCCGTTTCTATAAACGGTAAAAATTACCAAAGTTGATGTTGTTAATGATAAGAAAATAAACAACGTGGCTATTAATGGTAGAATGCAAAACTTATTGCTATTTTCAGTAATTGACTCTTATTATTATAATCCAATCGAAAGGAATTATACAAGAAGTGTATTTATCAGTCCTACTACACCAGCACGCAAATGTCTCATCATATCACAATTACATCATAAAAATGCCTAAACTGCTTATAAACAAAAGCAAATGATAACTCTTTTGTAGGTGCTATAAAGTAATTGTGAGTTAAACGTGATAAACCAAACAGAGATTTAGGTCAGCATTTCAAGGACACGTAACTACTAAACCTCAGTTCAACCAGTATCTATTATCTTGATCTTAACACAAAACTCCAATCCCTCAAGACAAACTATGATAATATATATAATTAAACAAGTGATACCAAAATTATTTTGTTAATCAATGGAAATAGCTCAATGAGCATAACTGTCGGATAAATCCAAAGCTACTCTGCAAGTAAACTTACAAACAACGAGCAATTGTTATAGATTGATGATTAATTATCGACATGAAGATGCATACCTGCTGATGCTGTTATGGAGTAGCGGAAGAAAAGCACGCTCTCTGGTCAATAGTGCTCTGCTCTTTATAAAGATGATCTCGAGTTTGGGATGTTTATAAAGGGTACCACCGATTCTAAAACCCTAATTCGATCTTGAAGGCTGCCGCTTTATTTTTAACCTTGCACCCTGCTCTCCTTTTTTCTTTTCTTTTTGTTTTCATTCAACTATTCTCAAATCAAATAGGATGTTTTTCAATCGATTTATTCACAAAAATAGTAATAATTTTTTAGTTTTTTATTATTTATAGTAAAATGATTAAAAACTATTGATAAAATTAACTTTTATATTTTTTATTACGTTAAAAAAAATGCTATAAATGATTAAAAAAACAAAATTTAATATTATTAATTATAAAATGAATTAATGTTGTTATGAATTGATTAAAAAAATCAAAAACTTGCTATTGTTGGCGATTGAAACTTTCTAATTTTGGATTTGTCCTCTCTTTTGCCACAGAAGATGTCTTTATCGTAATGTACGGGTAGCAATGTGTTACCAATCATCCCAATGTGTGTGATGCTAATAGCTATTAGGTATGCTTAAATTACCTTCATTTTATATGTTCAAATGTCTTGGTTTTTAGTTCCATAACTTAGTCATGGTGTTGTGTTTCTGGTCTTTCTTTTATATTGTGATATCACAAGCGATATTGTTAAGCCGAAGCCATTTGTAAAACAAGGAGATGGTATAAATGGTGGAAGGTTGTTCGGCTCCAACACATTTTGAACTAGAAAATGGTTCATAAGCATAATCACTCATTCACTCGCATGCTTCACCACTTTCAAGCAATCTAGAGGTTAGTCGAAAATCCTTTTTGCTTATTTCTCCTCTAACAATAAAATGATCGTTGAACTACAACACACTCATTGGTCCACTTTTGTGCTAAATGTTCTGGAAATCTAAAACACGTCTATCTGATTTAGGTCATTTGACATATTAATTTTGTGAGTTTCACAATAATAATTAAATATACCATCTTATAATATTTACATGGTGTAAGGAGAAACGAAGTTGTAATTAAGTTATAATAAAATGGACGAAAATAGCATAGAGGAAAGAGATCTGATTAATTGAGGTTTTGTACATGCCACTGAGTAACGTGAGTTACTTCGGAGAATATCGTAAATTTGATAGCGATGATCATTGGATGTGAGAACAAACTTCATTTTGATTTCTTACATTTTAATTTATCATACACTATTTCATCTAATTTTCACGTTGTTTCTTGACTTTATTAATTTAAATCCACAAACTTGGAATTAAGGAAGGTGGGAAAACTTGGAAACAAGATCTGAATACAATGTTTCATCATCTTGGTACGAGTTGATATCTATAGAATCATACGAGAAGAAATACCACGGCATTGCTGCTTGGTGATTGTTGGAAAAATGTGTGAAAAATATATTTTTCATGGTTTTGAACAAAATTTAATTATATATGAAAGGAATATATATAAATAATATTTAATGGGTTTGCATTCTCCTTAAAGAGAATTTTGCAACGATATAAAGATCGTCCAAAAGAAATCTAAGATGAATGAGATATCGATGCTCAAAAGTTGGTGTTCGATGTGAAAAATACAAGTTAAAAGTGAGAACTTGGTATCGAAAACTTTATTCCTGGTAACATTTCCTCGTATAAATCTATTATAATTTAAGTGAAACAAATCAAAGTTATTTGTGTGTTGCAAGGTGTACGTAGTAGAGCAAACATAGAAAAATGATGATGTGGGAAAAAAATTTATCAACTCATTATTTCCAAGGTTGTCAAGATCGAGATCTTACCTATGATCGTTTTTGTCATTGCAAGATCGGGATCGTAGGATCGGATCGGGATCGTTAGATCCTACCAAAATTAAATATTATATATCACAGTATAATATCATAAACAAATGAGAGTCATTTCAATTAAAAAATCATGTTCATAAAGAAAGTAATTCTTCATTCAAAAGAAAGCTAGTCATTATCATAGAGGATTCAAACTTTAAAGACAATATTAAAGAAAGTCATTTTCATACATCCATTCACAAGTCATAAAAAGTTTGAAATACACATTTTACGATCTTACTAACGATCCTACGATCTTGTTATGAAAACAAACCGTATGTAGGATCCGATCGTCGTACGATCTTACGATCTTACTAACGATCCTACGATATTGCTTACGATTCTACCTAAAATCGATCCTACTAGCGATCCTAATCGAAATCTACTTGTAGGATCATAGGATCGTACGATCCTACGATTTAAATCGTGATTTCGATAACCATGATTATTTCAAATAAACTTAGAATTGTTATTTAATTTGTTCGCTATTTTAAAATAGGGTTAATTGCCAAAGAAGGTAATCAATTTTACCTTCTTTATCGTTTAAAGGTAACGAAATTTGTTTGAAATAGAGGAAAAAGATCGAATTTTCACATTTTATCATTTAAGGAAACCAGGTTATTTGTAATAAAAAAATTGATAAAACTTTTATTTTGTAATTATTTAAGGTAACCAACTTTATATGTTTTTTCTAACATATAAGGTAATCAAACATTTGTTTTTTAATTATTTAAGGTAACCAATTACCTTAAATGATAAAAAATGAAAATGTGATCTTTTTTTCTATTGCAAATAAACTTGATTACCTTAAACGATAAAACTCATTTAAAATATAATTAAAAAGTATAAAAATAAAACAACAATAGAATCAAATTTGAAACTAAAAAGTGTATAATAATAATTTTTTTAGATTTTTCAAAAAACAAGTTTAAAAAAAACCAATAGGAAGAAACAACCTACCTATCTCCAAGAAGGAGACAAAACCAAATATAGAAAGAAAAAAAAAAATACCTTCATCACAAAGAGTTACAAACCGAATACTAATTTGTTACTAACCAACTAGACCAATTCACAGAGCTTATTATTAACCTTTTGAACCCTCGGAAAAAAGGCATGCTCTTGATTGATACAAAGTATCTTTTTCCACGAGTATCTTTCCCACTTTCCATCTTTCTATACACATTAGCGTCACGTTAATTTTTCTCTCTTTACCATCTCCACCTTTTTTATCACGGAAATACTCATCTTTCTACCATAATACCCATTTAATAACAAAATATAGGAAGAGACAGAGAGGGACAAAGAAAGAGAGAAACATCACCGTTCGGGGAGACCTCACAGTCGCGGCTTCAATTTGCGCAGGGCCAACGTGAAGGGGTGGTGATCCCGCCGGTGTGAGTAGATGTGGAGGCCTCACCCCGCTGGGCAGGGTACCTCCCCTCATTCTAACGAGGGGTGGTCAAAGATTTAGTTTATGAGTTCGTTGTTTTTTCGGTTTGATTTTTTTGTTTGGAATTTTTTTTTTATTCCAAACGAAATTCAAAGCTATACAAATCAAACCATAAACGTAATTCGAATTCGTTTGATTTATAAACCAATGAAACCAAATATTTAATATACAAAACAAACTACAACAACTTGGGATGGCAAAAAAACCGAAACCGACGGGGAAAACCGAAAACCGACGTAAACGGGCCGGGTTCGGGGACACTAATCGGGGACGGGGACGGTTTCGGGGAAAACCGCTAGGATTTTAACGGGGATGGTGCCGGGGCCGGTATTAGGTAAATAACCGATTACCCGGCCCGATTAACCGTTTAAGAGGCCCGCTTAAAAAACCGATTATATATATATATATATATATATATATATATATATATTATTTATATTAATATAAATTATATTTATTTATTTATAATATGTTGGTTGGAACATTTCGTAGTGTCGTCTTTCGAACATTGTAATCCTAGTTTATGTATCTTTTAATTGTCGCCGTAACAAGATTTAATCGTTCTCATTAAATGGGGATTTTTGCGGTGAAAATTAACCGTTTAATTAACCGTTTACATTAAATGGTGAAAACCGAATCCCCGCGGTGAAAACCGAATCCCCGACGGGGATCCCCGTATAAATCCCCGCGGTTTTTCAAACGGGGATGGTATGCGGTTTTTTAAACGGGGACGGGGACGGGGGGACTGATCCCCGGCCCGAAACCGGCCCGTTGTCATCCCTAACAACAACCAAATATCAAACAACACCATAATTATTTTAATACTGGTAAAATATTGTAGATCATTATTAAAAATACAATTTGAATTGTATAACGTGCTTATGACTATTTAGTTATTTAATAAATTAAATGATATGTTATCAAGCTAAAAATGAAATTTTCAATCCCAAATAATTTTTCTACTATTTAGAATCACAATAATAAAATTTAATTTAATATTCTTTTGTGATGGGAAATAATTAATTTAAATATGAAAAATACAAGAATGAATTATTTATGTGATTATAATAGGAAAAATTTCATATATGTCCCTCTAAAACTGCATAATATCATATATATACCCAAGCTAAAAAAAGAATTTCATATATATACTTCTAAAACTTCATAATATCATATTTACCCAATTTAAAACTTTAATATCATATATACCCTTTCAAACTTTTAAATATATCAAATATATCCAAATTATTTATTTATTACTTTAAAACTCATAATAAATATTCATTAATAAAGAAATGACCACTCTATCTTTTTTTTTTTTCATGAACTTCATAATATTATATTTATCCAGTTGAAAACTTTAATATCATATATACCCTTTTAAACTTTTAAATATATCATATATATCCAAATTATTTATATATGATCTTTTATTACTGTAAGATATCAAATCTTTTATTTTCTTGACGGAATTCGGTGATTCAAATTTCAATTTGTTCGTTAAGTCGAAGCCTACAAGAATTGAAGACTTAATCAAGGTAATTAACTTTTAAACCCCTTGATTTTACAGGTCCGTGTGCTCGTGGTACGCTTCTACTTAACGAACAAATGAAATTTGGATCGCCGAATTCCGTCAAGAAATAAAAGATTTGATATCTTAAAGTAATAAAAGATCATAAATAAATAATTTAGATATATTTGATATATTTAAGAGTTTAAAAGGGTATATATGTTATTAAAGTTTTCAATTGGGTAAATATTGATATTATAAAGTTTAAGAAATAAAAAGGGTAGATTGGTCATTTCTTTATTAATGAATATTTATTATGAGTTTTAAAGTAATAAAAAGGAATAAATAAATAATTTGGATGTATTTGATATATTTAAAAGTTTGAAATGGTGTATATGATATTAAAGTTTTAAATTGGATAAATATGATATTATGAAGTTTTACAAGGATATATATGAAATTCTTTTTTTGGCTTAGGTATATATGATATTATGCAGTTTTAGAGGGACATATATGAAATTCTCCCATTATAATAATGGGATTGATTGGAAAATGTATTATATGGTACCAAATATAGCCCTCGAAATATCTGAAAAAAAAAATAAAAAAAAGAAAAAGAAAGATAAAGGCGGTGGGTGGGTAGTGTTTATAATTAGGGATGGCCACAAAAGTCCATATCAAAATTACAACTCCAACTCAGTCTCTCTCATCCATTCCATTCCCCCCTTTTATTATTTCTTCAATTTCAGTCTCTAAAAAATGGTAATGGTGCTGTCTTTTCTCTTTCTCTCTTTCTTCTTCTTCTTGTAGATTCTAGTGAAGGAGGTGACAGGGAAAAGGCTAAACCTCCTCTCCATCTCTCTCTCTCTCTCTCTTTCTTTTTCTCTTTCTCTCTCTCCCTCACCGGCGTTCAATAACCCTAGATAATCCAATCTCCCTTAATCCCTAATCGCCGCCTCATTTCATTTCTTCCGAATTCAGATAACCACCTCCGATTTTGATTAGATCTGCATTCATAAAGGATTTGCGTGTTTTTTGCGGTAAGATTCTCCTACATCGCCTTTTTTGTTTCTTGGATTATGCCAGGTTCATTATGATAATGATTGTTGTGTGTGTGTTCTTTTTTCTCCAGATCTGGATCGATTCTGCAGGTTTTCGTCGTACTGTATGTTGTTTTTTTGCAACAGATCCTGAAAGAAAATCCGATAATCTAGTATTGAGACATGTCGCTTTTGGATAAAAGCGATTCGATCCAGATTCGAGAGGTGTGGAATGACAACCTTGAAGAAGAATTCACATTGATTCGAGGCATTGTTGATGACTTTCCTTACGTAGCAATGGACACCGAGTTTCCCGGGATCGTTCTTCGTCCTGTTGGTAATTTCAAAAACAGCAACGATTATCATTACCAGACGTTGAAAGACAACGTCGATATGTTGAAATTGATCCAGTTAGGGCTTACTTTCTCCGACGAGGAAGGGAATTTGCCAACATGTGGAACGGACAAACAATGTATATGGCAATTCAATTTCCGGGAATTCAATGTGAACGATGATGTCTTTGCAAATGATTCGGTTGAGCTTTTGAGAGAGAGCGGTATAGATTTTAAGAAGAACAACGAAAAGGGGATCGATGCACGGAGATTTGGTGAGCTCTTGATGTCATCTGGCATTGTTTTGAATGACAGTGTGTATTGGGTGACCTTCCACAGTGGGTACGATTTCGGTTATCTGTTGAAGGTGTTGACATGCAAGAATCTGCCGGATACACAAGCTGGGTTCTTTAATTTGATCAATATGTATTTCCCGACCATCTACGACATTAAGCATTTGATGAAGTTTTGCAATAGTCTTCATGGAGGTTTGAACAAGCTAGCTGAACTCTTGGATGTCGAAAGAATTGGGATTTGTCATCAGGCTGGTTCAGACAGTTTGCTTACCTCTTGTACGTTCAGGAAGTTGAAAGAGAACTTCTTTAGTGGTTCATTGGAGAAATATGCTGGTGTCTTATATGGTCTAGGCGTCGAGAATTGACAGCGCTTTGCGATTGTTGAAAAAAAAATATATATATATATATATGTGTGGAAGAAAAATATTGGTAGTTGTATGTTAAGTTACGATTTGTGTTGTAATGGCACCACAGCTTGTACACTTCTTGAGGATAAAAAAAGGTTTTAAGTTTTGAAGTTTTTGGTTTCTATTAGTGTGTGGTTTCTTTGTTTACAGTTTATATTGCCTTAGTATGCCTCTGTAGTTAGTTTTGGATAAACAACACAAATATGCACCAGGTTCTTGATATCTATAATATCATATCATCAATGGCTGCCTCTGTCTTTGTTTTGGCCAACAGGAAGATAAGAACTCCAATCCCAATTGATTGTCCTCAGATTGGTTTTCAGATGGCTGCCTCTGCCTCTGCCTCTGTCTTCTTGATTTTCAGATCTTGTTATTGGCATTAATAATTGATTGTCCTCAGATTCATAGGCATAGCATTGGTATTGTATTCAATGATCATTTCTTGCAACTTGCAGTGTTGTAGATCCAAAAGATAATTCTTATATATGTATGTGCCCTTGTTTCAATGAAGGTAACACAAAATTTTAGGCATTTTACGCAAATAGCGATCTCCATTGTGATGATGTCAGTTTCGGGTTACTCTATTACCATAAAACTACCTCGTGTCATTATCCATGCTACCGCATCATATATAACACTAGGGATGTAAACGGTTCCGGAACCGGACCGAACCGGACCGGAACCGATTTAACCGAAACCGAAAATTGAAGATTGTAAGAACCGATAACCGAACCAATAATTATAACACGGTTCCGGTTCCGGTTCGGTTATGGTACGGGTATTTCGGGTACGGAACCGATTAGAACCGAAATTTGCAAAAAAATATATATGTACTTTTATATATATATATATATATATATATATATATATATATATATATATATATATATCATAACAAGATATAAACAAAAAAACACGATTAAAGTTTTATTATACTTTTGCAAAAAAAAAAATACTTTTGTTATGAACGTCAACGTGAAGTATGGATTTTCAACCCGAACAATTCCTAATGATTTTCAAATCTAGATTGCTTTTGGTTAACGTTTTATTGAATGTAAATCTTGATAAAATACCATTCTGAATTACTTTTTTAAATAGAGTGATATATTCTTAATTATTGATTGTATTTTAAAATTTGCTTGTTTTTAGAACAAAGTGGATTTGATCGATACAATTAATTCTTCCAAGTGTTAGGTATGGTGAGGATTGAGGAAGACAACCATCAAATAATCTTTTGTTTTTCACAATTCCCATCATGGGTTTTTAAATTTTCTTGGTATCCATGTCATGGACTTTTCGAATTATTGGTTCCATACCCGATATAACCGAAACCCGCAGAACCGTTAACCGAATAACCGATAACCGAAAATTAAAAAATATAAGAACCGATAACCGAACCGAATACTAAAAATCGGTTCCAATCGGTTCCGGTTCCGGTTCGGTTTCGGTTTCGGTTCGGTTTTCCGGTCATTCCACACATCCCTATATAACACAAAACACACACTGAGTTCATCATGTATTATTAACATCTTGTTTGTTCTCCTTAGATCTTTTTGAGGGTGGTATGATGATCCTGTGGAAGGATAGTCTACATGTCTTCTATGCTTTTGAATACTATTATTATTGGGTCACAGTTGAAGTTCGACTGTAAAACCAGGTGTAATTGTTCCATCTTAACACCCATGCATGTATGTATAATTGTACAGTTAGGGTTCTAAACTGGTAGATGTCAATTCTCAAGTTCTTGATAACCTTCTGTGGCTTTTGTGAGGGCTGCAAAAAGTAAATAATAAAAATATTCTTTGTGGATAAAAAAGTGGTTTAGCCATATTTATGGATTGATTACCCTGCAGACGTGCATAGGTTTTCAAGGCAACCATGTGAAGCCACCAAAGCCACACCAATTTGTTGATAAAGATTGGATCTTTCTTTAGAGGCGCAGTAAAATAGCGACAAAAGAGGTGACCCAAGGCATTTGGAAGCATCTTCTCTGCCTATCTATGGCATTTTGCAAACACATCGTCATCTTTACATGACATGAATATGCTTTTCCCCCCTTTGTTCTGAATACAAGAACCCCACCAGAGTCCCCCTTTCTTTAAGTATGGTTATCGCTTCAGATTCTAAAGAAAGAAAATATGGCACTACTAAAGAAGCACAATTGCTATAATTAACTGAACATTGATATAAAGAAGCACAATTGGTATAACAAAATGATCATTCCATTTGTATTAATAAACCTATTTTCAGTTTTTATGCTTGTACAATCTTGACAGTAGTGATTTACCATGGAGGCGTTACGAATGAAGACAGAGGAAGCATTGCCAGGTTGCCGATGATGGTGTTGAGTGTTATCATCTGAACACAGTAGTGTTTATCTGAAATTAATCGATTTAAAAGGTTGGAGATCTCAACAATAATTAAACTGTAATAATTACCTGAAACTACATATTCTGCCTCCATCAGAAGTTCAAAACTAGCTTTTCTGATCAGCATTCATATGTAAATCTACGACAAAGCTAGCCAGAAAAGCGATTCACAATCAGGGTTTTACGATTTCAGTTGTGATTATCAGGAAACGAGGACCTGAATGATGAACGATTTTACAACGATCGGTAGAATGAAGTCGCACTAGGACCAATTTTAATCAAACCATCTCGACTCCATGAGGTTGCCCTAATGACACGGATCTACTGCGGGAAGAAAAGAGGTTACAGAGAGCGAGAGCAAGCACTGCAACGAAAACGCCTACGATGTCGGCAACGGCGTCTTTGGCGGAAGCGCCGGCTGATTTGAAGAAACCGAGCTCGTCGGCGACCTCTTTGGCGGCGCCGGCAGCGAGTGAAAGGATGCAACCTACTGAGGTGCTGCGACGACGCAGGAGAGAGTATCGGGTGCGCGATGCGAGGAAGGAGACAATGATGGTGATGAAGAAGCAGAGAAAGAAGTGTTGGAGCTTGTCGTAGGCCAACCAATCGTCCCCATTCTCCATCTCCGGCGAAATTGAAGGTAGGGGGGCGGAGTGCACCTTTTAAAAAACGGATGAACGAGGTTTGACTTTTTTAACCGAAATCTATGAATTTTCTCAAGTCAAAGGTAACAGAGGTGTGTGGTTCGTCCGTCGAAGCCAGAAACGAAAAACATTTCATTTTTCTATTTTTTTTTTAATATCAAATTAGGTTTTAAAACTTGAACAGTTCTTACACGATTGTCTGATTTACGCTGCGTTCAAAGGCTGATTTGGGAAGGGAATGTGGAGAATTGAAAGGAATCAAACATACATGCCTGTTCTCGGATGAATTTTAACGAAGAAAAGGAAGGAAATGAAAAAGAAATCCGTCCATGTTTGTATCAGGGCCGGTCCTGAACATTTTAATGCCTGGACAAGATTAAAAAAAATAAGGGAAATTTGCGTAAAAAAACCCTAAAGTTGGACCATTTTTGTGATTAAAACCCCTAACCATTTTTTGTTGCATAAAAAACTTCTAACCGGTAAAACAATTTGAAATTAAGACGTTACCTGTTATAATAGGTTGTTATGCTTACATGGCACACATGTGGCGTCCACATGGCAAACCCTACTTACGTGGCACTACATGTATAATTCTTAAACTGAATTTTTACATAAAAACCCTAAAATTGGTGACTTTTTTCGATTAAAACCCTTAACTATTTTTTTCTCAACTCTAACCAACAATCATATTACCGTTTCTCTTCTCCTCTACCTCCGGCAACTCCGATATTCTATCCTCTCTTTATGTTTGGTGTTGTTTATTTTATGTATATATGTTCGATTAACTTTTGTCATTTAATCTTGAATTTTAAATTCAATTATGCCAATGGATTCGATTTCATTTTGTAATCACGAGTTGCATTTTTAGGTTCAGTTGTATGTTCAATATCGTTTACTTATGTTCCATTGCAGTAAGGTTCGCTAGAGCCTGGAGGGTGGAAATTTCATTAAAAAACGAATTCTTTGTTTAATAAATAAATTTTTAATAAATATCCATGTCATAAAAATGCAATAAGTGAAGACTCAATTTTAATTTCTTCTTTGATTGGAGGTTTTTTGTCAAATAAAAATTGATTTGGGGTTTTAATTGAAAAAACTAAACAAGTTGGGGGTTTTTTATGCAAAAATCTATTTAAAAATTTTACACGTCATCAAGTTGCAACCAGTTTAGCCGGTTGCAAGTCGGATTTTTTTGAAAAAAACCTAAATTTACAAAGTTTTAATCGGTTGGAGGTTTTTTGTGCAATGAAAAATAGTTGGGGGTTTTAATCGCAAAAATGATCCAACATAGAGGTTTTTTTGCGCAATTTCCCCAAAAAATAATGTCCTTAAAAATGTTAGGATACAAATTGCCAATCCATCTTTTGTTTTAATTTTGCACTGGACTTAAACAACAGCACCTATTTTGACTAGTATATGAATATGAACCAATAATATCCTAGCCGTTGTCACCACTATAAGCCAAGAGTTCTGTTACATGTAATTTTATGAAATCTAAGGAATTACATAACCCATATTCTTTGACATGACCACTAATATTGAGGGTGTGTATTAGAAGCTCAAGTTCACAGGGGCTCCATGCTAGAAACAATAAGTTTTTGTATATTGATGAATGATGAGATGGTTGATTTTGTATATTTGCCTATAAACAGAACCAATCAATTTATCGAAGAAACTGATGAAGCACCACCATTCCAATGATGAATGACCATTGACCAATCGAAAAGATCATAATTCATAATCATAAATGATCAATGGATTGGAATACGATACCTCTAGTAGATTGTTGAGACATATGGGGGAGAATCAGAGGAAAAAGAAAGTCAGTCGTCGTCCGTCCGCCGATTGAGAAAGAGAGTTTGGTTCGTGATTTACTGAGCGGAAAGCGTGAGTGGTGAGTGGCCATCCATCTTTTACGCTAGTTGTGTGACTTTTCCTCTACCTTGACTCTTCGGCCTTCGCTCAACTCCTCAATCCAAAAATTTTGCCGTCCGCCGCCCTCTGCTGTCTCTTTGGGAGATGCAAAAAATAAATGCAAAAGTGAACTGGGTAAGTGACTAAGTGGGCGGCTGGGTAATGAGTACTGAGCTAATGTAAATGTTCCTAGGCTAGAAATTGAACTTTGTATAGTATGACTTGCGCTAAAAATTTGTTGCCCCGTTTTTTTTTTTCTGCTCTAGGCCGAGGCCCAATCTCTCCCCCCCCCCCCCCCCCCGGGCCGGCCCTGATTTGAATCCTCTCGAGTTTGGAAGGGAAGAAGGAACGACACAAGTATATCATTCTAGCCGCATTCTTCCGTCTATGTCTTCTTCCCCATCCGCCCTCTTCGGCTCTTCTTGCTGCTCTCTACCGAGAGAGGGTCATAAAATTTATATTTTTATCAACAAAGGGAATGAAATTTAATTTTTAGGACGAGAAAAAATCATGAAATTTTATATTTATTGTAGAAAAATACGGAGGATTTCAATTACTTGGAAATCTGAGAGTCGTGACGAGCACTTTCAGATTAAAGTATTTCGATGGTACTATCGAAATCTCAATCAGATAAAACTCAGAAAAACGAACAGAGAATATCAAATGTTTTTCTTGTACAGTCCTTATGACCAAAAACTGGCGGGAGTTTATTTGGCAGGAACCACCAAAAAACGGCCAACCGCCGTTTCAACCACCAAAATTAACGGAATTTCAAAATCGGGGCTGCCGCCCCTGGGACCCCGCCACCAGGGCCCCTGGAACTCCGCTTCCGGGCTGCCCTCGGACCCCTGATAGTTAATCTTAAATAATCTCGAACAATTGTGCACTCTGCACCATCCTAACTCGTTCGATGTTTAATAAGATTATTTTGCACATCTCATTGTAAGATCGAACAAGCAGCCAAATTCACAAACAAGCCCAATTGGATCTCATACACAAACCATTTTCTATTTACTTATATCATCACGAGATGAGCCTCCTCGTGGAGCCTTCTGATTATTGGCACAATGGGTTTCTTGTTTGTTGGAAGCTTGTTTATTCGGGCGGTCTTCAGCCATAGGCCGGGTTGCTTGCATGCCGTGTTCTGTCACCTTCTTTTTGCTCTGAAACCTTTATGTTTCATTGGTTTTTGGATCCCATCATAATTTCCTAAATGGTTATTTTCAAACTATATATCGAACCGGTCTTTTACCTCTAATATTTGTGGATCATTAGACATTAGACTTTAGTGCTTCCCCTTCTGTTGTATCTTCTTGGCTTATTTCTCACTGTATGGTTCTTGGAGTTGAAAATTTGTATGATGAATGCCGCCAATGCGCTCACCACAACCATTACCATGGTCATTGACACCCTCCGTTATCGTCGCCGCTTATTTTTACAAGGTTTTAACAATATTTATCGATGCCATTTTGTAATGAATCAATCTTTTGATTATTTAAAAAAAAAAAAGAAAGAGAGAAGAAAGTCATTAGTTTATTTAGAATAGGAAAATAGTCGATAGTTGGTTGGTAAAGCTGTTAGGTATCTTTAATAATTTTGCATTACTTAAAATCATTCATCCATTAAAATAATTTAACTCTTATTTATAGTAGAAATATAACATGTTAACCAATATTAAATTGCTCATTGCATAAAGGTTTCAGAGATTCGATTTATTTACAAATATCAAAGAATTTATCAGTTTGGCTTTAATTTAATAAAACGAAATTAGATATAGGTATATACTTATATATAACAGCAGTACAACACCATATTTAGGATAAATATAAATTTACATTAATCGCTCACATTTTTTTTTAAACACAAATAACTTCAAGTTAAAACTTACGAGAGTCGAACTCAAAACCTCTGTTGAAGAACCTCAAGGTTCAACAAATTAATTATTTCACATTATTTACTTTTTTTTGGAAAGACAAAGAAATAATCTCGGTAAAAGTAAAGTCTGCAAGACACAGAACAATACAAAGGAGAGTACAACTCTAGACAAAAAAAAAACTAGAGCGATCGACATTTACCCAAAAGACCTATGAAACTAAACATGTGCAGGATAACAACTAACATACTCCGTAGTCCGTACAACATAGATATAAAAATGATACAATGAAAACCAAGATTTCACCCAAGACCCATGCAAGAATAAACAAAGAGGAACTCAATGAAAGTCTCAACGTAAATGACCTTCAGAGATGCAGGTCAGGAGAAGTGTTTCAAGCCACCAAACATATGACATGATCGACAAGTGAAAAGATTTACTTCTAATCGATATCCATTAATAAGATAAAACCCTAATGTCGAAACTCAAGACTGAGCTAACTTCTTGTGATAAGGAGGATGATTTCATGTTTATTGATCTCCAAGTGAATGTCACATTATTTATTCAATAATACATATTGTTAAAAATTACAATTTTTTTTATATAATGGTTTACCAATTTCTATATTTTATCTCTTATTGTGTACATGTTTTTTGTAATTTTATCTGTTAAAAAGTACTTGTATAATAAGCTATTTTAATTGTATTATTTTTATTTTATTTAATTGGGAGAGATAAACTAATTCTTTAAGCAAGAAATAAATTAAATTAAATCACAGATCATCAAATCAGAATCTATTATTTATTAATCAAATCCGCTTAGTTCCACCTTGCCATTATTAACAACACACTTCTCCACTAAACATAATAATGAGTGTCTTACTTTTCGCTAAAAAAACATTTTTTTTATGGTTTTGTATAAAAAAAACTTTATGCTTTTATAAGTTAACTGTTTTGATTCCATACGGTTATTTTTCTCAATATGTTTGTTATTTTTATAGTATCTAAATCATGAAATTTATAAATTGTAGGATTGAACGAGTTAAAAAATGATAAGATAATTTAGTTTAAAATTTGTATTTAAAAAATCAGATTTTGTTGTTTTATCGGTTTGACCCATGATCCTTTTTCATACTAAACCCCTTATGAAATCAATGTGTTTAAACTTTAAACAATCATTTATATAATGTTTTAGTATTTATTTTAACCTATTGAATTTAATAGAAAAGAAATATATGTGATAGGAATCAAGTAATAAAGTATTATTATAAAAAAATAAAAAATAAACACAATTTATTAAAAAAAGGTAAATACAATTTATTATTTTTAAAAGGGTAAATACACCTTATTTTTTTACTCTATAAATATTTGTTTGTATCAAAATATGTAAGTATTATATTATATATAAACTAAAATCTCAATTTATATAAATTAAAATATGTAAATTAAAATTAGAAATGTTAAAAAAATAATAAAAATTAGCTACTGTTTATATCAATTTATAAAGTTAGAAAAAACAGTTATGACAAATAATAATAACATTCTTATTATTTTAATTAATTAATAGTTGTGTGTTTTTATTATTAGAAACATCCACATAATATGTGGGTCATAAACTATAATTTATATATATACACACACACACACACACAATAAAGGAGAACATCAAATATCATGTGTCATCTTCACGTTTCACTATAAAAGACAAATGCAATTTATTTTTTAAAATATAAATACATGCTATTTTTTAATCAATAAAATATAAATACAGTTTATTAGTTTTATAAAGATAACTCAATTCTATTATTTCTAATGCATAAATATTAATTTGTTATATAAGTATTATATTATATATAAACTAAAATTTTTAAGTTATATAAATTATAAATAAAAAGTTTAAAAAATCATAAAAACAATTACTATTTATATCAATTCATAAAGTAATAAAAATAATTATTATGACAAATAATAATAGTATTTTTATATTATTTTAAATAATTAATAGTTGTGTGCTTTATTTTTAATTATATACATTTTATAAAAATAAATTTATAAAAATATTTGTGTAACACTTGAGTCATAAATTAGTATACCATGTATTAGATAAGAGAGTTGATTTAAATAAAAAATTAAAATAACAAGTATTATAAAAATTAAGTTTATTAAATTAATTAGATTAGATTTGAAATTTTGAATAAATTGGATTTTGTTTGAATTAAATTGAACCCAATTTTTTTTTTTTTTTTTTTTTATAACAATGAAAACTTGATAGATCAAACTAGACCGAACGTAACCAAAGAACCGATCCAAATTCCAAAGTGATATACAAAAAAAGCAGTTCGTCTTTCACGCCACTACGGTCTCTAAATTGTTGAAACTGAAAGCGCTCCCCCCGCTTTTTCACCATGGAGAAAAAAATACCGGGAAAAAAAATGAAATACAAAGGTGGTAGGCCCGCCATAAAGCAGAGGATGCGGTACTTATAACCCGCCGGAGTCACCGCTTCGTTTCATTTCTCTCCGGTATATCAATTTCTGTCCAATGTTTTTCAGATTTTGAAAATTTTACTCCTCCATCACTTTCAACTGAAATATGCTGTGCAGAGGAAACTCGACAAAGTGCCGGAAGGATGGATCGGTGCCGGTATACCTAAATGTATATGATCTCACCTCTATGAATGGCTACGCTTATTGGCTCGGCCTCGGTGTCTATCACTCCGGCGTTCAAGGTTTGAATTTCACAACCTTTTTTGTTTTCATCTGAATAAAATTAATTAGTCAAAATAGTCAATGGGATTCCTAAGCTAGCCAAGTAGTTGACCTGATCACGAATACCATAAACTGGATCAATCAATGATTCTTCTAAAATTCCTGGTTTTAGTTCATGGAGTTGAGTATGCGTTTGGATGTCATGAACAAGCGACGACTGGAATTTTCGAGGGAGAACCAAAACAATGCGAAGGATTTACGTTCAGGAAGCAGATTCTGATCGGATGGACGGAGATGAATCTGAGAGATGTAAGAGGAATAATGGAAGAACTCGCTGAAGATTACATAGGAACTTCATACAATCTCATCACCAAAAACTGCAACCACTTTTGCAACGATGTATGTGTTAGACTCACCGGAAACTCGATCCCTAGCTGGATTAACCGCCTCGCCAAAATCGGTAAGCCAACTTCGTTAAACTGATTATGACAATACGATATTTTCATATAGTAATAAGCGTTGAAGAATTTTCTGGTGATAATGTAGGTTTTTTGTGCAACTGTATAATTCCGGCGAGTATATGTGCAACTAAAGTCGGAATTGAAGATAACAAAGTGTATAATGAAGGAGAGATGAAAAAACTAAGGAGCCGATCGAGCAGCAGATTCACCACATCTTCGAGTAGTTCGCCGGTTTCTGAGAGATCATCATCGTCGTTGGCATCGCCTACCGTTGCTCAGACCAAAAGTCATAGAATCACAAGTCCTCTAGATCTCCCTCCACCTTCACCATTGATTCTAGATTCTTCTAACTCATAGCACTATTTTCTTTCCATCTTTCTGTAATCAAACTGTTTTTCCTTGAGTTATTTGATTAATTTATCTGAGTGTCATATCATCATATTTGTCTATTTTATTTCCTAATTGTCTGTACTCTGTAAGTAACATCCTTTTCCTTGAAACTTCAACACATTTGAAGAATTCTTCTTTCAAGAAATAACTTTTTTAGAACCGGAATAATCTCATTTGAACCAACTTTATTAACATAGTAAGCTAGTCTTGTCAATTAAGCTAGTTTTTTCGACGTTTCTTGACGACATGTGGGACGGTCATTTGGAGTACACATGACATGAGATGCAATAAATGACGGGACAAGGTTTAAACACATGATCGTGTCTTTTACGTTTGGTGGTTTCATTCGTTCATATACATCGTGTATGGTCGAGTATTATCATTTTAATGGATTACTTTGAAGGTCCTACATAATGATGTGTAGTTGGGATGTATGTTGGATTCATTGATTTAAATCTTTCATCAAAACCTAAAAAGATTTTTGATTTTGGCATGAACCAAGAAGAAAATACACTCAAAGTGTCTACACGATGGTAGCCTAGTAGTTGTGGACATGGAATGGAGGTTCAGGTTTCAAACCTTACGCATGTCCTTTAATCATGGGTTACGCGATTTACCTCCTCCACGTTGGCCGTGGGACCGGTTGGTGAGGGCCTTAGAGGGTGGGTTACATTTTTTTTTTTACACTCAAACTAGTGACATAAACAAAGACATAATAAGAGCTTGTGTGACGATTATGATTGCAAGGGAAAGATCTTGTGTCCTGAAGCGAAAAATGCAGGAAAGTCTCGGGAAAACCGGTTCATAACTACTAACAATATAGTTCACCCACTATTTGGGGTAAAAGATGTTATAGGAGGACCATGGACAAAATAATAGCACAAAATACACCAGTTAATAAGAAAGAAATATTTTTTTGATCAACCCACCATCTGAATCAATTGTCTCCTTTCTTTTTAGCTTGGACAAAGTTCAAAGACTACCTGTAACTGGACCCACATAAGTACTATCTAATATTGCCTCTTATTATGGTATCCACCATAGGATTCCTTTGCTACATATGCTCCATGATTACTTGCAAGTCAATAAAATCATTGAGGTTGATGTGGCTGGGGCCTTGCCAAAGACCAGCTACATTAACCGATTCCGTACTAGTCTAGCCGTATCAAATGGTTGAGGACTCGAGTCCCACATAAAACAACTTATAAAACGTGTAGTGTAAGACTGCTGTTCAAAAAACAAAACAAAAACTCATTTCGGTATATATGGATCATAATAAATTGTAAGTTCCTACTTTTTTCGACCACAAAATGTTTTCAGATTTATATGCTAGATCGCTTTTGGGGAAGCTCTGTATATATGCGAGTTAACTATGATTCTACTTAATTATTATCATTGTTATTATTATTTGTGTATAATAATGAAAACACTCTTTTTCTCTATATGTTCAAAATACAAATTGTTCACAAAGGAGAGAGGAGGGGAAATTTTCATGCAACATATGTGTTGTTTACTATTTTCAGCAGAATCCTGCACATTGATTTAGATAATAGAATTAATGAAGCCTTTGAACAAATGAGCTTCCCTTGGCAACAACGCAAGTACTTGCATGCACAGGTATTCAACTTTGTATCTTGAGGCATTGAAACCAGGCCTGCGCTTGCCATCATGAAACTTGTTCAGCTCTGTTTTGACCTCACCCACTCGACGAAGTTGTCTAGGATCAAGGGCCAAGCGAGTTCCTCATCATAATTATTGAAATCTGGGAAACTTATCTGTAAATGAACAAAAAAATGTAGCAATCAGAAGCTAAATCTTGTTATCATACAACCATGAGATGCAATTTGAGTTTACAAATCTTCCAAAATCCATTAGCAAGACAAACCATTGAATCATTGATCAAAGTTTCTGATTACCTCGTTGCAAAATCTATAGAATCCCATCCATTGATCCATGTTTATCACCTTGTAATCAATCTGTGTCTGCAAAATAGCCCAATAATACAAGTATAGAATCAGTGTAATGGTTCGTAAATTTGACTCTCATACGAATTCACCAATCACCATCTCCCTGTTCTTTTATTTTCTTGATCATTTTTGTGTTGGTTCATTGTGTGGATAATAATGACAAGACCCATACTTTTTTTTCGAGAATGTAAATGAATACATATTATTGTGAGCAGCTTAAGAGCACAAGGGCCAAGGGATCTTCAGGCACACCTTCAGATACTGAATAAACAAATCCACTTGCTGAGGGAACTGTGATCCCAAAACAAGCTCCAATAATTCACATATGCTTTCGATATCTATGCTCTTTTGCTTCTCCTCTACATAAGCATGAAAACAGTACTTCTAAGAAATCGATTATGAGCGGACATGTTCAACGTATATACAATCAACCATAAGCAGCCACATATATATTGTACCTGTTAAGCAGTACCGAAATGCATAAGAATAGAACTCCACGTAATTTGATGGCCTGCGGACCTTTTAAAAGAAAGCAAATGGACAAACATAAGAGCAATACAAATTTCCTTCTCACTATCCCCAAAAAGGCTTGTGAAAAACAAACTAGCATGTTAATATACCTCGTTCTCCAGCTCAGGAAGTGCCTTCTTTAATTTAATCATAGTATCTGCCCGTAATGCTTTAAGTCCTCTTCGCCACTCCTCCTATAAAGGATAGCAAAGGAACAGTGATTTTGGAAGGTTATTCATCAATAGTAGTATTGTCCTCTTGGATTCTAGGATTCATTTATTATTACGCAGTTTTAACCAGAGTTCATTCTTCGGTAAAGACTAGAGTAAAATAAAATATTAAGAAAGCTTGTAGAAGAGTCATACATAGAGCATAATAGAAATTATTATTGGTTGCATGCATATGCTACATTTATACCTAAGGTGAAACAAGACTTATTTCATAATTCATGAAAACATGCCACTATTTATGTCGGAAAAGCTACTTTTATATTACCAGGGTGAAGTATCCCTGCCTTTCAGCCTGCATTTTCCTGGAAGTTACAGAGCAATTAGGTAAGGAAAGCAAGACAATAAACAGTGTCATAGACTCATAGTCAAACGGAAATGGCTGCAACAGAACTAACCAAGCAAGCATCAATATCCGTACATCTGTATGTTCAACTTCTAGGTCAGAACAGAGATACTCTATTCCTTCTGGGCTGTTCACAGAAACATTAATGTATCAGAATTGAAGAAGCAACTACGATTAAAAAAAAGAAGAAGCAAAGATTGCCAACTCAAACATAAAGAAACAAACTCATAATGCAGATTCTACTCTCACATATTCGATCATTAAAATAAATAACTGCACTTACTCAATCATACCAGAAGACTCATTTGCATATGAATAATACAGCTGATCGATACGTTCCAGCTCCTTCGTAGCAGCTTTACCTGAAGCTGAAGAAAAAGATGAAGTCTTGAAGTGAAATGCCATAAGGTCTGAATTTGACTTTGAGAAGGGCAGTATGGGAAGTTTGGAAGAGGAGAAACTATAAATGACAGGTTTCAGAAACAAAAAAATTTCTGATCCAATTATGAAATAAACATACAAATCAATCACATAATTTATGTTATTGAATTGACCATTACATGCTCAAGTAGTCAAGTAGAAGACATATTCTCTGCATAGATTGATGCTATATGTTTGCCTACTCGTCGTTTACTGAACTGTTAACAAGGAAGGGGCAAACAAAACATCTTTTGTATGGGTGGAGTAGAAATCACTCCATTGATATGGTGGCAATGGGGTTGTAAGATGATATATCACTGTAAGAAAGATATTGTAGTCTTGTAGATATATCCACCCTACACTTCTGTACTTATGAAGCATTAAAGCACATCAGAAAAGTCACCCTTATCAACTACTAAAGTAGAATCCCTTATCTTCGCAAAGGAATGCCAAAAAAAAAAAAAGAATGCCTCCAGGAAAAAATAAAAACACTGAAGGATGAAAAAGGAAGACACAATAAACCAAGTACATATGCCTTCTACAAAGCAGTTAGCTCAAATCGAGCAAATTTTAATTGAGATTATGGCTATGTTTGACAGAGAGCTTTCAAGAATTTTTAGAAGCTTTTATTTTTGAAAAACTCTACTAAAAACTAAAAGCCACGTTTGAAAGGAAAAAATAGAGCTTTCATTATCTAAAAAAAGCTCTTTTACAAAACGCTAGTAGATGTAGCGTTTTGAAAGCTCTGGAATTATTAGTCAAACTTAATTACTTTTTTAACCTCCTAGTAATTATAAACTACCATTTCATAATTTTATATTAATGCCCTTTGATGTAATTTAATACTAAAAAGTAAAGCTACAACTAATTTAACCAAACACACTTATAAAACCAAAAGCTCCAGCTATTTTAAAAAGCTTCAGCTCCCAAAAAACTCCAGCTACTAAAAGATCCATCTCTTTCAAAAACTCGAAGCTACGGCAAGTTTTTCTTGAATATCATCTTAATCAACATTTATATGTGGGCCACATTTTATCAATCAGATAGCTTCCTATCAACTGTTCACTCTCTACCTAGAAGCTTCATACAACAAGCATAGAAGATGTGGTGAACTACTTTGCACCATGTTAAGGGTGACAGGTTGTACTCATACATGTTTAGAAGGGACTCCATGTACGAAATCACCTTGACTTTTCGAGGGTTGGAGATGCAAGTCCTTGTAAGTTGTAAGCAATTTCTATGACTAGAACATGTGGCTTTACAGTCACAAAGGAGTAAGTTTATCAGTTAAAAGTTTGCTTTGTGTCATCCATTTAGTTACGCACAAGGCGAAAACAATAACCAAAAAACTGTAGAATAAAAAATCCATCCATGCGTAAGCGTAATTACCAGCAGAGAGAGAGAGAGACTACATTCATACCCAAGAATCAGAATCGATATGTGCTAACACCAACCCAGGCCTTTTGTGTGCATAAGGCAATGCTGCCTTAATATTATGGTTACATGTATACTATAAGCAAACTAGGCATCAAGACCCATGACTCGAACTTGTACATGGTTTAATTTGTGCTTTTGTGTCGAGGTATCGTAGTTTAGATCAGTACTTGTAACCCTACAATATCTCAACTAACAGATGATCAAACAAACCTCCAATATCCCTTCTAACAGATAATCAAATAAACAACATTTGATCTTTTCCTAAATTTTTTGCCATAGAACTTAGCTAAACCTGAATAAACTCTTATATGATACTGTTTCAAATTAGACATGCACTCCTGCTTAGTAAAAGATCATTGAAGTTTGAACCCCAAGATTCACCACATCCGTCCAGTTATCTGAATCTCTCACCCCCCCTTTGCTTCAAACTAGGCAATAACTCTACATAAATCAACAATGTAAGGCCTTATCAAGAAGTAATCTAGCTGCTTGCTTACAAGACACCTAACTGAAATCTAACCCCTAAGAGAAGGCATGAATCCTTAAGTTACTGATGTATAGTCATATCTTTGTGCAAATCTTCTTCCCAACTACATCAAGATGTTAATATACACAAAACAGACCACTTGTTACTACCACTTTACAAGTATCTTGACTGGAGTTGTTGAAGTACATTCCAATTCATTGATTAGACAGTGTCAAAAAAGTGAACTGAGATCCCCTTCTCAAAATATTGGTTCGGTCACACAAAAAGATTAAGGGGTTGTTTGTTTACTTCTTAATAGAATAATTAAGAAGTCACTCAAAGGTAAAATGACTTCTTAATGGTTCCATTAAGATAGGTAAACAAACAGGGCCTAAGATAAAACTTCAAACAAAAGATTTAAAATATTTATGGTTATCTGATAATGCAGGTCTTAGAGGGGATCACCAGGCACTAGCACTAGCACGTATATTATGATTTAGAAAAAAAAAAAAAAAAGAAGATTTTTTTAGCAATATTTTTAGCTTAAAGCGGACTATTTTGACCAAAATCTCATCAGGTCTTTCATTCATCATGTAAGTTACACAGTGAGAATCAACAACCGACATATGAACAATTCAACACAAAGTATCCGGTTAAAGAGCAATACATACAATTTTGAGAAAATCAACTGGAACTTTAAACGATTTTATAGTCCTCTGCTTAAAATAATTTTTTTACACCGACTCCAGACAGATCATATATCTACTTTTATTCATCACGCCTTTAGAAAATCATATTCAAAGAAGAAAGCTGGATTAACACTGATTTATAAGGGTACAAAGCAACACGATTCGCACATAGATTTACGGCTTTCGTGAATTATCTTTGAGCTAGTCGACTGGCTAAAAATCGAACGAAACCATCAAATTAAAGTAAAAAGTAAACTCCTTAAACCAAAATTGAAAAAAAGAAAAGAGAGAATTGATTGAATACCAGAGCGGAATAGATCCATGGCAGAAGAATTAGAGGAGGTGGTGGAATTAGCAGGGGCTTTCTTCGACGAAGCCCGTCGCATATTGAATATAGAAATCGAAATTCAAAGAATTAGAAAGAAAATTCGATGACGTTGATTATGTAAGTAGATCCGCGAGCCAATACGGAGAGTTGACGAGTCTCAGAGAACGAGACGATCGGACCGGAATCGGAGAATAGACATCGACGGTTGACTGCTCAGATACGATGGTCGGTTGTGTACCAAAAAATCAAGGCCTTGGATCCCCCTTAGGCCCTTATTGGAATGGAATGTTTCCACAATTCCTTTTTCTTTTTCTTTTTCTTTCGTCAATTCCAATGGGCTGCAAATGTGTAGAGCATTTATCGAGTTATTTGAGTTTGAGATTGAGCTCGCCTTGAATAATCCGATTTTTTATTGAGTTTGATCTTTAACCTGAAGACTCAAGCTTGAAAAAATTAACAAGTCGAGCTTGACTTTTTATTGAGTTTATCAAGTATATGTATATATGTAGGGCTTCGATACTGAAATTATTTGATAAGCTTGACATAAAATATACATATGTAGAAGACTCGAAGAGCTCAATAAAAAGTCAAGCTTTTATTAAGCAATTTGAGTTTTTCAAGTATCGAACTGAGATTTCATTGAGTTCAAGCTCGAGCTATATGCTAAAAAACGAACTCAAAATTTTTTTATTATAGAAATTCGAGTTTTTCAAGCCGACCTCGAGCCTAATTCGAGTAGTTCTCAAGCTGAGCTCGAGCCTATATTTTGAAAGCTCGTCGAGCTATCAAGCTGAGTTCGAGTCTACCCAAAACGAATCGAACCGAGCTCGAGCTTGACTCGACTCGTTTGTAGCCCTAAAATTGAATACTGAAAAAATGTTATAGAAATTACATATTTTATAACAACATACAAGGAAAAAGCAAAGAAGCTAGCTACAAAAAAAGTGAAAAGAAAACCAAATAGGACATAAAAATTACACACATAAAGGATTTACAATTCAATTGGTTCAATTTAACATTATTTTTTTGCATATAAGAGCGTAAGAAAATCTCAGCAAAAACAACTTTACTTCTTTTCCACAAAACCAAAATGCCACCATACATACTCCATGGGACAACCTCTTTTGTACATTGTTCAGATGTAAGGAAAATATAGTCTCAAAATAATTTGGAACTTTTAAGAGGCTGCGAGTGTTGATTTTCCAACAAGCATGGATCTTTCTCCAAAATAAAAAAGGATGGTAAAAATATTTTAATAAGACAATTGAACTTGTATACAATTATAGAGCGAATATATAATTAATATCATGAATTAATAAATATTAGTTTAATTGTATTTGATCAAATCATAATCAATTAAGTAACTAACTAAAATTAAATAATAAAATAATAATGTCTAAAATAAATGAATTAACCATAAGATATAAAAAGTTAAAAGAATGACTTTTAAATGAATAATTATGATATTAAGAGATCAGGATATATCGGTTACTTTTTAAAAAATAACAACATGATGAACCATTTATGAAATAAAGTTCAAGAAATTTGCTCTTAAGAACTAAAGCATACCCAGAAACACGAATTCAATGTCATTCCAATCATCAAAATTGTTACAACATCATTCAAAATTAAAATCATAGATTAACCATTCAATGCCTAAATACCTAGAACATCATACAATATAAACATTCAAATTCATCATCAAAATCGTGAATCATTGATGAAAAACGCAAAATTGAAGTCATTTTAAAATAAAATCCTAAAAACACACATTGAAGAAGTTGTAGCAGTCCTTCCAAAATCTTTTCTGTTGTTTGCCGTCGTTGAAGAAGTTGTAGCAAAAATCAATGATAGAAAAATCAAAGTTATATCATGAACTCGTTGAATGTAACTTTATTTCATAATATCACTTTAGATCAACAAACCAACAAGAAAATATGAAAACTCCATGATAGATAGGGGTGTGCTGTGGTTCAAAACCGGATTGAACCAAAAACCAACAAACTAAAAAATTAAAATTGGATCAAAATGTACCAGATGTATTCTGGTTTTCCCAACTTTTTCAATGAAAGATACAAAATCGGACTGGACATGACCAACCAAAAATCAATTTTTGTAAATATTTGTACACAAGAACCTTTTGTCATCCACAATAGCAAATGTTTTATAGGTTTGTACATCATACAATAAAGTTTTTTTAGGTTTGTACCCATAAATGTAAATGAGTTTCAAATATTGGTAAAAATTTTCATATATTGGTTTGAAGTATCAACCAAAGAACAATTTAAAACTAAACCCATTTAACAACTTTGATTCCCGGTATATTTTGCACTCAGACACAATAATCGAACGATTTGTATTAAGAATATGAAGATTACAAGAGAGAATTTTGACACTCAATCTCTAGGAACTTTCACACTCTCAAAACACACACTCAAGATGGAGGCTCCCTTTTCGACTTCTCCTAAAACCCTAAGAGAACAAATATTATTTATACCTAGCTTACTTTGGGGGTTTGTCCAAACACTTCCCTTAAAGTCTGGGAAATTAAGATTCCCCCAAAAGTAAACTATTCCTAATTATAAATTAAACCTACACTTTTATTATATTTAATTATACACCATTTTAGGGCTAACACCATTCAATTTTTTTTTTTTTTTTTTTCAAAATCCTCAAAACAAATGCACTCAAATATACAAACACATTTGATTAGAAGGTGCATGATCATAGAAGTAGCAAAGATATCTATTAATCCATCCATATGATGAGAAATGAAGGATCAAATAACTTAAATGATGTAAATGTACCAAGGACTGACATGGGTTATCAGAGGTCAGTCAGGTCACCGGTCCTTTTCTCCAATAACCTCCTTTTAAAACGTATTTTTGTAAAGATTTTAGTTGTGTAACTACGATTTTATAAGTATGCAACCTATACTATTCAAGTATTAAAGAAATTATAAAATGTACAACTTAATTATAAAACTTTATAACATCAAATCAAACATATAAATTAATAGTTGAATGCCTAAATAAGTAAAAACAATAATAATCACACTTTTATTTAACATAACCCAAAACTTTTAAGAGGACGAGAGGCCCAATCTTAATTGGTCAAACCCAAGCCCAATCCTATTTAAAAGTTTAAAACCCAACCCATCCTATATTGTGAGGAAAAAAACGTGCAGCCCACAAAGAAGATAGTAAGAAGACAGGGGGCAGCAGCGAAGGCATCGAGATCATAGGGCAGAAGCTCGTGGAAAAGGAAAAAATCGAAGAGAGAGCCAGAGTCGGACAAAATCGATTAAGAGAACACAAAATCGACGCATCTTGACCTTCCAAATCGGATTGTGACCCTCATTCGGTAATCATATTTCTTTACTTTGTTGATTAATTGAATCCACAATTTAGGGTTTTTGATTATTGAAAACTTGAAATTAAAAGTATTATGGCTTACTTGATTGTTGAATGCTTGTAAATGTTGATTACTTATATACTATATGTATTGATTGTAGATTTGTTGAAACTTTAAATGGGGTTTGAACTTTGCAGTTTGATTGTTGGAATGTTCAATGTTTATGTCTTTAAATTGATAAATCTAGCTTTAAATTAAAGAATATTTGTGCAAATAACCTCAAGTTGGATCATTTTTGTTATTAAAACCCCCAACCATTTTTCATTGCACAAAGAACCCCAACAGGCAAAATCTTACAGAATTGAGATATTACCCGTTGTAATTGACCGAAAGTCATAGGCTACTGTTGAGAAGTCCTGACCACCGGAATTTCGCTGAAAAAGTAAATTCCAACAAAACAACACATATTTGAACAAAAAAATCAACAAATTAAATCATAAAAGACTAGACAAGTGAGTTCGTTGGAAAAAAGGTTCGTCGGAAATGAATGGTTGGTCAACAGATTGCAACCAGATCATCAGTTGCAAGTCTTTTTTTAAAAAAACCTCATTTTGATAAATTTTAGTCAGTCTAGGGTTTTTTACAATGAAAAATAACTGGGGGTTTTAATTACAAAAAGGGTCCAACTAGAAGGTTTTTTTTGCGTAAATATCCCTTAAATTAATTGTAGGTTTTAACTTTATAATATAACCATTGATGGACAAATGTTTTGGAAGGAAGTTATCGGAAAATGGTAGCAATGAGTGTCAGTTTTAAAAAACTAGAAAAAACAAAAGTTAGTATTACGAGAGAGTATTACACAACCACAACGACAAGCAGAACCAGAATCACATCCTCAAATCCTTCAATTCGTCAAATCTTTGATTTGAATGATCTTCCTTGGAATCCATCAAAAAGATCTTTAATTTTAGATTATCATTCTAATCAAAGAGAAGAAATAAGATGCTTATAGTGGACTAGGGCATAGAGGTGTAATCGAGTCGAGTCGAGTCGAGTATCACCAAGCACGAACCCGAGCTTGAAACTCAACTCGAGCTCGATCGAGCCTAAGTTTTGAAACTTGAGCTCGGCTCGATAAATTATTCGACACTATCAGACTCGACTCGATGATTAAACTCGGATAAAAGAAATCGAAATATAAATACAAAATATTCATCTAATTTTATCCCAACAACAAACACGAATGGTAAAAATATAATAATGTAACTTTAGGTTTAGGGTTATCAGTCATGGGCGGACCCAAGTGAGAGGTGGGGGTGTCAGTGTGTCACCAGTCCTTACACCGATAATTTTATTTCGTAATGTTATTTTTTACTATTTTTTGATTGTGCAACCAGCGTTTTTTAAACGTGCAACCGTGCTTTTCAAATATTAAAACATTGTTAGAATATTTTAGTTAAAAATTGTTATATACTTCAATCAAATAAATAAATTGGTAGTATAATTATTTATAATTTAATGTAACAAATAAAGAAATAATAATTAATAATATAAAACCCAAAATTAAATACCCAATAAGCCATTATTATTTATAATTTTGGTTCATTTCACCAAGCTCAATACCATTATTCTTATTCAATCTCAAAATTTATGAAATATCAGTTAATGTTATCGGTTGTTAACCCGATCTGACCAATATAATTAATAAAATGATAAAATTGGAAACACGGCTTAAATTTGTGCCACCGACGACCGAAAATTTTGGGTCGCCAATGATATCAGTGATAAAATTATAATATTACAAAGTTGATGGGTAAAAATGTAAACATGTAAACTTAGGCTTGATTAGGCTCGCGAGCTTATCAAGTAGGCTATTTTAATACCCGAGCTCGACTCGATTACTACTCAAGTAGCTCGAGCTTGAGCTCGGCTCGATTAATTGCGAGACCATTTCGAGTTTTTTACGAGTCGATCCCAAGTAGCTCACGAGTGTCTCGTCTCATTGCACCCCTACTAGGGCACCTTGTCAACCACGAGTGTCTCGTCTCATTTACACCCCTACTAGGGCACCTTTTAGAGAACGTTCATTGTTTTTGTGAGAAATATAATATTGAAATCTCGGATATGACGGAGAAGTCACTTCAAGAAACCGAGAGACCAACACCCTAAATCGACATCATTTTTGAAGTTGATATCTTTAATAGGGTGTAGGATATGCAAATTCAAAAATTTGGTGATCGGTTTAGTGAGGTAAGTACAAAATTACTTGTAAATATGGCCGCTTTGTGTCCAAGTAATTCGTTTTCTAGTTTTGATGTACCAAAATTGGTTGAGATGTATCCTTATGATTTTGTGGATAGTGATGTGTTTTCTCTTGAGCATGAACATGGCATCTATTATGAAGTAATGTCGAGATGAAATTTTTTCAGACTTGAATGGTATTACCGATCTCTCTAGATTGACGGTGGAAATAGGAGAGAATCATTTTTATCCTTACCTTATCAATTATTGAAGCTAATTATAGTTTTGCATGTTGCAATCACAATAGTTGGAAGATGTTTTTCCAAGACGAAGATGATCAAGTCAGATTTACGTAATTTAATGGGGGATGAGTTTTTGAATGATGTTGGTTGAATCCGAAAATCTAATTACTTAAATTTATCGTTCCTATACGATGATTTAGATTGTGCAATTGGCGATCCAGATCCCTGGGTGCGTCACTGAAATGTACATGATTAAATTTAATTATACACACACTTTATCAATTTTGAACCGTTCATTTATATCATGCACACCCAAAGATCAAAGTCGACACAAATAGCTATAATTGAATCAATGGTATATGATTAAACTTAGATAATATCAGATTTATGAATTATTATCTAAATATTATAAGAATTGATTTCTTAACGTTAAAGAAGGTTGAATAATCATAGATTCATAGGACGTCAAAGCGTCATTAGATCATGAAAACGATGTATTTTTAATTAAGTAAAAGTTAATAATTATATAGTGATTATTTTGTTGTGTTGAAAACTTTAATGACGAGGATAAATTCCAAAGTTAACCTCATTGTCATCGAGTTTGAGTGAAGTTCAAGCAAGGTACTTTTGGTCTTTTACAAATTGGAAAAATAAAAAAGACATTTTAAAAGATTAAAAAAGAAAACATGAACAAATAGGATTCTCATAGCACGCGTGATCTTGCTTTTCTTCTTAAAAAAAAAAAAAAAAGAATTGCTTGTTATTTTAAATTAACAAATTATTATATGTTAGATGAATTATCATCAAAACAATTTAGGATTCTTTGGACATTTAATACAATTCAAATGTTTAACCTTTCATCTAATATTTTAGCTTAATAAACGTTAAACATGGTAGCAATAAAGTATGGTTTAAGTTGATAAATTGGGTACATATGTTAATATTAGAAAATGTTTTGTTGGGGGTTAACTGTTAGTTTAAGGATATGTTTGTTAAACTATTATTTGATAGTTAATAAAGTGTCAAATGGTTCTTTGTTGATTGTAAATTCGGATTGCTTGTCAAATAATATTTAGAAAATAAGTATATCTTTCAAATGATTTTATAAGTCGTTTTTAAAAGATAGAAAATTTATAGCGAACAATTATAAAAATGTAAACATTCTTTCCTACTTGATGAAATTCTACCCTTTTTTTTTTTCTAGGTTCTTATATATCATGTTGCACCAATCCAATTATTAAGGAAAGTAGAAAAAAAAAGTCAAACCGGTAAACAATTAAACACTCTAACGTTACAACCAAATGAACGAAAAATCTTGGATCTTTCACTGACTCTAATAGCCATTGAGTATTAATTAAATAAAATACAATAGTTATACATATTGTTTACCAAATGAACTTTAAATCTTTTAATTTTCTCTTGTATCAATGTGTTATATATAGGTTAAAGCTACACACCTCACACATGGGGTTATAAACAAGCCAATTGAGTTTATAGCAAACAACTCTAGTTTATGTCTATCGAGGTGAGCTTTGATTGAGCTAGAGCCTGATCCAACCTTATAAATTGAGTTTAAAGTTTCTAATGAGACTAGCACGAGCTTTATTCAATGCCTATGCTTGAACTCTTGTTGAGTTTTTAAGCTATATATACATGTATGTATATATTCATGACACTAAACCAACCAAGTCTTTGTCAAAGAACTTAATGTCCAGTTATACTGGGTCCGAGTTTTTAACAAGTTTGAGCTTGAACCAACTGATAAAGGATTAGATCCAAAATCTATCGAGTTTTCTTGAGCCGAGCTGTACTTGTATTTTTGGAGGCTTATCGATATTGAACTCGGCTCTGACGGTAGCTAGCGAGTTTGACAAAAAAAGAAATTGATAGGAGATCAAGGTTATATAATGGTGTAGATTTTTTGTCAAGAAAAGTAGGATCAAATAAAATTTGTAAACATGAAAATTGATTGTCGTTATTGGGTAGTATGTATGGTCAGTGTCATATACATGGGTCAAACATTTCAGCTACATCACTTCACGCCTATTTTTTTTAATTTTTTATATTTTATATTATTATTACATTATTCTAATGTGTGAAAGTGAAAGGAGATCCCATGTAAAAAACATGTAACGGTCATACATTTCAGCTTTAATATTTTATTTTTTAATTAGTACCATTCATTTTATTATTTTAATCGACTTATATATACGTAAATTATATTCAATGTTGATTTCCTTCTTTTAAATCCCGTCATACCTTGTTATCCTTAACAATCAGTATTATATTAAATTCAAATAAATTCTTTTGAACTTATGATTCATGTTCACATACCATTTATTTAATTTTTTTTTTTTTAAAACAACAAGATATATTCATGCAAAAACAAAAGCCCATTATTTAATTTTACTAATCAAACATCCCCATAACACCAATTTTTTTTTTAAAAAAAAAAATTGGGATCCACAATAATTTTATAAATATAGACTCATATATAATTAGGCGTATGTATAGAAATCACGTGCTATCTAGTGACTAATCTTCTGTATTTGTAGAGATCATAAAAGTTTGAAATGTTTAACGTATAGTATAAATAACTAGTCGTATGTGTGTTCTCCCGGATTAATTAGGCAAACCGGGATGAAAAAAGTTGAAAAATAAGGAAATCGAAGATTGATTACTTGATTAGATCTATAGTGGTCGAGTCCCAAACTGGTTGACGACAACTCTTCAAACCCAAAGTAACATGCTGCCATAATGGACAAAAGACAAATCATATATGCATGGTTGACGTTATTAGGAAACCTACAACTCAATCTTAAGATTAATGTACGTGTTTAATTTAAACACTTTATTCTATATTTACATGAAATGTATGTGTTAATATATATAAAAGATCGTAACTTGTATAAAAACTCATAGGTTTTATAGTTTGAAATTAAAGTATAAATAATGAATCTTCTACCAAGTATGAAAAGTAGAACATATCGATATCATTATAAGATTTTAGGTAATAACTTTATATATTTTTGAACAAGTATGGGAATAGTTTTTACAACATTAATAACTCAAATCATTATATCATGTAAATTAAGCAATATATATGACATCATGATCCGATTTCAGATTGACATAAATTGAGCAAATTAATTAAATATATATATATATATATATATATATATATATATATATATATATATATATATATATATATATATATAAGTCAAATCACTTGTCAAACATTTAAATCATGTAAAGCAGTGTGTCACTGTGTTGTATGACATCCAGTTAATTAGTTTATATGATAATTGACATAACTTAATTAAATTTACTAATATGTATTCTTTAACATGAGTTTTTGTGTATATGATGTAGGACCCACATAAGGTTTGATTAATTAATGGTATATATTAAGCAAGTGAATGTCTGATAATTAAAAAGATAAAAGGTGTCATATATACATACATATATACAATATATATATATATATATATATATATATATATATATATATAGAGAGAGAGAGAGAGAGAGAGAGAGAGAGAGAGAGAGAGAGAGAGAGAGAGAGAATGTAATATGTGCATATATAGGAATATTGTATTATGATCATGTTCATGTATGTGTATGTATATATATTGAGGTTATCAATTAGGCACATGGGTTGTTTCCTATAATTAGGAAGGTTTAACGTGAGGCATGTAGGATGTTCTTGAAATTTAGGATAAAATCATATAAATGACGATTATTGGATTCAACTAAATTCTTTCTTTTGATCTTATATATTCTTACACCATAAATTAAATGCATCTTTATTTAAATCAAATCAGCACATATTATATTATATATAATTAGTTGGTGATATGTTGGTTTTCCTCTCTTTATCAATGTTTAGTAACATGAAACATAATAATTGTTATCAGATTTGTTTTGGTTTTTTGTTCCATGTTCAATGACAAAAATATGTATCATTCAACAAAAATAAAACACATATGCATATACTAGAAAAAGTGGATGTATTAAAATAAAACAATGTGTTAAAAGAACAGGGTCATTTCATGTATCTCGGAGGCCCTGTGTTTATATATGTATATTATGAAATACGATTTTATTAGTATTTTATTATGTTTGCTTTTTAAATAGTTAGCATTATTTATATATCTGTATTTATTTTTAATTTATATATATTATTTTATTTATAAAAAATATATATTATTTAATTAGATACATATAAGTAAATTTATTACATAATTTGGATGTAGATTTAAATTTTATCAAGATTAAACTGGTGTTAAAATATTTCTTAGTTAGATATAAATAAATGTTAATAATATAATATTTAATATATAAAATTAGTTTAGTTTAAAGGTTAAAAAATTATAAAAAAAATGATGTATGTCACGTGACGAATATTACTCGCCTTTGTTTATATATAAAGATTCATCTAATTCAAACTTTATATATTTAGTTGACATTTTGGGTTCAAGGTAGAATCACTATCTGTCAGTGATACCTGACAAAACTAAAATTAATAGATCCTCTAACTTTTTTATTCATTTTCATGTTTAAATAAACAATATGAGTTTTGTAAGGTTCTAAAATGACATGTGAATGTGCAGAGTATATTATAAATGTGAAAGAACAGTGATTTATTTGAATGTGTGTTTTAACATAATTTCAAAACTTGAAATCATATGATTAAATATTGACTTTTAATGCTAGTCTAAACAAATAAAAAAAAAAATTAATTTTAGGTTTGCTTTACCGTTAGATTGGTTCTACCGTAAATCATATTCTATGTGCACATTATCCTAATTACAAAAGAATGATGAAAGAAAAAACTCAAGAAAGTGATACCAACTTGAAAGACTAAAATATTGGTTCAAAGGCAAAGTGAGTAACATGTTATGGATTTTATATGTAAAGCGTTAGTGAGTTTGCATGTATGTAATCGATATTAATACAATATTTTTGTTTAATGTTATAAATTTTTTGAAGGAAATTTAGTTAAGACTCCCCACCCACTTGACCCGACCCAGTAAGTATTGACCGAGTAAGTATGGACGGACACCATGTGCTAACTAGCAAAGAGACATGTGGCTATTTAAATTCTTAAAATGTTGGAAATTATACTATATTTTATAGCATCATAGCATCGAATTTAAATATCTAAAGTATTGCTTGATGAAGCATAAAATATTATTATGAAAAAATTACTATAAAATACAATTTTTTTTCCGGAGAATGGTAATGTAAAATTCTATTTTGGCAAAAAAAAACATGAAATTCAAATTTTAGGTCAAAAATAATAATCAGATATTATTTTTTTTTACCAAAAAATAGTATAAAATTAAAAATTTACCTTCTTAATTGGTTATCAATATCATTTTTTGTCAAATTTGTATTTTATGTTATATTACTTTATCTAAAAAAAATTCAAATTAACTTTATTGCCAATTATTGAATTTTAGATTATTTTTTCTTGATAATTTGCCCTATTATTAACTAATGAACAGAAAATTTTAAACATTTATGAATAGAAAAGTCATAGTAAAATTCTTAGTTTTATTTATAATTAACAACATGCATAATTGATATACAATAAAACTTAGCTTTATTAGTAATTAATATCAACTTTTAGAAATTAGAATTAACATTTTGCAAAGTGTTATATATCAACCATTGAAAAGTGAAATTGAAATGATTTTTAATACAAGTCTCGTCAAATGTATATATGAATTGTTTAGGATATTATAAATAAAAAAATAAAAAATAGAAAAAGAATTGTTACTGTTTTTTACTTTTTATTATCATAGAAGTACACTATTTTCCATCCACAATGAGATGGATGGCTAAAAGACGGTGACCAAAATCCCTATAAAAGATAGATACCATCTTAATCCTGCCACTCCCAACTCAATCTCTACACATACAGTCAGCTCTTGTTCAACTATTCATTCAACCATTCTCACTGACACATTTTCACAAACACCTTCATTACAAGTTTACAACCCCATCAATACCAATTGCACCAACCAAACCACCATGGCTAGATCTCAACAACGCTACAGAGGAGTTCGCCAAAGACATTGGGGATCTTGGGTCTCCGAAATTCGCCACCCTCTCTTGTAAATTTCTAATCTTGATTTTCTTCTTCATTTCAACACACCAATTGTTTGTTAAAATGCCTTCTGTTAAACAACTAAATAAATTCAGACAATCTTGGTGCTGTAAGTTTTCATGACTTCTGTCTAATGGTTAAATTTGTGTTAACAGGAAGACAAGAATATGGCTAGGCACATTCGAGACAGCAGAGGACGCAGCACGAGCGTACGACGAAGCGGCCAGGCTCATGTGCGGCACAAGAGCACGAACAAACTTCGCTTACGACGCAGGCGAAGGATCTCAGTCATCATCTTCAAAGCTATTGTCTGCTGCTTTGAAAGCTAAATTACATAAATGCCATATGACATCTCTTGAGATGACAAAGAAAACAGTGGTGGGTAATAAAGAAGATCAAGAAACTCAACAGCAGTCTCCCTGTTCTGATAGGGGTAGTTATGGGAATGTGGTGAATTGGGAGGGTAAAATGGAGAGTCTGCAACATCATTACAAGTCCCCTGAAGATGAACATATAGAGCAAATGATAGAGGAGTTGCTTGATTATGGAACAATTGAGATATGTTCTGTTTTGCAAAAGTAGACCAATTAATCGATCTTGCTTTCGGAAGAAATATCATACACCCGAATTGTACTTTGGTCGTCCATCGATTAGACACAATTAGTAAATACATGGCAATACCCAAAGTATGGAATTCGAATTCCAAGTCTTTGCCGCCGAAGTGAAAATTTACAGTCGTTTAGACGGATCAAATAAGAGTTATTGTCACCATGGTTAAGTTCACTCTTTATGCCAAAGATGAATAATTAACGAGTACTTGAATTGAGCATCATTTTGGGACTAAATTTGTGAAAAAGGTATGCATTTTTGCATGGTATGGAGTCCATAGTTATAATTTTGGACCACATTCTATGCAATTTATAAATGTTTTCATGATATTTGTTTCTTGTTTCATCATTTTAGTATAAAAACAACTCAAACTTATAATGTATAATTATGTACAGACTATATTATAACGGATATCAATGTCGACCCTATAAAGTTGATTTAGCGGTTGAGCTTTGAAGTTGTTTAAAAGAATTCTTGAGTTCGACTTCCCCAGATTTTAACTCCATGAGTTACTTGTCTTTAAACAAAATAAGATATTAGTGCCGACGAAACATATATACTACATGGATTATTAAGGAATTTAAAGGTTGCCATGTTCCATGGAAAATGTGAACATCAATTTCTAGCATCCGAACGTACATGATATATCACGTATTTATAGGCTTAAAAAAAAGTTTTTTTATCATGTTATTTGATGGTTATCGATCTATTGAAAAATCATATATGCAGAGCTTAGCCTTGATTGCATACGTCAAATAACAAGTACAAATAAACAACCCTTAGCAACATGTTTTTCTAGTCTTCAGAAACTGAGATGAGACAGATGTCACATTTACACCTTTTGCCGTAGATGCTTGCTTGTCGTTCTTGCTGTGTGAAACACGAATCATTCTTTTAAAGTACAATATATTAACAGAGTTTTCAATACATCAATCCATGCCGACAATAACATTAAAACTCACTAAGGCGCATAACAATGAGATCAATATCAAAATCATAGCCATCAAGGGATATATGATATGAACAAATAGATGACTTAATTTGATTCTCGTACGATGTTATTCTTCTTTAGTTAAATTTATAATATTTAATTATCTTCTCATGATTTAAGTCTAGCAGTTAGGGACATGAAATCTATAACAGAGGTTCAGAGTTCAAACCATGCATATGTCACTTAATTATAGGTCGCACGGTTTATCTCCTCTACTATGATTGTGGGACCGGTTAGTTTGGGTTGCCCATTTTTCAAATAAACATGTGAAAGAGAAATGTGTATAATTAGTAAAAATTAATGAATGAGAGTATTAAAAACGTAAAATGGAGTTATCAAATTGATGTATTTATTTTATGGCATATATCAAAGTGAAATGCTAAATGTAATGATATTGTTTTATTTGGGGATCTGAACCAAAAGTAGACGTTAATATGAACAAAGAGAAGAATAAATGGCTCATCCTCATCATTAGTTTCTCTACTTTTGCCATCTCTTTTTATCTGATAACTACCTTTTTTTGGCTTATTTCTTTTTAAACTTAATCACTCAATCATTACATATAAACGTCTTTTTTATTTTTATTAAATTAATTGCATCAATATTTCTTTTATTTATTTCAAATGAACCACTTTCTTTTAATTGGTATTTTAATTGGTATTTCGCTTATACTAAAGCTTATTTAAACTTTCAAATGTAAAATGAAAACCGACATACATCAAATCATTTTTTTTGAAACTATATAAAAAATCATATTAATTGATACTTGGATGATGTATATAATAATTTTCATACGTGGATAAGGCTGATTTTTTATTATATTAATTTATTAAATATAAGGAAGCTGCGATTTACTTTTGACTCATGCATCAAATATATGTTACATCTCTTGTTCTTTCTTTCTTTAGACAAAAGCAAAAAGTAACATCTTCTATTGTTGGTTTCTTTTTCTCAACAAGAGACAAGCCTTAATTTACAACACTTTTTTCTAATTTCTTTCTACAAACAATTAATGTTTTATTCAACCAATACTTAACTTGAGTTTAAAATCATGATGAAATTGCTTTTACAAATTTTTTTTTTTTTGTCGAAATGTGATTTTTATTTCAATCACTTACGTCGGTACTTGACGTCGATTTATCAGGTTAATTCTGTAGAAATATTATAAAATTTTCTTATTTGTGACAGTTTTTCCGATGAACAAAAACTGCCGACTACAAAATAAGATCGAGTCCGCTGATGTCGGAGGCATAAGGACTAGGACCCAGTTCTCGATCTTCACATTATTTATGGTTTGGTTTGAATGGCATGCGTACAAAAACCATCGTCATCAAAGGGTCCAATCGCTTACAATGTGACAGACACACTTGAACATGAGATTTAGCATAACCACGGTTCGATCCAATTATTATATTGGATTTTGGAAAAATGGAATAAAAAAACAATTTTGTTTGAAGTGATACATGTATTTTTTTTTTTTTTTTTTTTTTTTTTTTTTTTTTTTTTTTTTTTTTTTTTTTTATCATTTCAGATTTAGCCATTTAGGCTCGACCCAATTCATTTAACCCTCTTTTTTTCCCAAAAAGAAATTGTATAATCGGTATATTTAGATTTGTGTTTAAAATGTATTGCAGCATTTAAAAAACAAATAATTAGATGATAGGTGTTACAAAAAGTATTGTTATAAATTTAATGTTCGGTTAAACTTCTTCTGTTAGTCGTCACAATTATCAAATAATCATTTTTTAAAATGTTTAGATTTGCATTTTAACTAGCAAAATTATCAAATAATCAATTATTAAGCAAATAAACTATATTTTTTAGCTTTTGAAAAAATATTGTTGGATTGTATCTAAACGCAAATAATCAATTATTAAGCAATGGAATCCATACACTTAAAATATATTATTTATGTTATTATAACTCAATAATCTAACGATCATTTTTAATAATCAAAATAATCAAAACCAAACACCCTTAGGAACACATGGTCGTCTACTATCTAATTTTGTTTTATTTATATTGAAAACCACCAATGTACTTTCACACTATTACTGATTTAGTTCATCTGTCAGTTTTGTTTTTTTAAATCATTTTAGGCCAATATATTTTTTTTGTATTTATGTTGACGGGACCAAAATGATAATGATGTAACATTGTGATGGTTTTTTTTCAAAAGACATAAAAGCAATATTTATACTTTCATATTTTTTTTTTTCCATCAATTTGGTCCATACGACGGTTATTTATTCTAGGCAAAGATAGAAATAAATTCAATAAATTAAATGAGTATAGGGAGTAAAGTGAGAAAATTTGATAAAAGGACTAATTAAATGAACAATATATGAAAATATATTGGTTTATTTTCCATATATATAAAACCAAAATAGGTTTTATAAGCATAAGAAATGATTGATTAAAGAAATTAATTATTTGAGTTTCACACTCACACATGTGAAAGTGAAAACATGTTACAGTAGATAAATATAGGATTAGATGGTAATTAATGTTTTGATGGGTATTCTTATGTCTCATGGGTTTACTTTTGATGCACATGCATGTTATTTCCATGATCCATGAACCAACAAACAATCCACATGACCATAATATGGATCCATCACATGTCCATCATCCCCTGCACTGCATCTTTAAGGTTCCTTTTCTTTTTAATTAATATAAAAAAAAACCATGACTCTTGTTATCACCGGCATTGATCGATCTATCGATTAAACTTCAGATTCAATGAACATCATTCATGCAAGTAATAAGTCGATCGGACATATTCGTGAATAGATGTAACAAGATTAGAAACCAATACTCATTTTATGAGTTACCATACATCCCTATGATTATTATGAAGATCCTAATATATTAACCAGAGATGTCAATTGAAATTTACTTCTTACATACCGCTTGATTTTACACTATTAAGTTATGCATTATCTGTAATCTTTTACAAGTAACTAAATTAAGTTAAAAGCTATACTTTTTAAGGAAATCAATCAAATTAATCAAAATCTATTTCTATAGCACACAACCTAGCTCCTAATTTTTGTTATCAGAAAAAAAAATTTGATTTTGTAGTCATAATAAAAACATTAATATGTACAGACAATCAAATAATAAGGTATTTACGGGTCAACAAGACCCAACATGCTTTGACATGTACTTGTTTTAATCTATTGCCTAACTCCACGACCCATTTATTTTGTCACCTCTAATAAGAATCTTGTATGATGTATCATCTACATTATGCATATGTATTAGCATAACTAGAAAATCTACTAATAAAGACCATGTTTATAATCGATCATTATATTTTTAATTTTGAGTAATTTACATAAACCGTCACCAAAATATATTAAAAAAAAAAAAGCATGATTTTTATCCCTAAAATATTTTAGTATACTATCATTAAGAAAAGATATGTATTACATGAATGGTTCTGAAAGTAGATAGTTGTTTAATTCAGGATAATCAGATTCTCTTTCTATTTGATCATCCTCTCCTTGCTCTTGCATAAGGAACCTACAAACATCGACAACATATACATGTAATCATGAAATCATATCCCAAAAGAGATATTAATTATCATACTTTTATCGAAATCAATCCACAACCCAAAACATATCTGAAAATAAAAATTAGTTTGAAATCACTTATCAATACCAATGAGTCAATGACAAAAAATTTGCATGAATAAATTTAATTTGAAAGCAATTATCAAAAAATAGACAACTTCATGTTTTTTATGCAAAAATCTCGCATATTAATAACCAAAGAATCAGAGAGGCTTGAGTTCGCAATAATTTCAATCGATAAACATATACATACTTATATACATGGTTTTTCAAACAATTAAGTTTTTATTTGGGTCTTGTTGAATTGTGGAGACGGTCCCACATCGGTAAGAAGATGAAATATCATTGAAGTTTGTCACACACGAGCATGGAGATGGATACTTAGCTTAACATGTGATCTAAGGAGCCATAGTTCTCAAGTTATATGCAATTATGCATCTTCCCTTTATTTAATTAGATAATACAATCTTATTTCGATATTAATAAGAGACACTCGCTAGTGTTGTTGTGGATGTAGATTGTTCTTTAAAACTTGTATGTCGTTTAGTTACAATTTTATCTTAAAATCTTTAGCAGAAGGTAAGTACCATGAGTAATCTTGGAGATGTTACAAATTACTTTTAACTCTATTATACAACTTCCATTACTGTTTGCTTTGCTTCGGTTCGACACAATTAATCAATTATCTCAACTTTTATTAGTTTTATACTCTTATGTGTATATCTTAAGGGTAATCTTATAAGCACATTCCCTGATAAAGACTAAATTTAATCACCAGGGCTCACGTTGTACGTATAGCAATGCTCATACCTTAATAGCTTAGGGTGTGTTTGTTTTCAATTAAGAGGCTCTGAATTAGGTCTGAAGTCTGAATTTCAGATCTTAACATAATTTGTATTGTTTGTTTAAATTCAGATTTAAGATGTTACAACCTCTGAATTTCCCTCTGAATTTTAAGAGAATGAGATTAGTCTGAATTAAATTCAGAGCCTTTTAATTTCAGACTTTACGGCCTCTTAATTTCAGACATGGTTTTCAGACTTCAGACATTTAACCTCTTAAAAAACAAATACCACCTTAATCTACTTTATTTATAAAGGAATAAATTACATAAATGGTCCTTATGGTTTCATGAAAAAATTATGGTTTTCGAACTTTTCGTCCCTAATGCCTTTTAGTTTCATAAATAATCTCTAATTTTGAAACTTGTCACGTTTTTAGTCCCCTAACTCATTCAACTTTTTCAAAAAACTAATTTTGTCCCTTTTAATTGTTTCATTATTGGTCCCCAAACTAATTAAATTAAATTTTAGATTAAATTACAAAAATGGCTCTTGTGGTTAGGTCAAAATTATGGATATAATCTCTGGTCTTTAAAAATTACATAAATGGTCCCTCAAAATGCTATTTACTTGCAAATATGGTCAATCTTTCTCTTAACTTTTTGACGGTTTTACCCTTTCCTCAATAACATTTTGTTCTCTCAACTATGTAATTTATTTTCAGGCTTAGTTCTTTTCATAAATTTTTGTTTGTTTAAATTTTAGATGTTAATTTAAAAAACTAATTACTATTTATACATATTTTAAATATAATTATCTTTTAAAAAATATATGTTCTTTATTTAGTAAAATTATCCCAATTAGAATATTTAATTTATTTACATTATTTTTTTATATATTCAATTTATTAATTGAAAAATTATTCTCTTATGTTTCATTTGATAAAGTATTTATAAATTTTTATCTTTTATGTGTTTCCATTTAACTATTTTATTAAATTAATATATTTTAATTTAGTTATAGTTTTTAGGGTAAATTACAAATTTCGTCCCTGTGGTTTATAGCAAATTACGGATCCCGTCCCTCTATAGAAGAAATTACAAATTCGATGTCTGTGGTTAACATTTTGTTACGGATTTAGTCCTTTGACCAGTTATTTTTTTAAATATGACAATTTTACCCTTCATTAAATGATAAAAATAAGTAATGAACTTTTATTTATTTTACAAAATTAAAAAACAAAAATAAAAAAATGATAAAAGCTCCATATCTCTCTCTCTCTCTCTCTCTCTCTCTCTCTCTCTCTCTCTCTCTCTCTCTCTCTCTCTCTCTCTCTCTCTCTTTCTCTCTCTCTCTTCACAATACATACATCACACGCTGTCACTTTTCCTTATCACTCCAAATCGTTTTTCTACCACCGAAGCACCACCCCCACCACCGTCCACCCCTCTCTCACCACTGCCACCACCATCACCATCTGAACTCCCTCCTCTTTTGTGTGTCTTCTTTCTCTCTCTTTAACCGGAGAACCACCACAACCGAGGAGTTTTGTTTCAGATCTAGTGTTTGAAGGCTTGAAGTTTTGAAGTTTTAGATCCAGAGGGTTTGATGAATGGTGCATCATCGTTGTCCGACGCTCTTCCTCCTCCCTTCTCGTCACTGGTTTGTTTAGAGACGGACAGCCGAGTGATCAAGCTTTGATTCAAGGAACCGTCAAGAAAGGATTTTTGGGTTTGAATGAGTTCTATCCCTTTAGGGGTTCCTTTTTCAATTTTTAGGTACCAAATCTAATTTTGTTAGATGCTGGATTGATTTGGGTATTAGGTTTAGATAGACTTTTGATTTTGAGGTTTGAATATGGATTCGTAAATGTGTGTGTGATATTGGTATTTCTATAGTACACTTGAGTGTTTTAGTTTTTAGCAAGTTTCTAATTTTGGTTTGGAATTTAAACTGTTCTTAATCAATTGATCGGTTTTAGTTTCTAGATTTGTTGGATGCGTAGTAACTTTTTGCAATTGATTTTAATTTTTGAATTTATTGAATTCATCTTTGCATCCTTCTTGTTCCAAACATTATATGTGTTTTCTATATATATATATATATATATATATATATATATATATATATATATAAATATATAATTAAAGAAACGAAGGAAGCTACCAGTAGCTGATGATGCAAATCTATCCAGCACAACCTTTGTGCAAGTATAAAATTAAAAGTCATTAAATATATATTTTTTAAATTTATTTTATTGAAAAAATAAAGTATATTGTCTTTTATTATTATTTCTTAAAGGGCAAAATGGTCATTTTAAAAAAAAATAACCGGTCAAAGGACTATAACCGTAACAAAAAGTTAACCATGAATACTATATTCGTAATTTCTTCTATAGAAGGACTGGATCCATAATTTCCATATAACCACAGGGACGAAATTTGTAATTTAAGAAAACTGTATAAACTAAGGATTTTATTAATTTTGATTTTAATATTATATGTGAATATGTTTGGATACGAAATTAATATTTTATATTTTATTATATAATTATTTTGTTACATTAATATATTTCAGTGTAAACATAATGTTTTATTCGTTTTGTTTTAATTACTAGATCACTTCCTACATTTCGACTTTATTCTTTTTTATTTAAATATTTTGTTACGCTAATACATTTCGACTTAATGTATTAATAAATAATGATAATAATAATTTGTTAAGTTATTAAACTAACAAAAAACAAAGAGTTATGAAATAGATCAAAGTTGAAAAAATATTGAATAGTTGAGAAATCAAAATTGTTATTGAGAAAAAGCAAAATCAACATTTTTAAAAAAGTTGAAAGAAAGAGAGACAATGTTTGTAAATAAATAGTGTTTTAAGAAACTATTTATGTAATTTTTAAAGACGAACAACCATATTCATAATTTCGATCAAACCATAAGCCCATTTTATAATCTACTCAATAATTTTATTAAATTTTGATTGTTTTTTAATTCTATAATTATTATTTGACCGATATATTACATTTATTATAATAATTAAATTGAAAATAATTTATATATTAATTTTTATTTTACGCTTCTGACTTCTTATTAATTTATTTTTTAAAATTTTATTTGTCTTACATTTCATTTTGTTTTAAAATTTAGGTATTATATTTTTTATACAATTTGATTTAATTATTTAAGTACGTTAATGCATTTCCACTAATTATAATTTTTAAGAAAAATGTATAACTTAAAGTTTTACTCATCTCAATTTAATTATTTTATTAAGTTAACACGTTTCTATTTGATTGTAGCTTTTGACTTAAACGTATGAACTTAACGTTTTAACATAATATACCGTTTGTTTTAAGAAAATATATAAATTTGATACATTTTGATATAATTATATTTTTATAGTAGAATTAAAAGCTTAAATTTCATTCGTTTTGAGTAAATTATTTTATCAAGTTAATATGTTTTATATATTTTGTTCCAGGTTACAATTAAATGTGCAAAAGTTATAATTATTTTGTTACGTTTTGATTAAATTATTTTGGTCAAAAGTTATAATTAAATCAAAATCTATCAATTTTAAATACTTTACATACTTTGTTACACTATAAAATTATATATTTTGTTAAACATTGGTAAAAGTTATAACTAAATCAACATTTATCAATTTTGTATATTTTATATATTTTATTACGCTAAAAATTATATATTTTGTTCAACCATTAAATTTATATGTTTTGGTGAAAAGTTATAATTAAATCAAAATGTATTAACTTAACAAAATATTTCAATCAAAACGAATTAAACATTAATTTATATCTTTTGCTTAAAAATTATACTTAACAAAATCATATTAACATAATAAAATAATTAGATCAAACCTATTAAACTAAAAATGCATAAATATCTTAGAAAATGAAATGGAAGATAAATAATCATATTAAATAAATTAAATGTATATGAATTGCATACTTATTATGTTTAATAATTTTAATCATGATGTTCTAACAAATCAGATATTTTCCTTTTCTTTCATACCATGCATGGCGTCTGACTTTTAGTCCAGGTCCAACTGATCGATGTAAAATATCTCCAAACGAAATATAATGATCTAGTCAAATGAAAAGGGGGAGGAAGTTGAGTGAAAAGGGGAGGAGCAATTTACTAATTAACCCATAATGATTTTGATGCAAATCTATCTATCTATTTTATACTATTAAAAGAATAACTAAACTCATTTCCGGTGAAGCCACGTGTCGTCACCATGAATCGACACGTGGCATTTATAGATTTTAAAAATAATAAAGAATTTAAATCAAATCTATCTAAATCTAATATAATCCACTTTTAAGTTTAAATCAAATCAAATCAAACAAAATCTAATACTTTACTAACTTATTAATTAAATTTATCCAAATCTAATATAATCCACTTTTAAATTCAAATCAAATCAAATCAAACAAAATCTAATAATCTACTAACTTATTAATTATAAGATAGTATAATAAAATTTTAAAAAAAATATATAAGAAAAAAAATACTCTTCATATATATTTAGAAATATACAAAATTAATAGGTCATAATAAATAATAATATCATCTTATATACTTTTGTTTAAAAAATAATATTTATATCTTTATCTTTTTATTTGTTATATATTATATATATTAAAAATATCCGCATAATACGCGGGTAATAAACTAGTATATACACATAGACTTTATCCTTTATAATTTGTCGTACTAAATTAAGTTAGTTATATATCATGATAACTAATTAATAATCTGGTTTAATGTGAGAGAGAAGGTGTGTACATATGATCATTCTACACCATAGGATTATAATATAACACCAGGGATAGTTTGACTATTAATTTTGACCATTATTTTTATTCTTTTAATATTGAATGTAAATGCAGTTGCATATATGGTATATAGTAATACTTCGACGTTGAATATAGGATATAAACTGTTACTTTGACATTGAATGATCTCAATATGAAACCAGAATTAGTTACCGAAATAAAAAATCGTTGATAGTTAATTATCACTTTTGTCATATATACACACAACACTTAAAACCAGAATCAGTTACCATGTCATATATATAACTAATTAAACAGATAGAATTCTAACGAAATAAAAAGTAATTAAAATAATAATTATAAGAACAATGGTGATCGACATTTTAAAAAAGATTAAAAGTGAAGGAAGCAGAGTGACGTGCATAGAAAAGAGAAAAAGAGGGTAGGAAAATGTAAAACTAGTGAAGATGCGATAGTAACTAAGTTTGTATGGTTGGTTTAAGTATAGAGCGTAAATATAGACTCCTAAACTGTTGGGTCTTCAACTGAATCACATCCACCAGTTTGAAAAGGTAAACAGAGTATGCATGCATGCATGCATGGTGCATATATATATATATACATATATAATCATGATGCTTTAATTAATTATTACTACGTACTACTCGATCGATCCCTCCACGTAAATTACTCGATCAACTTCCTCCCCTTTTCATTCTACCTGTATCTATCTGTGTGTGTATCATACATACATAAACATATATATATATATATACATACCCTTTTTTTCTTTATTATTACTGTGTGTCTCTGTCTCACCCACCACACACAGCGATGGCAGACGCTTCAGGCATCACCTGGGATGATATCATGAAGGAGACTGTAGATCTTGTATGTCTCATCCCCTCATCAATCATCATTTCATTTCTTATTTATTTTAATCTCTCTCTTTATATATATGATTCGATCGATTACATGCATGTACATACAGGAACATATGCCAATGGATGAGCTCTTTGACCAGTTGAAATGCACAAAGCAAGGTTTAACAACTGAAGAAGGCAAGAGAAGGCTTGATATTTTTGGTCCTAACAAGTTAGAGGAGAAAAAGGTACCTCTTTTCATTTTCCTTTTTCTTTTTCTTTTTCTTTCTTCTACCTGCCCTGCCCTGCCCTGCCCTGCCTATACATATATTCATATTCATCTTTCCTCCTGACTAGTCAACTTTTATATATGCAGGAAAGCAAACTCCTCAAGTTCCTTGGGTTTATGTGGAATCCTTTGTCATGGGTCATGGAGGCTGCTGCTATTATGGCTATTGTCTTGGCTAATGGAGGGGTCTCTCTCTCTCTCTCTCTCTCTCTCTCTCTCTCTCTCTCTCTCTCTCCTCCCATGCCTATTGTACCAAGGTACACATAGATTTCATGACTTGATTGTCAAATAATAATTGCAGGGAAAGCCGCCGGATTGGCAAGATTTTGTGGGGATCACAACATTGCTAATAATCAACTCCACCATAAGCTTTATAGAAGAAAACAACGCAGGCAATGCAGCAGCAGCACTAATGGCAGGTCTTGCCCCCAAAACAAAGCTCTTAAGGGATGGACAATGGGCTGAAGACGAAGCTGAATATCTAGTACCTGGAGATATCATTAGCATCAAGCTTGGAGACATTGTCCCCGCTGATGCACGTCTCCTAGAAGGAGACCCTTTAAAAATTGACCAGGCTGCATTGACTGGTGAGTCCTTACCAGTAACCAAGAAGCCTGGTGATAGTGTGTTTTCAGGTTCAACATGCAAACAGGGGGAGATTGAAGCTGTTGTCATCGCTACTGGGGTCCATACCTTCTTTGGCAAGGCTGCTCACTTAGTTGACAGCACAAATCAAGTTGGTCACTTCCAAAAGGTACTTCATATATGCCACTATCAAGTCATATAACAAGATTTGCTACTAGATTGTGACCATTTCTCTGGTTTTTCTTTGTTAGGTGTTAACATCCATTGGTAACTTTTGTATATGCTCCATTGCCGTTGGGCTCATCATAGAAATAGTGGTGATGTACCCAATTCAGAAACGCGCCTATAGGAATGGAATTGACAATTTGTTGGTTCTACTCATTGGAGGCATCCCAATTGCAATGCCAACCGTGTTGTCGGTGACAATGGCTATTGGGTCCCACAAGTTATCAGAGCAAGGAGCCATCACCAAGAGGATGACAGCCATCGAAGAAATGGCTGGGATGGATGTGCTGTGTAGTGACAAGACTGGCACTCTCACCCTCAACAAGCTCACAGTCGATAAAACACTTATAGAGGTGGGTGGATAACGGAACACAAAATTAACACAAAAGATGGAAGTGCTGATCCCCTCTTTTCTTTTGTCTCTAGGTCTTTGTAAAAGACATGGACAAGGACACAGTGGTCCTAATGGGAGCAAGGGCTTCAAGAGTGGAAAATCAGGATGCAATTGATGCTTGCATTGTAGGAATGCTTGATGATCCCAAGGAGGTAATGATATACAAAGAAAACTCAGATTCAGGTGTTTAATAATAAAGGTATAAAAGACAGGCTCGTTGTTCTGTTAATGCAGGCAAGAGCAGGTATCACAGAGGTACATTTTCTGCCCTTCAATCCTGTTGACAAACGAACAGCAATAACATACATAGATCAAAATGGAAATTGGCACCGAGTGAGCAAAGGCGCACCTGAGCAGGTACAATAAACTGATACTGGTTCTTGGTCGTAAAACATTATAGGTTTGTATGCTAACATAGTGGCTGAAATCTGTCAGATTGTGGATCTCTGCAACCTAAAGGACGATGTTAAGAATAAGGTTTTCAACATCATTGATAAGTTTGCTGAACGTGGACTTCGTTCTCTTGCTGTTTGTCAACAGGCAAGTATCTATGTTTCTCATGGATGGGAAATTTTAACCCATTAGTATGAAAGCATGTAAATTCAGGTTGCATTTCATGGATACGGGATTAATTGGATAAAATAGAAAACAATCACTAAAAGGTTGCCAAAACTTGTACTCAAAAGTTTACAAACCGCCTAAATTATTTTTACTGGATGCATCAACCATTCGTAAACAATATTTAAAAATGTAGAAAAAATTTTCAATGGGTCATCAACCCAACCCGTTTTGCCCGGGATTAAAAATTACCTATTATCTGAAACAACCGTTCTTGCCACCTCTCGTATTTCTTGTTTTTAGAGCTTTGGCCTTTGATCTAAGAAAGTGTTTTTGGTGGTTATTTCGCAGACGGTACCTGAGAAAACCAAAGAGAGTCCAGGAGGACCTTGGGTGTTTGTTGGTCTCCTGCCTCTGTTTGACCCTCCAAGGCATGACAGTGCGGAAACCATTCGACGGGCCCTCCACCTCGGTGTTAATGTCAAAATGATCACCGGCGACCAGTTAGCCATTGGCAAAGAGACTGGTCGGAGGCTTGGAATGGGAACAAACATGTATCCCTCTTCCTCACTCCTTGGCCAAAACAAAGATGCAGCTATTGCCAATATCCCTATCGAGGAGCTAATTGAGAAAGCTGATGGCTTTGCTGGTGTCTTTCCTGGTAAGGACACTTTGATTTGTTCATGTTTGGCGTTTAGTTGGCTGCACTGTAATCACAATGGGAATGGGTTTAATTACAAACTTGATGGCTTGGTAATGGTGGGTTTGGACGCATCCTAAAAAATTTTGGGTTTGGTTCCCAAATTCAAGCCCCAGTCAATCAAACATGTATAATGGATTTCAAACTTATTCTTTCATTCCTGAACCCTTAAACCAAACGCCCCCTAAAAAATCTAATACTGTCTGACAAAGACTCTGAATGCAGAGCACAAATATGAGATTGTGAGAAAGCTACAGGAGAGAAAGCATATATGTGGGATGACAGGAGATGGTGTGAATGATGCGCCAGCACTAAAGAGGGCAGATATCGGTATTGCGGTTGCAGATGCCACTGACGCAGCTCGTAGTGCATCCGACATAGTCCTGACTGAGCCAGGACTAAGTGTCATTGTCAGTGCCGTCCTTACTAGCAGAGCCATTTTTCAGAGGATGAAGAACTACACCATCTATGCTGTGTCCATCACCATTCGTGTTGTGCTTGGTTTCATGCTAATAGCTCTTATCTGGCAGTTTGATTTCTCACCTTTCATGATTCTGATCATTGCCATCCTCAATGATGGAACCATCATGACCATATCAAAGGACAAAGTGAAGCCTTCCCCCATGCCAGACTCATGGAAGTTGAAGGAGATCTTTGCCACCGGGATTGTTTTTGGCACTTACCTAGCTGTCATGACTGTAATTTTCTTCTGGCTAGCTCAAGAATCGGACTTCTTCACTGTAAGAAAATTTTGCTAATTGTTTAGTTTACAATATTTAGCTATAATGTTACCGACTTTATGGTACTTGTGTGTTGGGGCTTCAGGACAAATTTGGTGTAAAATCAATCAAAGACAAGGAGTTCGAGCTTACAGCAGCTCTTTATCTCCAAGTTAGCATCGTCAGTCAGGCACTTATATTTGTCACTAGGTCAAGGAGTTGGTCATATGTTGAACGTCCTGGTCTTCTGCTCGTTACAGCCTTTCTGATAGCACAACTGGTGAGCTTTTTGTATTGAAATTATAATTCAGATAAACCAACTTTTACCATCTTACACCTATAAGTCATTGAACTCTTTTATTTCTATTGGTGAAGTACGTAAACCTTTTGGTCTTATTCAATCGTATATAACTCATAGGTTTTCCTCAAGTTTTTCCGGTTAAGTTTCTAACTTTTTTCGTCTCGTCGAATATAAGTAGAAACTATATATGTTTTAAACTTTATATAAGACAAAAAAAAATGTAGAGACTTGATCACTAAATATATTAGGGACTTGATCGATTAAATGATTAAAGTGGGCTGGTTTAAAAGATATTTTTTTTATTAACCTTTATAAAAAATTGTATATTTCAACTTTAAAGTATTGGGTTGTATTGTAATAATCTCGTTTAATGAAGATTGCTACACTGATCGCGGTCTATGCAAACTGGGATTTCGCGAGAATCCATGGAATAGGTTGGGGATGGGCTGGAGTGATTTGGATCTACAGTATAATCTTCTACATTCCTCTAGATTTGTTCAAGTTCTGCATTCGCTATGCATTGGCTGGCAAGGCCTGGGACCATATGCTCCAAAATAAGGTAAAATATATCTATTTCGGTAATGTTTTAACAATTCTGTTAACTTCAAGTTGATTGAATGATTTTTCCCTCTTTTCCATTCTTATGAGAAACTAGACCGCTTTCACCACCAAAAAGGACTACGGACGGGGAGAAAGGGAAGCTCAATGGGCCACGGCCCAACGGACTTTGCACGGTCTCCAGCCGCCACAGCAGGCAGAAATTTTTAGTGACCAGGATAGCTACAGGGAGTTGTCTGAGCTTGCTGAACAGGCCAAGAAGCGGGCTGAAGTGGCTAGGTAAGCTCATTCTAATTTCTAAAATAATTAATTCAGAATTCAAACCTACTTATACAAGGTTAAATTTTTTATCCTCTAATTCATTACTTTTCTAACATGTAATTATTAATGCAGACTGAGAGAGCTTCATACACTGAAGGGGCATGTTGAATCAGTAGTGAAGCTCAAGGGTCTTGATATCGAGACGATTCAACAGCACTATACAGTTTAATATTACTAAGGTGTAGTTTAGTTCACCCAAGGAAAGATTTTGGCAAAGAGAAATAAGATTTAGGACATATGTTTTTCATGAAGGTTTTGTTTTCAGCTTTAATCTCATCCAAGATAGTCGATGGATGAGATGTTGGAATAAGTCCAGCAGACAAGATCAGTTACACATGATCCGCAGTTGGCGAAGAAAATGTAATAAGACTAGATCGTTAGAAGCATAAAGAGGGTGACATTGGTGCACCAACACCCCTCCACTTAGGTGAGTTGGAGAGGATAGTCATTGTAGGCAGCCTATGATTTATAACTTTGTTTTTGTTCCATTGCTAAAATCACTGTATTTAATCTCAGACCTCCCTGTAGAAATGTATCTTACTGTTCATTTTGTCTCTTTCCCCTATTTCTAGAACTTGTTATGTTTTTTATATGCATATATGTCACTTAACGCAATCCAGAATGACTGTATTGTGCTATAGTCTAACTAATCATAGCAACATGATATCCTACTAAAATTAATTGATCAAGAACTGAACTACTCCAATTTTCTTGCACTTACAATGAGAATATAAGGTATTTCACATAAATGCAATAGCATGCACATTATAATGCAGTTCCAGACAACAGGAATGTCTGAACTGCATAATAGCAATAGCATTCAGAATCATCCAAGCTAAAACTACAATCATTCACCTCAGTTTCTTCGGCTGGTCAGGTTTTTTTGGATAACCTAAATGCACAAGGTACCACAAAACTCCCTCAGCAGCTGAATCTGCTGCACTTTTCTTGGTTAACTGAGGCTTGCCAATACACTCAACTACTATTCTTGACCTTGAGCCGTCTTTCATCTCAATAATAACCTTGTAGGTGAACCTGTTTCATGTACATCATCTCTAAGGTTCATGTTGAATATATGATCGACACTAAGGATTCATATTTCTTGACATGAACAGAATGAGTTGGAAAGATGGCCATACAATAATACATCAATATAGCATAAGGATTAGAAGTGAAAGCACCTCTAATTCTTCAATTATTAAACATCAAAGCAGAGATGTGAAAGTAGATAGATTATCGTATTTGGAATTTTGCGGTTTGTTTTAAGCAAATTAGAGCGGATGAACTTACGATCTGAGATTACTGGGACCTTTTTCGTTGCAACAAGCGAAAACGGGACGTTTCCAATGGCTCTTGGCACATATCTCGTATAAGCAAGACCTCGCTGTTAATTTCACCGGACCTAATTTGGAAAGAAAATCAAAACCAAAGGATTAAAGTTAGGTAAAAGAGAGTGGGAGGTAGGTAGAGTACCAGGAGATGAAGATGAAGTAATTGTTAGAGAATCGAGTGACAAAGGGGGTGTTGCTGTTAAGGAAGTGGTGCTCCGGCTATCGGTTGGTGGCGGAGGAAACGGCGTCTGGCTCATGGTTTGTTAAGGTAGTTAGGAGAAAGGGATTCACGGAAGCATCCTTCTAGTGTTTAGAATCGTTAATCCTGTTCTTGAATCTTGATTATGGAGGGTTGATTTTGCAAAGGAAGAGCAGCTACGAGCTACCAAGGGCCAACTTTTTTTTTCTTTCTTAAATGTTTGAAAAACACATTTTCATTTTTTTTAAAGATATTATTACAAGAGATAGCGAAAATTTCATAAATTCTCCTTTTCAAAACTTCGTAATATCGTATATACTCAACTTAAAATTTTAATATCATATATATCTCTTCTAAACGTCATAATATCATATATACTCAATTTTAATAATTAATATCACATATATTCCTCTTAAAAATCATTAATATCATATATACCCAAATTTATTAATTTAATTATTTTTAAAATATTTAAAACTCATATTTAATATTGATTATTAATTAATAACCATTATACCCTTATTTATTTCTTTATCCATAAAAACCTTCAAAATGTATATTTATCCAACTTAAATTAAAATATTCTATCCTTTTAAATAATTTTATATAATTTATTTTTGTAAACTTTACTTTGTAAATTCTTCATAGTAAAACAAATTAACATTAACATTAAAAATTTTTATTATATTTTTTGTTCGTTTGTAATCAAATTATATCAATTTATTATATTTGCTTATTTGTTTTTTCTTGCAGTTTTCTATATACAATTAACTGATTATATATTATGTTCTTTCTTTTCTGTTTTTTTTTTTGAATTTATAGTTGTATTGCATATTTTTTTAATTTAGTATACATCTTTTGTTTTCAATATACATTAATTTCTATTTTTTTTTCAACTTTGCTTTTGTTTTATAATTATTGTTTTTTCTAGTTTACTTTTTTTAATCTTTTATATATAATCTAGTATTTGAATTATAACTTATTAGAATCAGATTCATCAGCATACCTATGAGATTCCAGCGTACCCTAATGTAAATGATCATTCACATCATAATCTAGTGAATGGTAAAAAAAATCATGTGAATGGTCATTCACATCATTCACATGGATGACCATTCATATAAATATGCATTGAGCATTTACATAATTTTTAAGGACACAGAAAGTGTGAATGTATGTGAAATTCATATATCATGCGTATAACATTAAATTAAACATGGTTATGAGAAAAAAAAATTTAAATTTTTTTTAAGATTGGTACCTTCGGTTGCACTTGATTTTGAGATATACTTTTTTGAACCTGACTCTAACTTCTTATCCACTTTTATTAGTTATGTATATTTTGTGTTTAATATATAGGATAAAATATATATAATCTTATTGTTAAGATTATTATATTAACTTCCAATGTTATTTCTGTAACACCCTCCCTTAACCCGGAAATGCCACGTCAATTCAATACACAGGTGGCAATATCGCAATAGCTCAATTATGCACATGTCACAGGATAACTGAAATCTCTGACAATTTAAAACTTTTATTAAACATCATTAACACATAATTCGATAATTTTACATAACCCAAAAGGTGCTAACATAATCAGTACTGAACAGATCACTACACAAGACTAGCACAAGCCTTCCCGATAACTCTCGATCTCGAATCAACAAACACGGCCACTGATCTCGTCGCTGATACCCTGAACATGTAAGACTCGAATACGTAAGCTCGAAAGCTCGTGAGTACTCGAGAGTTAGACTCTGCACAATAAACACATAACATGCGTACACATAGCACATACACACAGCGCAAACCCTAACTCTGTCTCTGGCAATCAACATCACGATGCAGGTATGACACATACATGAGATCCCAAGCCCTGCACACAGAATCACTGAGGGGGACCCTTCCCCAGCTAACGACCGTGCGCACCGGTGGTTAGCTCACACCCTGTAGCACGGGCGCGAACCGGCTACAGGCCCTGCCGTGTATACACGCCCCAAGGACTGTTAGGGACAGTCAACCCGCGCGATAACCCATCGCGAATCACCGTCCGTATGGAACTCATCACGGACCCCGGACTGGATCTCATCTCATGCACATACATCACATATGTAAGAATGGAATCATACCTGTGGCTCGCGTCCCTGTCTCAAACACATAGCACAATATACACATACAACAACGACTCGCAAAACGGTCCCGGGTTTGAAAAAGGAACTCGGGTACTCACCTAGTTGATCCACTAATCTCAGAATCTCTGACTCGGCTCGGCTTGCTGACTCGTCCCTGAAATTACACAAATCCCAACTCGTTAACACAAATCCACGAACACATATTACAACTCATAATGAGCTTAACTCGAACCCAAAAGCAACCCCCAACCGAATCCCAAAACTCTAACTCGAAAACAACCCCGATGAAACCCCGAGAACTCGATCAAAACCCGACCCAAAACAAATCCAACGGAACCCAACTCTAAAAGCAATCCCAACGGATACCCAATACTCAAAACCAAACCCGAAACCTACGAGGAACCCACCCCAAAGCATCAAATAACAGCCCAAACCGAACCCCCGATCGCGCCCACGCCCCAGCCCGAACTCGCCCGCGCTCAGCCTGCAGGCGTCGCGACCACGATGCCCAGGTCGCGGCCGCGACCGCTGGCGGTCTTCTTCTCCCCTGCTCGCCGATCAGCTGCTGTCCAGGGATGAAATCCCCTATCCAACCCGATTTCAGCCATGGAAACATCTCCAAACCCATGACTAACTTCACCATATTAACCCAAAACTATTTCCACAACCATAACCACATATATACACAAATTTAAGCTACAAAATCGAAAGCTTTTACCTTGAACTCAAGAACACGAAATTGGGGAAGATGAAGATTCAAACTCAGCAATTAACTCATGGAATTGGAAGCTTCTCTGCTGGAAATTCATGAACACACATACACACACTTCACACTTAGGTTCCCAAATGAAACAAAAGGAAAAGGACGCACGTATATGATTTCTCTATTTTCGGCGGGTTCCAACTCATTAACTCGAACCCGATACCCCAATTTCACAAATAATATCCACTTAACCCAATTAAATCCACGAACTCAATTATATAATTAATCCACTAAATTAATTACCCGAAGACACGTAACTCGCAAACCCGACACGTATAATCCACTAATCGGGTTCTCATTGGTCCAACACGATATTAATTATTTAAATATTCACTAAAATAATTACACGCAATAATTCTAGAAACGGGATGTTACAAATCCTCCCCTCTTAAAGAGATTCCGTCCCCGGAATCTATCGCAAGCCAATCGCAAATACACAAAAATTCCCGAAAATGCTGACTCACAATTCTCGACATCATCAACAACTCTTGATAAATTCGCATTTGAACTCGGATTGGCACAATCATCACTAATACACGTCTCTATTTCATCTTTTAAAACAAGTCGACTCCCTCGAATCTTTGACTCAATTAGACAATCCACTAATAGCTCAATTAAATCCCATAATTCACATATCGGCAACTGATAAATCCTCTATTCACAGAATCTTCACGTGGCGTCACTTCATAAGCCACTCAATCCGCATATGATCTCAATCCATCGGTTTTCGCTCTCCCTCATCACATACCCGCATAACTCTGTATAGATTATCCACTAACACAACACATAAAGACATCTCCATCGAATCACTAAAGTGTGTGTAAAAGTATGTGTGTGCGTATGTGTGCTCTGGAGATCAAAATTGAAGTGAATCAAGTTGCTGAAAAGTGAAGCCAAGGATTTGCATCTTGCTTGATCTTCTTCTTCATAGTGTTCTTAAGAGTGTTCAAGGTAAGGGTTTGATTTTTGGATGATTAAATCTTGAGATATGTTTGTGTTATGTTGGGGAATTTGATTCTTCTAGTAGTATGGGTCGAATTCATGTGTTTTGGTGTATATTTGCTGCTGGAAATCGAGTTTGGAGGGGTTGAAAACCCCTGGTTCGGCTATGGAGTTCGAAGGGCAAGATTCTGCTATCTGGCAAAAGCGCGGCGCGTAAATCAGTCTGCTAGAGAATCTTGGTTTAGTTTTATAAAAGAGTTTTGAGTCGTTATTTGGTCGAGTTCCGTCGAGATATTATTGAATTGAATTGTTTGGGATTTTAGGTTCCGTCGGGGGTTCCGTAAAGAGTTTCGGGGATCGGTTAGCCGTTCGGGAATGTGTTTCGGGTTTAGTTTAATTGTGATAATGGTGTTGGATTGATTTATTCGGTTGTTGAGACTTGTGTTAATATGTGAGACCCGTGATGTGTACAGGTGCTAGCCGATCACGAGTCGAGCCGAGTCAGAGATTCCGGGATTAGTGGATCGACCAGGTGAGTACCCGAGTTCTTTTCTAAACCGCGGGACTGTTTTCCGAGTCATGATTGTGCAGTTAGCTTTGTATATGTGTATATTGTGTATTGTGAATGAGACAGGGACGTGAGCGCCAGGTATGATTCTATTTCCCACATATGTGTTATATGTGTGCATGAGATGAGATCCAGTCCGGGGGTCCGTGATGAGTTCCATACGGACGGTGATTCGCGATGTGAGATCGCGTGGGTTGACTGTCCCTAACAGTCCTTGGAGCGTGTATACACGGCAGGGCCTGTAGCCGGTTCGCGCCCGTGCTACAGGGTTGTGGCTAACCACCGGTGCGCACGGTCGTTAGCTGGGGAGGAGTCCCCTTCAGTGATATTGTGTGCAGGGCTTCGGATCTCATGCTGAGTGTTCATACCGGCTTTATACTGCTGATTGCCAGAGACAGAGATTGAGCTTGTGTTGTGTGTATGTGCTACGTGTTCGCATGCTATGTGTTTACTGTGCAGAGTCTAACCCTCGAGTACTCACGAGCTTTCGAGCTTACGTATTCGAGTCTTCCGTGTTCAGGGTTTCAGTGAAGGGTTCAGTAGCTGTGCTTGTAGATCTGGGAGCAGGGATTATCTGGAAGGCTTTGTGCTAGTTTCGTGTAGCGATCTGTACAGTTCAGCTTATGTGATTAGTGGATTATATGTTAACAGTGTTTATGTAAAAGTTTTAAATTATCAGTGAATTCTGTTTATCCTGTGACATGTGTTTAATAGAGCATTGCGATGCTGCCACCTGTGTATTGTAATGACGTGGCATTTCTGAGTTAAGGGAGGGTGTTACAAAAACAAATAAGAAAATATAATAAGTCGATACAATTTGATTGCAAACGAACAAAAATATAATACAATTTTTTATTGTTAATGTTGATTTGTTTTGCTATGAAGAATTTACATAGTAAAGTTTACAAAATAAGATTATATAAAATAATTTAAAGGGATATGATATTTTAATTTAAGTTGGATAAATATGATATTTTGAGGTTTAGTTGAAAGAAGATATAAATAAGGGTATAATGGTTATTAATTAATAATCAATATTAAATACGAGTTTTAAATGTTCTAAAAATAATTAAATTAATGAATTTGAGTATATATGATATTAATGATGTTTAAGTGGGATATATGTGATATTAATAATTAAAATTTGGTATATATGATATTATGATGTTTAGGAGGGATGTATATAATATTAAAAGTTTAAGTTGGGTATATATATGATATTATGAAGTTTTGGAGGAATATATATGAAATTCTCCCAATAGTAAATACACATCCCTTAAATGAAAATCTTTTATAAAGATTAATAGGTTTACGTTGTCAGAAATACAATTAAACATAGGGTCGAAGAAGATGTGTGATTAACAAAAATAATAATAATAACAAGGATGTGCACTTGATACAATCCAATTATTAATTGGTTAGAAGTTTTGAAAAAATAAGTGGCTATTCAAAATAGGCTATTTCTTCTTGCACCATATCTATTTTCTCAAACACCACCTCTACATCTTTGACCTGTAAATTTTCACCTTATGAGTGGACAAAAAGGTTTGAATAAATAAACCATAATGATTAGTTATAAAAAAAGAGATATTTTAACCAATTATAGAGATATAGGTGTGGTGCATGAAGTATCACCCTTCAAAATAACTTTTAAGGTTGTTTGACTCATGAAAGAGAAATCGAATATATACCAAAACTTATTAAAGTTACAAAAATATGGATAATTAGTTAAAATTTTATTTTTTATTTTGTTATAATGATATTTTAATTGTTTTGAAGTTAGCATGTAATGTTTTTTATATAAAATATCATAAATGTTATATTTTTTAATAAATTAAAGAAAGTAAGAAAAGAGAGAGAATTAAGTGAAACGCATATAAAGACAAACTTCAAATCTAAAAATCCAAATCTAAAAACTTTTAATAAAGACAAAATTTAAATCTAAAAGCTAGAAAGAAAATATAAAAGCTAAACCAAAAAAACGCAAGAGGTTTGGTTTTTAAAATCTAAATACCAAAATTTTTCATTTGAAATTTGTCATTTAAAGAAAATTAAATCGATCAACTAATTAAACGCATGAAAATATCAAATTTATTTTTATTTACTTCAAAGGTGACAATATTAATACCTAGTGATATAACGTTATTTTGACATCATTGTTGTGAATTTTCAACAAAATTTGATTGTAAGTCGATATATATAGTTCTATACGAATTTATTAAATTGAATTTCGCTCTGTCTCAATTGTAATTATCTTGTGAGTGAATTCAAGCCCCAATTCAACAAACCCCTCCCCTTTGTTTCTTTAATAAACACATGCTAGACGACTAGTGTTAAAATGAGAGAAGCCTACATTCGAACAAAGTTAGAAGCCCTTGTATATACTACCTAATTTCTAACAGACCAAATTAGGTAACATACTTTCGTATCTCATCAATTAGCTTCATAAAATTTTGTAACAACTTACAACAAGCATTATCAAAACAACCCAATTTGTCACTTGACCCATTTTTAGATCAATTCACTTAATATATCACTATTTCATCATAACCCACCATCTATATTAATCACAAACATCGTTTCAAGTCCTCAAATAAAAATTCTGATTACACAGTCCAGAATAATATCTATTTAGCTAATTGTTAATAATTTCTCTCTTCACACCATTCAGCAATGAACTTTCATTAGACAGTTTTATCATATTTCCATCATATATTAGTAGGTTGTTTGGATTTGCGTTTGACAAAATGCTGTAGCGTTTTGGAAACTAATAATCAGATAATAGCTGTAACAAAAAGTGCTGCCGGAAATGTGGTGTTTGGTTTAGCTTGTGTTGTTTGCTATCGTAATTATCAATTAATAAATTTTTAAAGTGTTTGGATTTGCGTTTTAACTTGTAAATTGACCAAATAATCACTTATTAAGCAAATAAGCTACATTTTTTAACTTATGAAAAAGTATGGTAGGATTACATCTAAACGCAAATAATCACTTATTAACGTATGCAATCCAAATACTTAAAACCAAGTATTTACGTTATTGTAACGTAATAAGCTAATAATCTTATTCATAACGCAAAACCAAACACCCTCTAGGTACATCACATATCTAATTTGACTTTAGGTGTTACATGACTACAACTTGAGATCTATTTTTTTTTTAAATGCTACACACACCCTGGGGAGCTTTGCACAATAATCTCTCAAGTTTGACCATTTTTGTGATTAAAACTCTTAACCATTATGTTGTCACAAAAAACCGTCAGCCGATTAACAATTATCAAAAAAAAATTTCCTCAAAAAGGTGACCAGCAACCAATTTTTATCCGGTTGTTTTTTGCTTCGGCCACCACCTTCTTCGCTAACATTCTCAAGAACAAACTATTTTAGATAAAACATCAAAAACAAATCAACAATCTAAACCCTAACATATTGAAACCAAAGCCTAAATCAACAATCCAATGATGAACAAATCAATGTTTTAAGTGCTTGGAGGGTCGACAGAGGCTTCATTGGAGGTGGAGGTGTCATCGTCGGACGTTTAAGTGTATCTAACCTTAAACGAAACCAAATCAGTCACCGAAGGCTTCAACAGTCGCCAGAGGACTCATCGGTGATGAAACTCACTGGTTGCAACATGTTACATATCGGTTTCATGATATTTTAGTCGGTTTGGAGTTTTATGTAACAATAAAAATGGTTGGAGGTTTTAATCACAAAAATGATCAAACTTGAGGTTTTTTGTGTAAATACCCGTTAATCCTACTCATCTACACATTTTTGTTCGTTATTGAACTCAAACGTCTGACCTGTAATACAGATTAACACATTGATACTGCTAAATACAACTTGAGATCTAATTTGATGCATTTGACAATATGAGTTGAGTTTGATGTCTTTGTAACTCAGTAGTCATCTAAGGGCAGTCAAGTCATTATGGATCAATAACAAAGTTATATTTATTTAACTTGTGGTTTTAGCTGGTTGAAAATCTTTTATTGTATGCTATATAAATGGCGAATATATAAAATGTTAATTGTATCAAGTTAAAGATCATCATCTACCACAGAGTTATATATACAAACAATAGGTATGACTTAGGAGCATAAACTGAACCATTTTCTAGAGCTACAAAGCTAGTAATTAAAATCATTGACACTGCATAAAAACGATACCTCTTTACGGTTTTGTACAATTGCTAGCTCTTAATTTAATACAAAGTTTTAATGTATAATATCTTAATTGTCTCTAATCTCTAACGTGGTCAATAGAAATTTAACATCACATTTCTTTATTAAACAGATGTAATAAGACATTAGACGTCTAATCACTTAAAAAACAAACGAGCCCTTAATTCTAACAATCTCTAATTCGGATCAGACCTATCACCTATGCAAGTTTCCCTCTCTTCACCCCATATGTGACCCGATCCAATCACTAAAACGGATTTCACATGCACAGAGTACAATTGTGCACACTGGTTTTGACAGCCAAATATCTGAACAAAATCATGTGATACCAAATCGAATATGATCGATAAGATGGAGCTTTCACTCCATCAATGATGATGTTTTGTTGGACTGTACATAAAAATTAAAACAAACTAAAGAGCCCATGTAATGTAATGTACTCTTCTTTTCTTTTACATTAAATACAAACTCTTGTATAGTTGTATATTGTACTTCTGTACTTGTTCCAAACCCTCTCATCCCCAACTTCATATTCAGATGTTAATCAACATTAGTGCAAAGCCTAAAACACATTGCTATTGAAGTAAAACCCGCGAAAACATCACTTGCTACAAAAATTTATAATATAAAAGGGGGCAAATTGTTTAAATTCTGCGCGAAATACTTACACTATCTGAAAAGTTCGACAAAATATGTTCAAGATGACCTAATTGTAGGGTTTTTAAGCTCGTAGTGACCCTCCAAGCTCGACAGGTACCAGTGGGATGAACGAATGCAATACGTCTGTTATCAACGGCCTGTAACTTGGCTCAGGTTGCACACACAGTACAGCTACAGCAGCAACCTGCATGAAAGCATATAATTTCATTAATGGCCATTCTAAAGTAAATCAATGAAGTTTTAAAGTATACTGTACTGACTTGATATAAGTGCTTCAAGTCCATCGTATCTCTAATCACGGGGTCAACAATGTTTGGAAGCTTTGATCTGTCTGTTAGCTGAGGCATTGCCTGTTTAAGAAATGACTTGTATCTTAATATCAAGCTTTCTGATAGGCAAAAACTTGTTCTTTTATTTTCTTGGTTATTTACATAAAGTTATGAGAAAATAAAATGCTTACCCATGTGACTATTGATTGGAACAAGGATGGTGACATTTTCTCCACGGGTTTTCTTCCGATCAAAAGCTCAAGAAGTACAACTCCAAACGCGTAGACGTCACTTTTATCAGTAAGCTTACCTATAACACTGAACTATCTTAGATTTCTACAATGGGTTTTCTAAGTCGATTCTTATTTGGAAAACGAGGTAATGTACTAATGCATACCGTCCAGTAGGTACTCTGGAGCCACGTAACCTGACATACCCGAGAGCTTTACTCTGTTCTTGGCATGAGGCCCAATGACGGCCAGTCCAAAATCAGAAATCTGAATCATGTTTAATGCAATTAGGTAAAACAAAAGCATATAGGATTCTTGATAAACATTCATGGAGGTATAAAGGTTCTTACTTTAGCATTGAAGTTGGAATCTAACAAAATATTTGATGATTTGAGTTCTCTGTGAATCACGGGCGGGTTGCATCGCTCATGAAGATACTCTAGTCCTCTATTAAACATAAATCAACCATCTATTTAAAGCCCAGAGAAAATACATAATATAATCTGAAATTTTATAGAAATGGAAGAAAGTTTGATACCTTGCAATGTCAAGTGCAACTTTCATTCGTCGATGCCAGGTTAAAGCAGTTCCATGAGAAGGTCCTAATGGTATGATAAACATATTAATTTTCAAATCATCAAACACGGAATCTTGTTGCAAATCTTAAAAGATCGAAAAAGACACTATCTTTAACAAGTGTACCATTATGGACTAACACTCTGTTCTTGTAATATTAATGGAAAGAAGAAGAAAGAATCAAAGTGGATGGTAAGATGGGGAAAGAAGCAGAAAGAGTCCTCAATTATCATAGATTGAAGAACACAATTAATTACTATTTTCTCTAAGTTTCCTCAGCATTGTTCTTCTTTCCTTCCTTTTATATTATTCAAGAACAGAGTGTAAGTGCCAAAATGTGAAATCTTTTTTTAAAAGATATATATATTTGGTACAAATTGTCCAATAATTTTTCTTTATGATTTGTTTTACATGTAAAGCACAAGAATCAAAGTTCAACTCATTGTTCTTCATTGAATTTAAGGAATTTTTACCATGCAATTGGGATTCTAGAGAACCTTGATGCATCATTTCGTAGACTAAAAACCTGGTGTCGGCATGTACGCAATAACCCAAAAGACTGACTATATTTTGATGCTTGAGTTTACCCAACCAATCCACTTCATTCTGCAAACAAAACCCATAACAATTTCGTTTAAAGAAAATTGCTACCATTTATGTTTTATGAAGAAAGAAATCTGTTCAAATTTTCTTTTAAAAAAATGGACCTCAAATCCTCTTTGGGCATCTGGTCCTTCATCATGGAGTCTTTTCACAGCTGCAACAAAATGATCATTGAAACGAGCTTTGTATACATGCCCAGATGTTTCCACACGGAGGATGTTATCTTCATGAAAATTGTTTGTTGCAGAAACCAACCACTCGTAATCGATAACGATTACAGAGCCCTTTTTTCCAGCAATTCTTGAAGGGGTAAATTTATCCAGAATTGGACCCAGTGACAACCCTTTTGTTGTGTCTATGTAAATATAATAAAGCATCACATAAATTTATCAGAAACGATTTTTTTTTCATCGAAATGTTAATCAGTGCAAGAAAAAGTTAAAAGGATACCTTGAGTTTTTGGGGTTATCCTTGTATTCAAAGGTTCTGAATTCTTTTGCTTGAAGATCCAACAACAGAATAAGAAGAGCAAGATACCAGCAAGGAGGGTTGAGGCAATAATAAGTGCAACTAGAATCTTCTTGTTCAAATCCTCACTGTGAACTACTTGGATTTCTGACACTCCTGCTTTCATAAGGAATCAAAGAAAATAATCTTTTAGCAAAAGCAAAAATGTCATGACAAACTACTTTTTCTGGGTCAAATTATAAGTAAAGATTCATGTGAAAAGGCAACATCATCAAGAGATTATATTTTAAAAGCGCATTTGGGTGAGTCGTATCATGGAACAGATGAACTGCATTATTCCAGATTCAGACGACAAACAAACAGAGCACGATAACAAGTTAGCCGTTTGACAATTTTCTTGAAAACTGAAGGGTTTTTGGTGAATTTACCTGGAGGAGGAGCTTGATTGTCCGATGGTATTTGGGAAAACGGAGGTTTTTTCTCAGTGGGAAGAACAGGATCAGCAATGGAGGAAAGAGGAGGGTCTGTCCTGATAGCATCGACTGTGAGTAAAAGTAGAAGAAAAGAGGACAAAACCAAAATGGGAATCATCGAATTCTTGAAAAGAAGATTCATTCCCATAATTTGCAAGGAAGGAAGGAAAAACAGTTGTAGAGAGACGAGAGAATGGAAAGAAAACAAACAAACAAGCAAGCAAGCAAGCGCTTTAGGATGGGATATCTTGTGTTTGGTCTTGATTCTATGTTTTATATAATTTTGAATTAAAAACCTCCACTTTTCATTTTCATTATTTTCATTTTCATTTTCGTTTTGGCTCCATCTGTCTCCTTGACCTTGAAAAACTTTCAACGTAATTTATTACAGGCAAGTGGAGAGAGGAGAATCATGTGGCGGTTATCGAAAGAAAGAAGGGAAAGGCGGGGGGTTAAAGCAGAAGGGCTTTGTTGGGGAAAGTGAAATGACATATTTACCCTTCCCGCCTATAAAACTAATTCGGCAATTGGTTCGCGGATTTTTTAAGATTTACTGGTATTTGTATTTAAAAATCTGTGTTTGGTTTGCAGATTTCAGTAAAATCTCAGCCTCCCCCTTAGGATTTTAAATCTCAGTTACCTTGCATTTTTCAGATTAACATATTTTTTCCATAAGATAATGCAAATTATTTGACAAAATCCTGACAAATACAAATGTTGCATAATGCAAATCCTTTAACAAAATGCAAATCTCAGAGAAGAAAATCTACAAACCAAACGCCCCTAAAACAAATAGAGGTGCTAAAGTTACGGTCCTATACATAAAGTATTTGACGGTAGGTTCCCTAATCTACTCATCATTTGTCTCAACAAAATAATGCCAAATTATGAGGCAATCTTGACCTTTCAAAATTATATATCATTAAATATGCATATATGCTTCTGAATAATTGGATATCCACTTTAATTTGATAAATATGTAAATGAATTAGCGACTTACCAATATAGCTACATACATTTGCAAACCTAATTATCATTATCATACACAATGACCTTATATAAATGGATTAATCTACCCAATCAAAAAAATAAAAGGTTAAGTCATTTTAATCATCAACTTTCAGATTTATTTCGTTTAACCACTAAACTATTTTTTACACATTTAGCCACTAAACTTGTTTTTACATACACATTTAGCAACTAAACTGTTTTTGTTCATGTTTAACCATTGAAAATTGTACACATTTAGCCAGTAAACTATCATATTTTGTACACATTTGACCATTAAAAAGTCTAGAAACAGAAAGACCGTTTCTTCAAGTATAAAGTGGTTTGAGTGACCACCGCTGCAACTTTAAAATTTATGCGACCGTTTTAATAATTTTGAACAACCCACAGAGACTATTTTTGTAATTTACTCTTAAATATATGGAAACAACAAATATGGAAATTAAATCAATATTAACTTAAATTCAATAAATCTCTCACACTTTTCCTTTCTCCCCATTCTTTCTCTCAACCGTTACTCCCCACCCCTCTGTCTATCTCTCGCCTCTCCCACACTCCTTCACTGTCAAAGTTGATAGAACGTCGTCACCGCCAAATGCTAAAGCACCCAAAATGATGTTGTCGTTGATGGTCGATGTGACTGACGACGGACGACGGTAGCAAATGGTGGACGTCACAAGGTATGGTGATGATGCTTTTTTGTTCAAACCCATATTCATCTTCGGCCTCCTTCGACTTTCACGGTGATTTACAATGTTCGATGAATCTCTAGTTTGAATGATGAAGATGAACGATTTTCATGGTGATGAAATTGAACGACGATGATGAACGATGAACTCATGAGCATGATGCATAGATTAACGATGGGCGATGAACACAATCCATAGATGAACGATGAACACGATGATGATTAACAACGATGCATCACGAACTTGTATAAATTTTGTATATATAAAGCCACTATGCATCACGAATTGAACGATGAACATTTAATGCATCGATTTCTCCACATATTTTTGAATTTGTATAATTTTTTGTTAAATTTGAAAGTGTATCAATTGAATTTATTTAGCACTTATTATTTAATTATTTATTAAAATATTAAATTTAATGAGGTATGCATATTCCCTAGAATGTTTTTCATTGTTTGTTCTTGCAATTCACAAGATGCATAAAATTGTCAAAACATTTATCTTTTTGTTATCAATCTAATCCATATAATTTTTTATCTAATGAATGATATAAGTTTTTTTTATCTCGATGCACAAAACTTCTCTATTATACATCCACACACATATATGAGAGAGAGAGAGAGAGAGAGAGAGAGAGAGAGAGAGAGAGAGAGGAGGAGAGAAGAGAAAGAGAGAGAGGAGAGAGACAGAGAGAGACGAGAGAGAGAGAGAGAGAGAGAGAGAGAGAGAGAGAGAGAGAGAGAGAGAGAGAGTAAAAGATTGATATAAAAGAGGAAAGTGAAAGTGGAAAAACAGACAAAAGATGAAAGGAGGATATGATATCCTTCTTTTTTCTGAAAATGTGAGCCATTATTCCTCTCCTCCATTATTACTCTTATAATTACATGTCCCGATCTTCACCAATATGCATATTCAATTATATTTATATACCCACTGAATCCAAACATTTATTTACTTATTATTTTCAGCACCAAGGATTTGTTTGTTTTTTCTTTGTAAATGTCTAAAGCATGATGATAATTCATAAGTTTACAGTAATATTCTTCAAATGTCTGATCGAGTTAGATATTAAAAGTTTTAAGAGACAAAAACGAAAGGACCTAAATTTGATTGCATCATCACTTTAGAAGTCTCGGTGACCGAATACTATAAAACAGTTTAAGGTTGTGTAATGGTATAAAGTTGGAATGGTTTGAAACAAAAATTCAAGGAATAAACAACAAAGAATAACACCATTTGGTGTCGATATTGGTACGGTTTAGTCCGAACTTATGTTTATTTATAGTTTGAAAAGCATTTCAAAAAATGGAAGATTGAAATTATCCAAAAAATTTTAATTAAAGGTGGAAATAAAATAGCATAAATATAATGAAGATGGGAATTGACGAAAGAGGGCAGGGCAGGGCACTGAACCCCAGTGGGCAAGCAGCAAGCATGCGTACGGGGTTGCAGGAAGCTGTTCAGCTTTGTTTCTTTGTTTTTATTAAAAATTATTTAATAATTAAAATAATAATAAATAGGAGTAATAAACTAATAATAATAAAAATAAATGCAGGAGAGGCGGGCAGGGCCAGGTGGCTAGGGGCAGGTCAGTTGAGGTCTCGTTTTCTTCTGGTTGACAATTGTTTCCATTTTCACGTGTGTTTGTGTATCGTCTATTTTGCTGCTACCAAACGTTTGACCTTTTGTCTCTACTTGTGTGTCCCTGCCCTTGGGAAAACGCTTTCCATCTTTTTATTTTTACGGATTTCGTAAAATACTTGCTTACTTTTTAAAGTTTTACTGATCTGTACATGTAATATTTTTATTGTTGGTAACTTGATTTGATACATCAATTTTTTTAGTGATGTTGATTTACGCAACTTTGAGGATGTGTTCAATTGTGGAGATGCAAAACTTCATTTCTTTTATCTCGGGATCACTATTGGCGCTAAGATGGGGTTGGAGAAATATTGGAAACCAATCATTGATAAGGTAAAAGCTAAATTATCTTTGTGGAAGTCCAAAACAATATCTTTTGTAGGGAGAGTAACGTTATGTAAGTCTATTCTCGGAAGTTTACCGTTATATTTTATGTCATTGTATAAGACTCCGCAGAAAGTAATTGATGCAATTGATAAGGTACGAAGGAGATTTATTTGGGGTACAACAGCTTCTGGGAGATCGAAGATTTGTTGGGTTAATTGGAATAGAGTAATGGCACCGAAGAGGCTTGGAGGACTCGGTATTGGGTCGTTGAAAGCCGCAAATTTGGCTCTTTTAATAAAATGGTGGTGGAGATTTTTGCATGAAAAGAATTCGTTGTAGTTCAATGTAATTAAAGCCATTCATAAGGTGGAGGAAATCAACATTTGTAAGATGGCCAAGCGGAATTATGCTGGTGCTTGGTCAAACATTACCAAATCAGGTTCGGTTCTTTCCTCTCTAAACTTAAATCTACATGATGTTTTCTCTCGGGTGGTCAATGATGGTAGCAACACTAAATTCTGGGTAGACAAATGGTTGGGGAATTTTTCTTTGGATGATCTGTTTCCGCAGAAGTATTTGCAATTGAAAGTAATAAGATGTGCACCGTAAACATGAGATTGCAAATTAAGCATCAAGATAGTGTAAAAATGTGTTGGTCGTGGACAGTAGCTACGGAGGCAGAAAGGTTGGAAAACAATATTAGAGAATTGGAAGAAATGTTGGAAAATGTTGTGTTAAGAGTAGGAAATGATGGGTGGAAATGGGAAGGTAATGCATCCGGTGTTTATTCGGTAAAATCTATGAGAGGTATTATTGAAAGTGTTGAGAGTCCTCTTGTAAATAGTATATGTTTCTGGAATAATTGGTTGCCTATGAGGATAAATTGTTTTCTATAGACGCTTGGGGTAAAAAAATTCCAACGAGGAAGAATCATATATATTAGAGGGATCAATGTTAGTTCTATGTCCTTTTTGTGAAGGGAAAGGAAAAAACGGAAGAGCATCTTTTTATTCTTGTTCGGTAACTAAGGAGTTGTGAAATTGGTTGATGTTATGTTGTGATATAAAAGTGGGTCAACATCAATCTCTTGATAATTTAATCGTCTTGGTTTTAGCTGAGGGAAGGACAAAAATGAGAAGGAGGTTTATTGAAGTAGCCATAGGAGGTTTAATTTCGTTTCTTTGGAAAGTTACAAATAATTTTGTCTTTAACGGCATTATTATCTAGGCATCATTGATCAAGGATGAACTACAAGCCAATTTATTCTCATAGTTAAAATATAGAGCGAATGAGTTACTGTGGGAATTATGGTTCTCTAGTTCATTCTCTGTATTCAGATTTACTTTTGTATCTTTCTGCTAGCATCTTGCTAGTCTTAATTTTAATATTATCTTGGATCTCTAATTGGGGGTGATGGCTACGCCGAAGCTCCTAGCAAGTTTTTTTTTGCTTTAAAGAAAAAAATCAAATTTTTTCTTACTTACAATGACCAGTTACGGGTTGTCGGATTGTATCGGTTTGTATATGACAGTTCTTAATATTTTTTTAATGTTGAAATGAATTTATTCAAAATGTAAAAAGTTATAGAATACTCACATACTATTATTGATATGATAAATCAACTTTTTTTATCTTGGTTTTTTTAACAACAACAAAAATATATTTAGATGATGCTTTTTTTTCTTATTATTTTTATTACTTATGATGACTAGGTACGGGTTCTATCGGTAACAATCATATATGACAATTCTTATTGTTATTTTTTTAATAATGATGTGGATATATTATTCACAAAGCATTACCAATTTTTTTGACGTTTTTAAATTTTTTAAAGATAAACAACTTTTTAACATATTTAATAAAAGTTTAAAAAATATTTTATTAGTTTAAACATTTAAAAGAAATGTTTAAAAACTTAAAAGTTTTAAGAAAGTTTAAATTATTTAAACGTTTTGGATAATTTAAGTGAACTTATAAACATTTTCTGGAAAACTTTCTAAAAACATAATTATTTTTTGAAGAGTTTAAATAAATTTTATTGTCTACAAAAAAGTTTATTTTTTCTACAGAAATTCAAAAAAAAAATGAAAAAGTTAGAAAACTACATTATCCTTAGTTTTTAGTTACCAACAATGATAAGAATATCAATTTGTATGTTCTTATAGATGTTTTAGTCCTCGTTAAAGATAATCAAATATAAAATAGTAAAAATGAGTACTCAATAAAGATAATTTATTTTATGATAACAAAAGGTTTAATTTTTTTTTTAATTCAAAAAATCTAACTCAAAATATTATTTTTTAGCTTTTAACTAACAATAATAAATAACTAATTATTCATTTTCATGTCTTTAACATCAAATTGATTTTATTGGCATTTGTAATTTATTAAGATTAGTTTATTATTTAATAATTATAGAATTATTATTATTATTATTATTATTATTATTATTATTATTATTATTATTATTATTATTATTAATGACTATTAAACAACTAAGATTAAAATGGTCATTTTAAATTGTAAAATGACGAAATCCGTATCAAAACCTCAACCATAATGATTGTCAATGTAAATTTAAAGATTAAAGAACTCAATTCATAATTTATAGTAAACCACAGAAATGAAATTTGTAATTTACCATAATAATAATAATAATAATAATAAACCAAAACTAATAATTTATAGAAAATTACAAGTCATCAATTAAATATCATTCGGAGTTATAATAAAAAAATTTTATGACGAATCAGATATTTAAATACAACAAATATCACGTCAGCTTTTATACAAAACTTACGTTCATAAAAAAGTTAATGTATGATATTAACCGATCACCATAGAGTACACATATTATATAGATAATTAAAAAATACACATATCATATCAATACACTTTCTTAATAAATTCGTTAAATATATTAATGTCTAAAACGTGTTTAATTCATCTACAAATAACACATTGGCCATGTTTGGCAGGGTGCTTTTAAGAGCTTTTAGGAGTTTTTATTTTTAAAAAGCTTTACTAAAAAATAAAAGTCACGCTTGGAAGATAAAAAATTAGAGCTTTCATGTTCTTATAAAAAAACTTTTATATAAAATGCTAGTAGAGGTATGTGGATGAACAATCTATTTAGAACATGTTTGATGATTTGAATCAGAATAATATATAGTGTTATAATATAGATTTTGGGATTTGCATAAATAATCAATAATTAAAATATTGAGGTATGTGGTGAAGAGAGATTTTTAAATCCTGTGTTATATTTAAATAATCAATATTTGGTTCATAGATTTTTTAGGATTAACTGAAATTTAAATTTTAAATCTGCGTTATAATTGAAATCCTTTATAGTATGGATGGAATGTTGAAATATTACGCATGATGAAAATTTTTAAATTTTAAATCTGTGTTATAATTGAAATCCTGTATAGTATAACTAGGGGATTTTAATTTCAACTCTTATCAAATCCCACGAATTACACAAGGTTAAAACTTCAAAACTTTATAATTACGCATATATCATTGTAAATTTTTTATTATGCATATATCCTTCTAAACTTTTAAAACTCTCATATATGTTTAAATATCTAATTCTTATTATTAAATCATTTATAAATTCAAAACTTTTTTTAAATTATCTCATTAGTTAAATCTCCAAAGTATATCTTCTAATCAACAAAAAAAAAAAACTCAATGATTTTCTAAAGCCAAAAAAACGATTGGTTTCTGGCATGTACGTCTAATACTACACACATTGTATGACTACAATTACACGTTTGACACCAACTTATCGTTATTAATTGTTTACATATATACAAAGAATAAATCACATTAATTGGTAATCCAGTTTTATATAAAAAACTAACTGACAATAATTTTTTTTTATTAATACCAGTTGAAGAAGACTAAATCATTTAAATAGAACAAATGAAGTGTTTGAATATATTCTATTTATATTTTTTTTTCATAAATACGTTTGGTAATGAAACCAATTATTTTACTACAAATTAATATGAATTTAATTAATGAGAGAACTAAAAATATAGTGTTGTGAAGTTTTAAATTATTTGATCTTAATATATTAGATATTGGATACATATGAGAGTTTTAAAAGTTTAGAAAGATATATATACAATAAGAAAATTTATAAAGTTAAATGTGTAATTATAAAGTTTTACGATACATCATACATGTATGAAATTCTTTCTCTAAATATATACAATTTGCAATTATTGCTGCTGTTTGGGCTTTATTTATTATTGACTTGGGTTGGATTTTAACGAACGCATTAAATGTAACTTAGTAAGTCAATATTGTTGAATGTTAAGTGAGCGATGTGGCCCAAATACTAATTGGGTTAATTGGCAAAAAGAAACGTAAGGCGTCGGTAAAAGGTTTTCTGGGTGCTCCTTCTTCTTCTTTTCTTTTTCATTTTTTTTTTCTTTTGGTTTTTATGTCTATTTAAGTGTTGTTATATTTTTCTTTTAGTATTGTTCATGATCATTATATAGGTTTTATTCATTAAACTTCTATTTACTTCAGTCTGTATAATTTTATTTTAAATTTATATTTTGTCCATAAGTTTAAAAATCCAATCATTTTATAATAAATTTGTCGAATCAAAATTTCAAGTTATTTTAGTTTTCATAAAAGGACGTTTGTATTGAAAATTTGTGACATCATTTTCATTTTGCAAGTGATATAATATATTGATCCTTCGATCAAGATCATGAATATGGTAGATTCTTCATTATAATTCTTTTATCTTAAATATATAATGTGAGATAACTGGTTTCTTTTATTTGAAAGTAATTTGATGTTATCTTTGTTTATTAGGAGTGCTTGTTATTGCTTTTAAAAGCTACTTATCTACTTATTTGAGTTAGTGAAATCATTATTCAAGTAAAAAAATGTGATTCAAGTGTTTGGATTTTTGTTTCTAAAAATGCTTAGCTATGGTTTGACATGATTAAAAAGCAGAAATTGGAAAGTAGGGTACTTACCTGTTTTCTTAGCAAACGTAGGAAAATAAAATAAATGAAAACAATATGGCCATGGGGAGAGTGGGGATCCGCACGGAGTGGCATAGTGGCTGCCGATTAGCAAACATCGACCCTTGAAGCACTTGAAGCATTGATTTTTTCATTCTCGGATTGTTGATTTAGGCTTTGGATTCAATCTGTTAGACTTTAGATAGTTGATTTATTTTTTTATCCAAAATCGTTTGTTCTTGAAAGGGTTACAGGAGAAGGTGGTGGCCGGAATAAAATGCAACCGGTTAAACCAGTTGCATGTCTAACATTTTATATGTTGTTTAAATTTCCGAAAATGATATAAGTAGATAACTAAAAGTTATTTAAGTGCTTCATAAATAAAGAAATTTTTACTGCAGAACACAAACATTCATCTAATTTTACTTTTAAACAAAAAAAAACTCGAACCTGAATCAAAATGAAAAAGTAAAAACAACGCATACACTTGATACATGGCAATTGGCATACATACGTGTGGATCAGAATTCAGAAGTAGAGAGAAGTGTGTAAATGAATTAAAGGAGATAAAAGCGTTATAAATAGGCACGTACAACTAGGGATGGAAACAAGCCCTCATTCAATTCAGCCCAATCCACCCAACTCCTCTCCTCCTCCTTTTTTATAAACCTTTTATTCTTTCTATAAAAAAAATTTTCAAAATCACACACTCAACACATACGAACATTAAAATTACATAACATTATTACTAAAAAAAACCCAGAGAAACACAATTAGCAAGTCTCAAGCTCGAGACTTTGGTCAAGAAGAAACTTTTCTGTCTTTGGTAGTGACTACTTGATCTAGGTCAAGTGGTTTGATTTATACCTAAACTAAAGGATACGATAACATCAGTTTGACATTTATCGATTTAGATCTATTTTCGTTTTTATTTATATATATTTATCTCAAAATTATTGGATCAACCTTCTTCGTATCAATACAATAGAAAACATTTAATTTAATTAAACATATGTAATATGTCTTGAATAATGAATGTTCAAAAATTCAAAACTTGTGTTGGTTGTCGTGAAAGTGTATCTGCATGCATGCCATGGCACCAAGCTTTTATGTGTATGTATGCCCATGGTTTTCCAACCCTATTTTACTCTCTCACAACATAAATTATAGCTAACATTTAATTATGTACAGGTTTTAATAAAGTCGTCTACACTCTACACATATATATAAACAAGCCATCAATTAAAATAGTTATAACTTAGATTAAGTGGCCACCACTAAAGGTGAGATGAGTTCCCCTTGGTTAAGATCTCGAGTTGGAGCCTTACCAAAGGCAGATCTCCTTAGGTGGAGGTGTGGAGTTTGTTCTTCGATGCATTAAGGTTACCCATTGAAACTCTCTCTATGCATGTTGAGTAAAATATTGAGCTATAAATAAAGAGTAATAGTTACTTGTGTTTAACAAGTGATATACTCACTCATGCTCTCAAGCTCAAGTTCAAGATGTGCACTAAAACTGGGAAGAAGTAGAAGTAGTATTAACACACCAAGTCATAGACAATGGTGCACCTTCTACTATGCATATGGCTTCCATTGCTCTTGATCACCTCTTCTATTTCTCAACCCATAACCATCCATCCCCCTAACCACTTCGATGTAGCCCTAGCCCGGACTCCACGTCATGGAAGACCACGTGCCCGTGACGGTGCTCATAGGGCGGCTGGTGGTGGTCGTGGCAGATCAAGATCCGGTCGAGGATCATCAAATTGTGATCCGTTGTTTGAGTATCTATTCAACACATGTGGCCGATGGCCTTTCTCTCGTACTTCCCCCAACAACCCTTTCTTATCCCGCCCTCGTAGGCCGCCACCACCGGTTGTCCCTTCTCCACCACCACCTGTAGCCCCACCACCACCTCCGTTGGTTCCGTCTCCTCCTCCACCATCACCACCACCACCTTCGCCCCCACCACCTTCGCCACCACCTCCTCCTCTTGTTCCTTCACCTCCGCCGCCCGACCCAACTCCACCTCTAGTATTATCTCCACCACCAGATTACGTACTTCCTCCTATTGTTCCTGACCTACCACCTAATAACCCGTTTCAGGCTCCACCATGGTTCCCTATGCCGTTTTCGCCCCCGTTAACTGATCCGAATCCACCAGCACCATATGTTCCTATATCCTTTTCACCACCTGCCGGCGATAACAATCCACATCCGCCAGGCTCTGTTCTGTTACCGCCACCTGTCCCTATATTTTCATCACCACAATTAGACCCCGGACAACTTCCACCTGTAATCAACCCCGGGCAACAGTTTCCACCGTTAATCGACCCTGGACAACAATTTCCGCCAGTAATCAATCCTGGACAACAATTTCCACCGGTAGCCGACCCTGGACAACAATTTCCGCCGGTAATTGACCCAGGACAACAATTTCCGCCGGTAATGAACCCTGGTTTACAATTTCCACCGGAAGTGGACCCTGGACAACAATTTCCGCCCCAGCTACCATTTACATTTACACCGCCGGTAGAATCCACAACGCCATTACCGGGTGCAGAAATCATAATGCCACCAACGGTGGATGAGAATCCAGTAACAGGACAACCGTTGTATTCAACGCCGGAAATACCAGAGGTTCCTATGGAGCGGCCAGCCACCATCATGATCGATTCTCCTCCGCTTGCCTAATCAACTCGTTCCTTTATGTATTAGTTTAGCGGCAGTATATGAGTGAGCAGTTTACTGCTAGTATCATAGCTTGTGTTTCTTTTTAATTTTTATCCTATTATTATATATTAATAATAGTGCTAGACTTGCTAGTGGTGATCAGCAAATATTATCATGCTACAAATGTTAAAACTTAAAACAAGTCATTTACCAAAAATGAAAACTATCAACTTAATTTATCATTGTTAAAATAATATCTAAAAGTGATATATTTTGAAGTATCTTTATCTTTATAATAATATATAAAAACTTGATATTTTTAATTTGGACTGTTCTTACCTGTTTAGTTGATTAAATGTTATTAAGCTTGTTTGTTAAATAAGAGGTAAAATATAAGATTGATAAGATGTCATTTACACTTTACAAGCCTCATAGCATTTTTAATAAGGTTATCTAACACTCTTTTCTTAATAGGAGATAGAACGTCGATCATATACAACTTATCATTTTTACCCATCAAATTAATAAAAATAATAATTTTAATACTAAACTATAAAAATAACAAATCATTCAACGAATATTCAACCATCATCCATTAATTTTAAGTTTTTAACAAACAATTCAAGTACATAAACCACCAAACATAACAATTCAAATAAATAAGGAATAATAAAACCATCAACTTGACAGGTTTTTGTGATTAAAACCCCAAACTATTTTTCGTTGCATAGAAAACCCCAAACTAACTAAAAATTAGTAAATCAAGGTTTTATCAATGAGTAACCCGTTGAAACCGGTTATTAATCATACGTGGACCGGTAAATAACCTACGTGGAATAAGTTTTAATTGTTGAAATCGGTTGCCAAGTATTACACATAATATAAACCCCCGTTGATAATTTTTAATTGTAATTTTTAAATAGAATTACATCATCAACGAGTGTTTAAATGATGTGTAATACTTGACAACTGATTTCAACAATTAAAATTTATTCCACGTAGGTTATTTAGCGGTCCACGTAGGATTAATAACCGGTTTCAACCGGTTTACTATTGATAAAACCTTGATTTACTGATTTTTAGTTAGTTTTGGGTTTTTTATACAACGAAAAATGGTTTGGGGTTTTAATCACAAAAACATGACAAGTTGAGGGTTTTTTCCGCAATTATCCCAATAAATAAACCATCAAGCATAACAATTCAAATACACAAATCATCTGTTTCTCATTCAAGACACTAATGATTTAAGTGATTCAAGATTCAAGTAACATCATTGATTCAAATGATTTAAGATTCAAGTAGCACCATTGATTCAAGTAATTCAAGTGATTCAAGATTCAAATGACACCAATGATTCAAGTGATTCAACACCAATGTCCAAGTAACAACACCAAATATAATGCTCATTGTTTGAGCCAAATGACACCAAATATGATTCAAGTAACACTAAAAATCCAAGAAAAATGGATGAAATTAATACAATAAAGGCTGGTTAGGATGAATACCTAAGAAATTAAAAAAAACGACAATAAATCATCAAAACAAGAACTTATATAAAAAGGAGTAAAAAGATATCATAGAACACTTGAAAATCATATGTAAAAATAAAACATACCTCAAATATAAGTTTAGGAACTTAATAGTTCATTTTTATAAACTTTGAGATTTAATCGTTTAAAAATAGTTTTCAGGACTTAATCATTCAAAATTTAAAAATTTATTTTGGTTTTTCTGAATTTTCTTCTATTTTATAATATGATAGTTATTGGATTTATATTAAGTTGATATATTCATAATTTTCCTAGAAACTTAGAAAGTGATGGATAGATAATATATGCAATTCAAACACTCATTGGCGCACATCCCTCCCCAGAGTTTGTGTCAAAACTCAAAAGTTAGTGGAAGATTTTATTGCATGTGATATTTTGCCAATAATTTTACCTTATTCCATTAAAACCTTATTCATATCCGTATCTTTTATAAAGGTAGTTTTTTTTTTATTGCTAATTACTAGCATATATACATACTATTAAATTCGTTTATAATGTTTGTCATCATTATTTACTTAATCATATTTATTCAATTAAACTTTTTGTTAAAAATATGTTATAAAAACTTAATTGCTGTTTTAATTAAAAAAAATGTGGTATACACATTACACAGCATAAATTAATGTCACTTTTACGTTATTTGAGTTACAAATCATATAATGTTGTGTAAATCATATCTTTTTTCAAATAAACCAAAAAACAGACTCGATGATGAGGGAGGGCGAAATGGGCCTCTGTCCAGGGCCTCAAAATCTAGAGGGCCACAAATTTTTTAGGGTATGTTTATATGTAATGTTTTTGAAGTCAAAACCCAATAAGTCACAATATAAATCCAAAGCCTATAAAGTCACCATCAGGTTGTATCTTTTCATTCTTTCAACATTTTCCTAATCGTTTTATAAACATTTATGTCTTTTTGGATGAGAAAACACGAGTCTGAGTGTGAAAAACATAAAAAGAACAAACGAATTGAAGAGTTTGTTAAGTCTCAAATGGGGCTCTTGATAACTTTTAAAAAATAAGACTAATGTTGATGATGCTAATATTAATTTTAAGTTTATAGGGCATCTTTTATAGTTATTGCACAGGACCTCCGAAATCTAAGGTGTAAAATAAAAAAAATGTTAAAAAAATAATTTTTCTAAATCTATTTAACACAACTAATTGTTAACTTATAAAATTACTTAAGGTTTTTTTTATTTTTTTCTATATAAAAGAATTTCTAGAAAGCCTTCTACCGATTATCTGATAGTAAGACCAGTCACAATTTCTTTTCTATTAAAGCGTCTTTTGATTGAGGAATGCCACTCCAAACCAGATAGTCATGCGTTCAAATAGGGATGAGCAATTGGACAAAAAAAAAACGGACCGGACCAAAAAAACCCAAAGATCGGTCTGGACCAAACCGTTATTAATAAAATTGGTCCGGTTTCGTTTTTTTTTAAATCACAATTTTCGGTTTTCGGTTTTCCGAGTTCGGTCCACCGGTTTTCAGTTTTTAACCCGGCCCAAATCGGAATTTAAACTTTATCTTATCAATTTTAAAGTTTATGTTATATTGTTATTTTTTGTAGTCCACAAAGGAACAACATTTTTAAATATTATTTCTAAATCATATAATATGTAATAGTTATTGAGTTCTTCTGTAAATATATAATCATGTAATAGTGTTTCAACGGTGTAAATATTTTTTTTGTTATAATACTATAGAAAATATAGATAACTTAATATAAGTGAGATATGTTAGGTTTTTTTTTATCAAAGAAAATGTGATAAACTTGATAATTTCACAAAGAGAAAGAGTCGATGAAAAAAGATAAACAAAACAATAAAACATTTATAAAACTCGTACCGGTTCTAACCGGTCCGAGAACCGAAAAACCAGACCAAAAACCCGTCCGGACCAAACCCGTATTATAAACATTGGGCTGGTTTTAGGTTTACTTCTATCCGTAATTTCAGTTTTCGGTTTTTTTCGGTCCGGGCCGGTTTGGTCCAAATGCTCATCCCTACGTTCAAATCACATTTTATATGTAGTCTTTAAAAAAACTATGAATTCATTTTATTTTAATTTTAAGAGTAAATTGCATAAAAGGCTCTGTGGTTTGTTCAAAATTATAGAAACAGTCTCTCAACTTTTAAAGTTGCAGTAACCATCCATCAAACCACTTTTTACTTGCAAAATTGGTCCTTCTATTTTTAAAATTTTTAAAAATGACAATTTTACCCTTATATCAATTACAATTTTAATAATTTCAATTTTTGTCCTTTTTCTTGTTTTTTTATTTTTGGTATTGCATTTGAAATATTAATTTAATAAGTTATGATTTAACTCATTATTAAATATATTATTATTATTATTATCATAATAATAATAATGATAATAATAATAATTTTGTAAAACAAATCTACAATTTCAATTTATGTATTATAATTTTATTTATTTATATTTTTGTGGTTATCTATTTGTATAATTTTATTATTTACTTTTTCATCAATCTATTTCATTTCATAAATAAATTTTGATTTAAATTTACTAAGTTATTACGTTTTGATTTAAGTTTACTAATTTATAATTTTTGATTTAAATATTTTGTTACGCTAATGTATTCTTATTTAAATTTATTATTTTATTTGTTTGAATTTAAATATTTTGTTATGCCAGTACGTTTTGATTTCAATTTATTATTTTATTTGTTTGTACATTAATGTGTTTTACAAGTTTGTACATGTGTTTTATTCATTTTCACTTAAATGTTTTGTAATTTTCACTTAAGTATTAACGTATCAAAATTTTAAATCAAAATAAATAAAATAATAAATTGAAATCTACATATACAGACATAACAGAATATTTAAATCTAAACAAATAAAATAATAAATTTAAATAAAACATATTATAGTAAAAAAAATTTTAAATAAAAAATAATAAATTAGTAAACTTAAATCAAAACGAAATGAATTAGTAAATTTTAATCAGAATTTGCATAAATTCAAAAAATTTTAACGTAATGAAATAATTTGATGGAAAAATATAAATAATAAAATTATAAATATTTTAACCAATAAAATATAAATAAATAAAACTTTAATAAATAAATTGAATAAATAAAAAGATGCATGAATAAACTAATTTAGTTTATGATTAAAAATATTTTTTATTAAATAAATATAGATTTAATTTACAAAATAAATATGTATATTTAATATTAATAATATTAATATATTTAATCAAGACTTAAAACATAATTTATTAGATTGATATTTCGGCTTTATGACCAAAAATAAAAAATATTGAAATTACCAAACTTGTAATTGAGAGAAGGACAAAATTGTCATTTTTAAAAATTTTGGAAATTGAAGTAGAATTTCTGCAAGTAAAAATTGGTTTGAGAGACCGACACTGCAACTTTGAAAGTCGAGGGACCGTTTTTATAAATTTGAACAAACCACAGGGGCCTATTCTGTAATTTACTCTAATTTTAAACGTAATTAGAAAAATAATTACTTTATATTTATTGAAATGCTAAATGTAAAAAATAACAACTACATTTATCTTTTTCTTAGAGTTTATTATGGTGTTGTTTGTTTTTCATTAAGAGCCTCTTAAATAGCTCTTAAGTCTAATATTCAGAATGATGAATTCAGATTTTTTGTTTAGTTTCAGACTTCAGAGGTTGCAACTTCTGAATTTACCTCTTAAATTTAAGAGTTTGAGAGTTGTCTGAACTAAATTAAGAGCCTCTTAATTTCAGATATTAAGGCTACCTCTTAATTTCAGACGTGGTTTTCAGACTTCAGACATTTAACCTCTTAAAAAACAAATGACACCTATGAAATATACCAATATATTTTCACATTCTAGGTTTTTGTCCTTGCACGTTATTTTTTTACCAGAAAAATTCTCAAGTAAATTTTTTTTAGTTTAGTGAAATTTGAATATTAGAACTCTATTTTTCAGTTTTTAAAAATTTGATTTACTAATTATAATTGAGTTATAATAGTCAAATTTCATTAAACTAGAAAAAAAATATTAACTTGATAACTTTTTTGGGAAAAAAAATAACATTCAGCGACGAAAATGCAAAAAATCATGAAAAATTCTTATACAATGTCAAATTGGATAGATTTAATTGTTTATTAATGTTTATAAATAGCAGAGATAATAAATTGTATCTATCATTATTTTATTTTATTTTAAAAATAATAAAATGTGTTTATTTTTTAGGAGGAACGTGGTGACGTCACGTGGTGTTTTGTGTTCTCCTTATATATATATATATATATATATATATATATATATATATATATATATATATATATATATATATATATATATATATATATATATATATATATATATATATATATATATATATATATATATATAGGGTGAGGATAAAATGAGGACCGTGCTTAAAATGAGGACGGTAAGAACCAATGAAATCGCTGGATTTTGTGAATCAACCAATAGGATTCAATGTGATAAATTTGTAAGTATTTAGACTTTTATAACCCTTTTAAAACATGTAGAGGGTAATATGGTAATTTGTGCACCATTATAATTTAGGCAAATATATCCCATTAAATAGCTAAGTAGTTATATTCACGGTTTTGTGGTTTGAGAGGCGATTCACGGCGGCAATAGGGTTTTGCGATTCACGGCGGCGCTGGTGGGTTTGCGGTTCATGACGGCACTCGTGGTTCACGTAGGCTCTGGTGGGTGGCGATTCACGACAGCATTGCTGGCTTACGGTTCACGCGGGCTGGTGGTTTGCGAGTCACGACGGCAGGTTGGTGAATCAAGGGTTTCAGGCGACGGACGGCGGTGAGAGGGGTTTTGGTAATTGTGGGTGTGGTTCACGAGGACATGCATGGAATAGGTGGGTGTGGTTCACGGTAGAAGGCGAGTAGAAGGCAGAGGGGTTTTGGTAGTTGTAGAAGACGGTTCTCCGGTTCACGGTTTGTAGAAGAGTATACGGTCAGAGATTGGATTGTGGAGTGGTTCAGGACGGTTCACCATGTGGTTCATGAAGACTTTATAGGTTATCAAATTAGGAGTTAACACAATGAATGTTTCATATGAACCATTCAATTTCGTTTACCATTCAATTTCTGATTCACAATTTCGTTTACAATAAAAAACGATGTGGTTCACAATGATTGTTCACCAAGAAAAATTGTGAATTATTCATCGTTAACGACATATTGGATGATGCACATTGTAAATAGTAGGCGTACATGTAAAGCAACAAATTATCTCGTTTATTTCTATAACAAATAAAAGATTTGAAACGTGGAAAAAAAATTACTTACGTTCATATTCATCCATGATTGTTCAAGTTCTTTGTAATACTCGAGTGTATTCAATTGCGGAATCTTGATAAACAAAACAAGTTATGATATTTATAAATAAAAACAACTAATTTAATAAAAATACGATTTTTTAATTTTTCGATTTGGGTGATCGAGATATATACTTTTATGTTGACTGATATTTGAATAAATTTGAAAAAAATTTCCAAATATATGTTGGAGTGGTGTATGATGGTTGGAGATTTGACAAAGATGTCAAATAGTTGTGGATTAGGATTATGTTGATTTGAAAAAATTTGACCGAGATTTGAATAGATTTGTAGAGATTTTTTTTAAATAATAAAAATAATCAAGTTACCATATATAATAATCAATTAAATGTCCATAATGCCCTTCAAGGAGAGAGGATAAACTTGCTTATGTGGCGATTTTTTATTGGTTCTTACCGTCCTCATTTTAAGCACGGTCCTCATTTGATCCACTCCCTATATATATAGAAATAAAATGTTTTGAAAATATGATTTCATTAATATTGCATTAAATTTACTTTTCAAATATCTAATATAGTTTATATAATTTGTAATTATTTTTAATATATATTATTGATTATACTTTAAGATTTTTTGCTTTGTAAATAGATTATAGAATTTAATTTTTTTAATTTTATATTTAAATTAGCTAAAAAAACAAATATAAAATCGATAATGATGACAGCTAAAATTATTATATAATATCAAGTAGTTAACAGATTTAATTAATAATTAATGTTTACATATATTAAAAATAATAAATTGTATTATCGTTTATTTTATTTAAAAATAATACAGTGTATTTATCTTAATTATTTATTAATGTTTATAAATATTAAAATGAATTGTATTAATTTTTTTTATTTTAACTTAAAAATAATAATGTGTATATATCTTTTTAGGTACAACGTGATGATGTCATATGATAATTTGTATTCTCCTTTTATCCTCTACTATCTATTATATTAGAAAAGTAAATGGATGACATTTGACATTTAACTAGAATGTCAATTACGTAACTTGGATACGACACTTGTAATATTAAAATATAATTAAATAAATTTTGAAACAAATGTACGCTCATTATCTTGGAGTTCTGTTTTAAATTTAAGTTCACAACCAATGTCTTTTCTAAGCGTCTTATCCAAACTTTTAAGAAATGTTAAAATTCAATTAACTTAGAAATATTTTTTAGTATTTACAGGATTACGATAACTTTTTTTTTTTGTTATTGTTGAATTATTAGTTATATATTTTATTTTTAGTTACCTACTCTATATAATTTTTAATAATCTCTTTAGTAATGTGATATTGTTATTTTATTTATTGTTTCTGTAATGATTTTTTAGATTTATACAAATGTTAGAAAAACCAATTTTTTAATTCTTTTATGACTAAACTAGTATATATAGATATAGATGACAAGTTACACCCTGGGCTTTTCGTTTGGGCTTACAACACCCTGGCAAAAAGGGTAAATTAGTTGATGGAAAGAATAATGATAAAAAAGAGGGTCCTAAGAAAGCATTACAAATTAAATTATATTGAAAAATGGCAACTAGATTTATCCTGATATTTAAATTAGTCATAAGTAATATAAAGTTATAAACGGATTAACTATCGTTTTCATATTGGTAAATGGTAATAACGAGTTAGTTTAAGTCATGTGTTGCAATGAGTTAATAACCAAACAATAAATATTTTTTAATTTTAAAAATAGTTCAGTCGAAATAAAATACTATATCTGAATATTGATAAAAGTAATGTAATCATAATGATATATGTGAAATTTTATAAAATATAATATCACATAAAGATAAAACAACATAGTTATATACTATATACAAAATAAAATTTAGATCAGCTACATATCTGTCTGCTTAACGAATATAGTTTTAACGTTAATAACTTTTATATCAATATGTAAATAAAAATAATGCGACCATAATAATAAATTCAACTTTCATAAAACATAACATATCAAAAGTTATTATAGAAAAATAAAAATGTTATATACTATGTATAAAGTAAAATAAGCAACATGCTTACTAGTCAGTCTGAGCATTTTGATTGCGAGGTGACCTTGGGTTTGGAAATAGATATATCGATAATTTTATAAAATATGATCTCAAATGTTATAAAAGTAAATTTTTTAATTATATGTCGTATATAAAATAAAATAATTACTCAGCTGCATATTTGTCTGCTTAATGAAAATAATTCCAAGTGTGATAAAGTTTATATCGTATTATAGAAAAACTGTGAAAACCTACGCATACCGTCTGATTTGGTGCATTTCATGAAAAACGCGCTGGCATGATCGTAAATAAGATGATGCGTCACGCGGGATTTTGATGCATCACGCGGGAAGTTTGGTGCATCACGCGGGATTTTGATGCATCACGCGGTAAATTTGATACATTTGTGGTGGTGCAGTGCAGTTTTCACAAGTTTTCAGGTGCATTGTGGTTTTCCATTGAACCTCTCTCTCTCTCTCTCTCTCTCTATATATATATATATATATATATATATATATATATATATATATATATATATATATATATATATATATATATATATATATATATATATAGGGATGAGATGCATTGTAAACAAGTTATCGTTGTGAACAAATAAAAAAAATTACATATAGCCATTCATATATATCAACGATTGTTTGTAACATGATTCATATGATTCAAAGGGTTCATAGAAGTGTCTACAACAAGATTCAGAAAATTCAATAGGTTCATAGTAGCTTTTATAACAAGATTCATAGGATTCAACAATATTTATAAGATTCAATAAAATCCATAGTACTCAATAAGATTAATAGGTTAATAGAAGAGTTTTGTAGTGTTTTCAACAAGATTCATAAGATTCAAAGCTATTTTTATTGTTGTTCACAACGATAACTTGTTCACAAAAGATCTTTAGTCTATATATATATATATATGAATACTATGAAAATTAAATAAATGGTCCCTGAAAGTATGATATATACATATATGGTCCATGAAAGTCAAAAAGACAAAAATGCTCCTGAAACTAACGGCTTAAGTTAACTGCCGTTAGTTTCAGGAACCAAAATATTACAACCGTTTGATTTTAGGGATTTGTTGTGTAATAAAATTTTTTCAGGGACTAAAATCGTAATTTTATATAAACCACATGGACCATTTATGTAATTTAGTCTAAATTTTATATTGGATTATAGGCAACAAAAATACGGTCATAACTATTATATTTGAGTTTTAGTAAAATATAATACATCAAAAGTTATCATAAAAAATAAAAATGTTATATATTATACAAAAGTAATGAAATAACTCAATTGTTATACAAAAATAAAAAAGTGTATTATCTTATAGGTTAGTTCCTTTTAAACAATTACATACATTAAATTCTATAAAGAAACAACAAATTTAAAAAAAAAAAAAAAAAGAAGCTAAATGAGAAGAGGGAGTGGGTTCTAACTGAGCGTGGGTCCCACCAAAGTCCAATCCTTTCCTTCCTATGACTCCAGCCTCCAGCCATTACCATTTACTCTCTTTTCTATTCTATTGTTACAAAACAACCTTTTTCTTTTTCACTAATTATTTTCGTATCCCTTCACATCCTCCTCCTCCCTCTCTCTCTCTGCCACCGCCACCACTCTCCCTGTAAATCAACATGAGTGACGATGACTGGGTGACAGCGGCTACGGAGAACGCAGACTTGGTGGCCGAACTCCTTCTTAAACTCCGTGCACCGCCTTCCAACCGTCCAAGGACGACAGCGATTCCACAAAGTTGGACCATTCACCAACGCCGGTCCAGGACGCAACCCATGCTACTTCCTGCATCTAACAAATCGGAACCGTCTAGGACTAGCCCTAGCACGCCGTTATCCTGGAGCGGCGCTACTTCTATCAGCGGCGTTCCAATTGTCGATGTTGTTGACTCCACACAACCAAATCACAATCGCTCTGATTTCTCAAGATCTAAGGTTTGTAATCGCAACGAAACTCCTTCCTTATCTCTCTCGATGCGTCGTCGTTTCTCTCATCATCCGGTGTTTTGTTTGCGTATTTTTTTATTTGTCAGTGAGCTGATTATTGCTAGTCATAGATGGTGGTGGTGTACTGGTGTGTGTGTGTGTGTGCGCCCTCATTTGTTTCTTGTGTTTTTCGATGCGGTTAATCATTTGACCATAACACCCTTCAGAAAACCACGAAATTACCATCACGCCTTCATAGTTTGTCAGAGATGACTCTGCTTACGGTTTTTTCAGTTTCTCAATTGACCATTCTACCCTCGTCAACATGCAAAGTTTTTACAAACCAGATCTCATCGGACGAACTTCCGGTAGCCCATCCGTTGACCCAAATTGCCCTTCCCACTCACTTGTATTTACTTGTACTTGAGTAAAATCAATCATTAAATAGATGTAGCGCTATGAGTGAGTAGTATTGTTTGATTTTATTTTGATTAATTTTGGGAAGGAGAAGAAACAGAGATGACTTCCGTTGAACGCATAGATAGTCAGAAGATTGATAGGCCTTCTACGTTTTGTTGTCACCGTTTCTCCTATTCCCCCGGCGGCCCCACCCCCTTTAAAAGTCACCAAAACAGCCTTCTATCTTATAAGGGCATTTATGTCATTTCACTGGCTTCATCAACTGATGATGACTCACATAATCTGTCGAAATCATATCCATCTAACTTTGGCAAAGAAAGGCGATGCCACTCAAAAACACATTCGTAAATGTGAGTGTGCAGTGGGGGGTGTTTTGGTCATTTCCACATTGGGGGGTATATACCAGTTTTTATTGGTGGCGTGTTTTCGTGGCAAGTAAGTATCTGCGTTTGAGTTTGGTGCGTGTGTTGGGTTGGGTAGTAGTTGTGCACTTTGGGTGTGTGTATCTGATTGTCCTTTTAGTCATGCCATTTTTGTGATATATATACATATATATATATATATATATATATATATATATATATATAAAATAATAATAATAATAATACTGTTATTCATAAATTAAGCAACAAGAATGATTTAACATAGATGATGATGCTTTGTATGTTACAGAGTGTGTGTTTTTGAGAAAATGACGAAAGTTGTGACAAATTTAGTATGAAAATATTATTTTAAATCTTTTTCAAAAAGAAAGTCACGTTTGACAAAGTCAAAAGCGAAATTACTGTGTGCAATGTTATTAGAATTTAGAATATAAATCTGTTATTTATTTCAGACCTGTAGGCAACATTAGCCCTTTTTGAGTTTTTTTCTTTATCAGGGTTGGTCCCAGCTACTGCACTTCTGGTCAAAAAATGGAAGTACTCTTAATTTAAAATTTTATTTTCCACATAACTAAAAGATTTTTTTGGGTCAACGTACTGATTTGGTCATTCATCACGAATATTACTGGTCTAATTAAAAGCCAGATGGGCAATTCTTTGGATTTGGATTCAATTCAGTGTATTATATATATGTATTGTCGAATTTCGAGCGAAAAAAATGGCATGATCTTGAGTATTGTTTTTCCAGTCTTCATTTGAAAATAAGTGTGCTTAATTGGTTTGTAGTAGTGTTTTTTGGCAAGTGAATTGATTTTTTACTTTGATTTTGTTAATTGGCTTTAGTAGTTTTTTTGGCAAGCTAATTGATTTTGATTCTTGACCTTAGTAGTATCCAGACATACCTTTTCGATGTACGTAAAGCTGGAAAATAAGATCGCGGTTCCCATATTGTAGGGAACTGTTTTCCATTCCGGTGTGGGGAAAACAATGAAAATCAGTAATTTTCCGTTATTAAATATCTTAAGATTTGAATAGTAGGATCCATTACCCCGAGCTTCATTGCTAGAAAATAGAAATGCTGTAATCAATTGCATACAATTTGTTCATTTAGTTTGCTAAGGAATCGTGAGTTTTAAGGTGACTTAAATTGTAAGGGATTCATAGACGTCAGGCATGTTTATTAGTGTGGCAGGCATTGGTCTCAGACAAACATGGGTTTGCATGTGGTTTAAAATATTAATGGAACAGGATTTATTATTATTGTTTTATTTAAACAATGTGAAAAGCATCCATCTTTGTGCAAAGATGCTGGATTCTTGAACCTTTAGTGCTTTACCGAAGATCTAATCAGCATATGATTATTAATTTAAGTTCACTTTCTTGTGGTGTCATTACTTACGCACAAAATGTGAATTTTCATTGCATGGGGTGTCTTTAATTTTCAAATTTTAATAAGCAAAATCATTTGAGTTTAGATAACCTACCATGAACACAAACATACATACCACATATTCTGTTTTGATGTAGTTTACTTAATTTAATTCTGAGGAATCGTCATGAACACGATGGATATGCCTCTTGCTTTATGGAGATTCTCCATAATATAACAATAGAAGCCATTAGGTTGAAGTAAAGGCTGGTGTGCATATAGTATATATGATGATTTGATGCTTTGAGGTTCTGATTCCATATAATATAATTCTTTGTCATAAAAACCAAACTCTGGTTATAGATTAACATTGCATTGTCCAAGCATCAATGTTCAAAGGATGTAGTCATTACTTATTTACTTTTCAAGTTCTTCTACTCTGCGTTTGATAAAATGTTATCACCTATCAGCGTTCGTTGAAACTTCTTAATCGATGATTCTCTTGCTGGTTTTGCAGGTTACTCCAAGTGGTGAAACCACCCCTTCCAAAAGGCCAAGAAAGAAAAAGGTGAGTCTTAAGTTTTATATGGTTTTGGACTACTTGAAGGATGTGTAGACTGTGTATATAACATACTGTAATCAATGGAGAATCGTGATCAGTTTCTATAGAGAACTTCATTTATTAATACATACACACACACACTAAGAGATATTCTTAACGTAGTTTCATTAATTGTTCTAGACCTTGGCTGCACTTAAAGAGGAGGAGGTGTTATTGATGGAGGAACAAAATAATCTAAAGAGGGTAAGTCAAGTGAAATTCATCATTTTTATCGATCAAAGATACTTGACTGGTGTTGCAAGTATGCTAATTACAACCACCTTGTAATGCAGAAACTTGCAACCCTACAGGCTACATATGAAAAAAAGAGAAAGGAGAATGAAAGACTGAAGAAGATGAAGGTAACAATACCATCATCACACACTTAAATATGAATGTTGCTGATGATTTATATTAAGCGATGATTTATATCGAACAAATATTCTGTAACTCGAATCATGCACAATAATAAACTCTGATTGTCTGATTCAGCTGGATAGCAATCAAGTAGAGCCACAAGGGGAGAGAGCAGAGGCGTTGAAATGTGGTGATTTTGAAGCTGCGAAGGACAAAGTTGTCCTTCCTGATCTTAACGTTCCTGCAGGGGAGGACGCTTAAGAAGGGACATAGAATAAAGCTCGTATAGTAAAATAAGTTCTAACGTTGATTCGAAGAGAAGATTAAAGGAGGGTTTCTAACTTGGTAATGAAAAGTTACTACTAATTTAATATAGTTGAATGAGGATGGGTATAAACTTTTTTAGATGCAGTTGGGCAAATGCAGGTTTTGTACATTGTCATTTCTGGGAATATTATTTTCTGATCACTGTGTAATTTCGGCACACGAAAAGTTAAATTTGTTTTTAGTCCAATGGACTAAGTAAAGATGATGATTAGCAATAACATATCTTTTTTTGATGATCTGCACAGAGGCTCACATAGTTCTTAGTTCAGTTTTTAGTGAGCTTTTCATACAACTTATAAGGAATATAATGTTATTTGGTGAGTTACTAGTTACCAGGGTGTGTTTGGTTTGGTTCTTTCTATCAAACATCTCATACAGACATCCAAAATTCTTCATCATCTCCTTCTCATTTCTCTCCCCTACCTTTTACATAATTTTGAAATTTTTTTCAAAGAACAAATTTTTTAATACACTGTTTTATAAATTTTCATTATAAAAAAATGTTATGTTCTATATTTGTTTTTTATAAGAGGTCGATTTAACTGTTTGACCCGTTGGGTCAAAATTATCACCCTTACTTTTAGCTCATTAAATTTTTTGGAGAACATAATGTTAGGAATTGTGATTTGGTAGTGTTTTTCCATTTTGGAAACTGCTTTCGGAAGCACCAAACTGAAATGTTTTTATTTTCTTTTTTATTTATAAAATTTTTGTATTTAGAGAAAATTGCAATGGAGAGAACCAACCTTTATCTATCCACTATTATGTTTACCAGAGTGAGAAAGAATCAAAATCGTATAAGTTAAGGAGGCATAACCAAATGATTTTTTAGCCTCAAATTTCATTTTGGGTTGCATACTTTTAAGATTATGTGTAAATAGAATGTACTTTTAAATAATTCTATAAAGGTAATTAAAGATTTATATATTTAGTCATGTTATAATATCACTTGAAAAATCGTTAAAATGTAAAAGCAGTCAATCATGACAATGACCAATTTTATTTCCAGTTAGTAGTACATTACGTCTTTATATAAAATTTCTAAAAAGCATTACATTTCAAACATGTTATTTATAATGACCATTGGTATAAAGTAGCATTTGTTTATAATTTTTCATTATATCCTTTTACTCGCATTTACAACAATGACTCATATGCGGATATTATTAGTATTTATCTAAACCATAAGTATGTGTTTGGATCGCGAAAGAAAATTTGAAGGAATTGGATATTGCTTTTGGTAAGATTGTGAAGATTTTAAATCTTAACTATGATCGTTTTTGTCTTCGTAAGATCATGATTAGGAATCTAATGTTGTGTTTCACAACCTAATTTAATGAAGAACAATAATGGAATTTGAGGGAAATCATTTGTGTGTTGTGTTCTTTAAAATTTTAAGAATTTTGGTTTCATTTTCTTCCTTCCAAAACTGGAAAGAAACGGATAAAAATGATATTAAGTCATTCCATTCTATCTTGTTCCTTCTTCTCTCTTTTCCTTTTCCTTCTTATTTATTTATTTTTTACTTTATCAGGGTACACAACGTAAGATCCTGCAAACATAACATTTGTCTGTTTTATATATGTTATAATTTATAGTATCAAATATTAATTTTAGACAAAATTATAGAAATGGTCCTTGAGCTTAAGTGAAAGTTGCAGATTCAATCACTAATACGAATTTATTAGACCACTAGTCTTTAATTTGAAACTATTACACACTCACAGTCCTTGAGACGTTTAACATGGTCAATTTTTTTAACATGACAAATTTACCATTTAAAAGTGTACGCATTGGTCCTTAACGATTAATATTTTATATCTATGTTTTATATTGCTTAGATTTTTATACGTTAATTTATTTATTTGCACATGAAGAACAAAATAAAAAGCCAGATCTCAATCGTTCAAATAAAAATCAAAGAACAGTGACATAATATTTAAATATGAACATAAAGTGTCAGTCCCAATATACCAAGCTAACAAGCAATAACATAAAGATTAAGAAGAAGATTAATGCCGAATAGCCGAATGATATATTTAACCTTGAAAGATGATCACAAAGAACGAATGTTTCTTTCTCTTTAAGCATGAACAACTAGGATTTCTATGACTTGGAATTCTATCTTATAAAATAACCCTAGCCCTAATAAGCCTATAAGTAAATAAACTAACGAGAAAAAACCTATATTACACATAAGCGTTTGGACATAACTATTAAGACATCTCTCTACTTGTCTAATGTGCAGGTCTTAATCATGGTTTCTGCATGACCGAGGACCGAGGTCATATATGTGATGCAGTCACTTCACTTAAGATAGATAATACTGTCAACATCTACCACCCCACTAACCAATTAGTATATCACACAGAGAGGCTTATGCATCACAAACCACATGATGCATTAGTTGTACATGGTTCTCAAATGCACTTTGGTTCTCCTTTCAACCCTCCTCCCGCCCACCCCCAAACCACCTCCTCTTTCCATATGTGTGTGTTCGCGAACACACACACGTGTTAAACCTATTTGGGCCGGATAGTTGCCAATTATAACTGGTCAAAAGGTGTAAATAGAAACGAAAAATATGATTTATTAGAAAATAAAATATGTATTACGATAAATGTACAGCAAAATTCCCATCATCATTAATTCAGCAAGGAGAGAGAAATCATTATGTATGTATGTATAAAATAAAATTTAAATGTAAAATAATTTGTTTAATAAATGTTTGCATTTTAGAATCATCATTTTACACATAACCAAAAACATTATTTTAACCAAATTTATATTTTTATTAACTAATGATATTAAAATTACTTTAAAGAATATCTTTATCATATTAATATCATCAATATCTTAATGACAATTTATAATAGATCGTAATTATAATTTAGTAACTCTTTGGTTTATAAGAAACTTTAATTATTGGAATGTGTATTTATTTTTTATTTTCTTGTTTGATTTTTATATAATAAATGAAATATTAATTAAATAAACTTATATTTTTTAAATATCGATCTTGATTATTGATTTATTTCAGCTTATCATTTATTATACTTATTAACTTATTTTAGTTTACAGGTTTTTAAAAATAATAATAATTATTAAAGTCATGCCACAAACTTTTTATTATTCTGTGACATATATACATTTAAGTGTATAATAAGTAAAAAGCCACAATATACTCTAAAACTTTTAAATTGTTAAGAACCTATGTGAGTCTTTGGCTTTCCAGACAGAACAGACGCATTAAGCAAGTAAGTCAGTAAGTTCAATGTCATATTAGGGGTTTGAAGCTCGGTCGGTAGCTATAGTAAATTATATAGTTTTTATTATGTATATAGTAAATTATAAATATTTTAGTAAAACAAAAAAAAAACATTTTATCTTTGATTTTGTATACAAAACATTTTAAATAAATATTTTTAAATAATTAGAATTCTAAAAATATAAATCGTTTATAATGAACCGTTAATTATATATACCATGTGTGATTTCGATTAGATCTTAGTGGTTATTTATATCTTATTAGCAACAATGTTAGACACCTTAAGGGTGAGAACTAAACCCTACACCTCTATCTATCTAAGAAGAAATTCTATTGGCAAGTCTCGAACTCGAAATCTTAACCGAAAGAAACCTCTCCAAACTTTGGTGGTGGCCACTTGATCTAAATAAAGTGGTTATGTAAATGATTGGATTGAAATGCAGAAAATAATATTAAGAAAGCCAATTAAGTAGTTCAAAATGGTTGGTTAATTGGTGAGTTGTTTAGTTAATGAAGAACCATGAATAGGTAGCAAGCCCCTAAGTCCCTAACCTATATAATATAATCCAGATTTAGTTTGACCGAACCAGTTAGGGTTTTTTCCTTAAGAAATTAGAACAGAGTGTCTAAGGAATGGGAGGGGAAGCTAGTAGCCTTTGTTAATCACTGTTGAACAGTATGTACACCTATGGAATTTACTATTCTTTCATACCATCTTAATTATATTATTATTATCCTCAACTCACACTTTTCTTCTCTTTCTTTCTTTCTTCTTCACCAATCATCACCATCACCATCACCATCAAAATATATATATATATAATAAATTAAGGAGAATATAACACTACAAAAAAAATCTCAATTGTACACGTTATTTTTACACGCTTTTAGCAAGTGCGTAAAAAAGTTTTATGTTTATTCGCACTTATAAGAATGTAAAAATTAGTTACAATTACAAGTGTGGAGTTTTTATACTCAAATATATGTTTAAAAAAAGTTTGCAGATATAAGTGTGATTGTGTGAACAAACTAATAATTTGTTCACGCTTAAAAGTATGAAAATCAATTTGTCACATTTAATTTGTCCACATAAGAGGAAGCGTGACAAAATTAAGTGTGACAAATTTATCTCTACACTTTCAAGTGTGAAAAAATTAAAATTTGTCCACACATATACATGTGAACTTTTTTCTTTATGATTTTAAAAGTGGTAATTAGGATGATTTAGTATATATATATTGCAATAATTTTAAATACATTTATAAGTGTAGAAAATTTACTAAATTTTTACACACTTTTAAAAAGCGTGTAAAAATGATGTGAACAAATGACATATTTGTTGTAGTGCAAAGTCCTTAATGGTGTGAAGTCTAAACTTCAGATCTAGAATGAATTAAGATTATTTGTTTAGTTTCAGAGTTAATAGGTTGGAACCTCTGAATTTACCTCTTAATTTTAAGAAAAAAGTTTGGGTCTGAAAAAGAATTAAGAGGTTTTTTTTTTTTTTAGTTTACAAACCCTAAAAATATTTATCATATTAATTATTATAATTTTAATTATCTTTTTTTGAAGTGTTGATTAAAATATAAGTTCGATTAATTCTAATTTAAAAAATTTTATCACATTAATTATTATAATTTTGTTTTTTATATATTAATTAATTATAATATATAATTAATTAATTATAATATTTTAAAGCAATATTTTCAGATGTTTCAATTACGAAACAAACAATTTTAAGATCGCCTCTTAATTTCAGATCTTAAAACCACCTCTTAATATGTAATTTTCAGACTTCAGACATATAACCTCTTAAAAAACAAATAGCACCAAATTGTCACATGTCATCACATTTCATCTAAACAGATAAATACATATTGTTATTTTTAAAATAAAATAAAATAAAAGATAAATACAATTCATTATTTTTACGATAAATACATTGTATTATTTTTAAAATAAAATAAATAAAAGATAAATACAATTCATTAATATTTATAAATATTAATAAACAATTAACTCTATCCACTACTTGACATAAAATATTAAAATAAATAATATTACATTTGAAAAGAAAAGAAAAGATAATATTAATGAATAACATAAATCATAAAGATTTTATGTTTTACGTAAAACTTTGAAATTCAAATTATATCGACTAAATATATATATAAATTTAGAAAGAAAAAACTTACAAGAATGTTAAAAACTTAACTACTATTTACTTACATTTAAAAATATAGATAAATAATATCTGTGACAATTTATATTTTATTAATAGGAATTAATATTTATATCGTTTTAATTTTAAGTTTAATTACATACATTTAATGTAAACATTTATTTATTAAAAATTATCCACGTATCAACGTGGGTTTATAAATTATTATATATATACATATGGTTTTTCAATCGATTGTTAACTTTATAAAAATACAAGTTTATTCTTTTTATGTACCGTCTTTTAAGTTACAGGAAAAAAAACATATTGCTTATATAAATAAAATATGGTTCGTGTGAATACTTAAAAAATGCAGAGTGCCGTGAGTACCTGTGAACACACGGGTTTCGGATGTGAACTTGCTCCGAAAAAAAGTTTTTTTTTTTTTAATTTTTTTTTCATATTCATTTAGATACAAGTAAATAAGGCTATTCGTTAAAAATTATATACATTCACACTTTCTAGCATTTTAAAAGTCATGTGAACGTGAAAATTCATGTGAACATGCTTAGTTGTGAACTACATTTCATGTGAACACACACGTTTCACATAGTTCTAGTGTGTATTTATGTGTGATTTTTTGCAAGTAGTCTTGTATTATTAATTTAAACATGATTATGAAAAAAATTTCAAAAAAAAATGGTTTTAAGCGAGGTACCCCGGTACTCCGCAAAACTAGTGGTACTCATTTGAACCCATATATATATATATATATATATATATATATATATATATATATATATATATATATATATATATATATATATATATATATATATATATATATATATATATATATATATAGGGGTGGGTTCAATGGAAAACCACTATGCACCGGAAAACCGTGGAAACCTACGCATACCGTCCGATTTGATGCATTTCATGAAAAACGCGGTGGCATGATCGTAAATAAAGTGATACATCACGCGAGATTTTGATGCATCACGCGGGAAATTAGATGCATCACGCGGGATTTTGATGCATCATGCGGGAAATTTGATGCATTTGTGGTGGTGCAGTGCGATTTTCACAAGTTTTCAGGTGCATTATGCAGAAAGACGGTGCATCACGCGAGAATTCGATGCATCACGCGGGAATTGTGATGCATTTGTGGTGGTGCATGGAGGTTTTCCAAGGTTTTCCGATGCATGTTGGTTTTCCATTGAACCCCCCTCTATATATATATATATATATATATATATATATATATATATATATATATATATATATATATATATATATATATATATATATAGGGGTGGGTTCAATGGAGAACCTTATGCATCGAAGAACCTTGGAGAACCACAATGCATCGCTAGAAAAACTGAAATGCATCACGTAGAAATCGATGCATCACGCGGGAATTTGATACATCAAGTGGAAATAATGTAAAAATCGATGCATCACTCAAGAATTTGATGCATCACGTGAAAATAATGATGCATTATGGGGGAATTGTGATGCATTTGTGGTGGTGCATGGAGGTTCTTCAAGGTTCTTCGATGCATGGAGGTTCTCCATTAAACCCACCTCTATATATATATATATATATATATATATATATATATATATATATATATATATATATATATATATATATATATATATATATATATATATATATATATATATATATCGAGGTTCTATGGGGCACCATATGCATCGGGAACCAAATGGGAACAAAAAATGCATTAAGGGCGTTTTAGAAATGCTAAATATTTATCATTAAATAATTAAAATCTTATATCATTTAAATTAATATAACATTAGATTTTAAAACCTCTACAATTGCAACAGAATATGGACAAAATCTTCTTTCCATATTCAACAATACTTTCCATGATTCGGGGTCTCACCATTGTTGATCAAGAAACGATGCTCTCATCAATCGATTGCGACTAAAAGATCAAGTTTTTTTTACCATCACTCTCTCAACCTTCTGGACTCCACCATCTCTCTCTCTCTCTCTCTCTCTCTCTCGCGCGCGCGCGCGTCTTGGTGGTGGTTCGAAGATGGTTCGAACAAACAAGATGTACGCACGTTGACGATGATGGTTCACGATGAACGAGGATGAACACATTGAAGACGAAGATACATTATGTTGATGAACACGTTGGAGATGAATATGATGGTTCAAACAAACAAGATAGCGAAGATGATGGTTCACGATGATGAACACGTTGAAGACAAACATGCATTACATTTATGATAATCGACGAACACGAAGATGATGAACGATGAACCAAAGATGCATCACGTTGATAATGAACGACGAACACAAAAACGACGAACGATGAACCAAAGATGCATCATGTTTTTAATGAACGACGAATGATGAACCAAAGATGCATCACGTTGATGATGAACGACGAACAATGAAGATGCATCGTGTTTTTTATGAACGATGAACACGACGAACGATGAACCAAAGATGCATCACGTTGATGATGAACGACGAACACGAAAACGACGAACAATGAAAATGCATCGTGTTTGAAGATAAATCCGATGAATTGGATGAATATGTATCGTGTTTAAAGACGAATTTGATAAAGATGCATCGTGTTTGAAGATGAATCCGATAAATTGGATGAAGATGCATCGTGTTTGTTTAGATTTTGTAATTTAGGAAGTGTATCTATTTAATTTATATTTAACATTTATTGTTTAATTATTTGATTGATTATTAGATTAATATAAAATTAGAATTTATTTGACTATGTATATTATTTTTCCCAAAATACCCTTATGCATACCAATTATGTGTATCGCGGATGCACCAATAATCATTTTATCCAAGGGTTGTGGTTGGTTCTTTTTTTGGTTCTCGATGCATATGATGCCCCATAGAACCTGACTATATATATATATATATATATATATATATATATATATATATATATATATATATATATATATATATATATATATATATATATATATATATATATATATATATATATATATATATATATATATATATAGACACACACACACACACATACATATAGATTCAGATTCAAAAAGGTACCTCTCGAAATCAAGTGCACCCGAAGGTACCAACCTTAAAAGACTTTTTTTAAATTTTTTTTCTCATAACCATGTTTAATTTAATGTTATACACATGATATATGAATTTCACATACATTCACACTTTCTGTGTCCTTAAAAATTATGTGAATGCTCAATGCATATTTATGTGAATGGTCATCCATGTGAATGGTCATTTCACACAATGTGAATGGTGTGACTGACCATTCACATTATTTTTTTTACCATTCACAAGATTTATGATGTTGCTTCTTTTGAAAAAAAGTCTTATAATGTTGTCTTATACATGTCTATTCAAAAAAAATATATGTGAATGATCATTCACATTAGGGTACGCTGGGTACGCTGCAATCTTATAGGTACGCTGATGAACCTGATTTTATATATATATATATATATATATATATATATATATATATATATATATATATATATATATATATATATATATATATATATATATATATGTATGTCATACGTACATTGTAGATTGTTAACGTTCAAGAAAGAAGACTGATAATATTAATTAATGGATTTAATTGTTAGTAATTAATTAGATGAAAAGATAAGAAGGATGATTAAATGAAATATATATATAAGATTTTGATGATTGGTGTATATTACATGTATGTACAGTGATCCTATGATAGTCACCTCATTCATTGCATCCCCTGCAACCTTTTCAATCATGATATATTGATATGTACAAGACTGACTCTAATTAATCTTTATTTTTATTTATTTATTATATATGCAATTAATTAAGGTTATGTCATGCATCCAGCCATCCATCTCTCTTTGAATTCAATTCCTTGCTCATATTATATATATTTCATCTAACTATATATATGCATTTTTCATTCTTGTTAAAATTTTCATTTAACAATAACATTCAAAAAAGTGACAATTAGGGGTGTGTAAAATAACCAAACCCAATAGCCCACCTGAACCGAACCTTAATCGGGTTAAATGAGTCAGGTTATTCGGTTTTCGGGTTTCTTATTCGGGTTAAATGGTACCCGAATAAGTAATTCGGTTCGGTTTACGGGTAAGATTCATGCTTATTCGGGTACCCAAATAACCCGAATAACCCGTTTAATATATATTTTTCATTTTTTTATTTGTTTATAATTATAACTAGTATTGTTTATATATAGAATGCTAAATATGTAAATACCCATTTTTGATACTCAAACCATTTAACCCGTTTTACCTGAATTACCCAACTCATTTAACTCGTTTAAACTATTTTGTTGATGATTTCATTTTTATACCAAAACCGAATAACTCATTTAACCCAAACCGAATAACCCGATACCTATTTAATCCGAAACCGATTAACCCGTTCCCTTATTTGGTTCGGGTTCGGGTAGCTAACCCATACACTCAAAACCCGAATAACCCGATACCCAATTAACCCGCCCGAATAACACCCCTAGTGACAATACTATTTAATTTCTATGTATTTATGATTTTAATAAGGCAAGTATAATAATTTTAGCAAAGCCATAATGATGAGTGATTTTGCTTTAATTTTTCAAAATAAATATTAATACATGTTTTTTTTTTTTTAATTTTAATATTCATCCATTAGATATAAAACATTATTATATTTGCAATTGAATATGTTATGCTACTTAGAAAATAAAAACCTATATACTTTCTTACACACCAAACATCACTATGTTCATTAATTTATACATTACACTCATATCATCACACATATTAGTTTGGGTTAACTATCATTTTAACAATCCAACTTTTAGATTTGTCTCATTTAACCACTTAACTATTTTTTATACCGATTTAGCTACTAAACTATTTTTTTACATACGTACATATTTAGTAATAAAATTTTTTATTGATTTAACTGTCACTGAAAATTATACACATTTTGTCATTAAATCTATATTTGTAATGATTTGACCATTAGATTATTTCACTTTCCTAAAGTAGAGAAGTAAAATAAAGTTCGGTGCTTAAATCGATACGGAAAATAGTTAAGTGGTTAAATGAGAGAAATCTGAAAGATGGATAATCATAATGATACTTAACTTTATTAGTTGTTTAAGTTTTTCTAAATATCATCATTTTATATTGATAATATAAAAATAAAAGTAAAAATAAAATTCATGAACTTATATATTAAACCCAAACGAAAAATTATTCCTAAATTTATGCACTATTTCACAAATTTAAGCATGAAAGTGTTAATTCGTATGTTCCATTCACAATTTAAGAATGGTATTCAAGTTCATAAAATATTGGGAAACTTAACTTTGTAGTGAAATTAAAATGGTTTATTATATATGGAAAACCAATATGTTTTTTTTTTTTGTTTTCGTTCATTCATGTTATTTTTTCTCAGAAGAATCTTCAAGTTAATTTTTTTTGGTGTAGTGAAGTTTGGCTATTGAAACCCGCTTTTTCAGTTTCTAAAAAATTTGGTTTACCAATTGTAACCATGCTTTAATAGTCAAATTTCACTAAAACTAAAAATAACTTGAGGACTTTTCTAGAAATAAATAACACTGAGAGACGAAAACAAAAAAACCATGAATACATGTTCGTTTTTTTCATAGTAAGCCGGACAAAAAAATTGATTATAATTCTTATACAAACAATGAATATCAAACTTTCTCAAATTGATTTACATGTTTTTGGATTTAGAATATCATACATTAGTTATAAATAATATTTAAATGACTTATAAAATATATGTCCAATTAACATATGTTTGAAAATAAGATGCATGTGTAATAATGTAATGTATAAGCTATGAGCATACTTATTAATGAAAAAGATGGCAGAAAGAAAAAAATCAATGAAAAAAAGGATAAAATGTATTAGCTATGAGCATAATCATTAAAAATTAAATGGATCATTTACTTTTCTATTGTTACACAGGATGAATATCAATCAATAAAACTATTCAAGTTCTAGTCCTAATATTTTGAAATTTGTTTAAAATTAACAAAAGTATTGTATCCATCTTGGTTTTTGATTTTCATTGTTGTTCTTTAGAATAATTATATAAAATGTAACGTTAGTTATAGATATTTATCTTGTAAAGCGATAACTAAAAACATTGATAACAATGATCATAATTGTCATTAAACACAAAAATTTTATAAAATACTTTGTCTTATTATAAATACAAATTTAGTTCATTACAGATATGAGTTAAAATACATTTTCTGATTAAGTAATCATTCTTTATTTGTTTTTAAGTTTAAAATAACTCAAACTAAAAATAATTATTTCACGTCACTATAGAGTAGAGTCGGACATGACACAGTCCTTAAACAACAAAAGTGTACTTGTGGAGTATGATTACAGAATCTCTAAACTCACTGTTTTTTTGTTTTCATGGATTTTACAAACAGTAGACTTGTCAAACCAACTGTTCTAATTTATATAATCTCCTTTTTTCACCCTATCACTATCATTTTTTATTTCTATATTAGTTTTCCCATTTCCAACACCTACTACTTGTGTTTAATTATGGTTGCTAAATAAAACTATATATATATATATATATATATATATATATATATATATATATATATATATATATATATATATATATATATATATATATATATATATATATATATAGATTTAGGTTCAAGTGAGTACCACCTCTAATGCAGCGCACCAGAAGGTACCACCATTAAAAGTAATTTTTTTGAAATTTTTTTCCATTAACATGTTCTAATTAACATTACACAGATCATATGTGAATTTCACGTAAATCCGAACACTCTAAGTGCATGAAAACACACATCACATAAATGCATGTTCACATGTCTTCAAAATTATGTAAGTGTGTGTTCACATCATTTTTTGGGAGCTAGGAGATGTGAATGTATGTGAAATTTACATACGATCTTCATAATGTTAATTAAAACATGTTTATGAAAAAATAAATTTAAAAAAGTTCTTTTAAAGGTGGTACCTTCTGGTGCGCTGCATTTGGGTGGTACTCTCTCGAACCATATTATATATATATATATATATATATATATATATATATATATATATATATATATATATATATATATATATATATAATTTTAAAAAGGGACAATCTACGGTTAAAGTTTAATTAATTAACCATAGATACCACTTAAGGTGTTGTATTAGATTAAATGTCTAAAGTTTGAAAACTACATCTGAAATTAAGAGATGATCTTGAGATCTGAAATTTAAAATCAAGATTTGATTTTAAGATTATTTGTTTGGATGATATAAGATTAGGGTTGTGACCAAAGTCGACTTCTTAATTATTTTAAATAAGTAAATTTAGAGGTCTAAACTTTTTAAATTTAAACTTAAACAAACAATCTTAATTTATTATAAATCTGCAGTTAAGACTTCAGACCTTTTTAAGAGCCTCTTAATAGAAATCAAACGAAGCCTATATATCTAGCCATATATATATGGTCGTTTTCTTCTTCAATTTTCTACATATACATCATGAACCAAATTTTAATTATCGACCCCTTAGCCATTAATAATTACAGTTTTCAAATAATCTAATTACAAAAAAAAAATAAAAACTATTCTGGCCAGCAACACCATGAAATCCACCCCACATACGTACATGCAGAATATATATATATATATAATAATATTAGCTAAGAACATAAAAATCTAAAACAAACGCGAGCAAGAGACAAGATCTTAACTTATATATAGTTATATATATATTAATATATATATTAATAATACATCTAGTACCATTACATACTTACATTATTATTAAATTAATAAAGCGTACAAATAGTTTTTGCTCTTTTGGCCGTCGAATCACCAGTTGAATTCAAATCAAGTTTTAGATCATCATCGTCATTATCATTGCTAGCTAGGGTTAATCTTGGTCTTCATCGGACTAGAATTACTAAAGAGCTGAGCCACCGAAGTCACCACATGACACTTGTTGTTGTTAGTATTACTGGACTTCCTTTTTTTAGCTTCCGCCGAAGACGAAGACGTCGACGTCGTCGGAGATATGGTGGTGGTGGATAACGGGAAGACGGAGGGTATCTCGAAGTTGGTCCTGGCTTTTGATCCTCTCAGTCTTCTTGCCGCAGCGTCATAAGCACGCGCTGCCTCCTCTGCAGTGTCAAACGTCCCTAACCAGTGTCTACACCGTCCAATCCTGTCACGTATCTCCGCCGACCATCTCCCCCACGGCCGCTTCCTCACCCCTCTGTAGCTCTTCTCACCATTCTTCACGGCCGGTTTGAATTTCCTTGCTTTCTCCACATCTTCTTCCACAATAGTCGGAGACTTCCCGAACAGAATACGTTCACCGACGACTGCTGCTATGCCTTCAAGAACAGCAGGGTGGTCGTGGTCGGAGGGGATATGATCAGTTCCTGGACAAGTGTTTGGTGTTGATGGGTTATCACAGAAGAAGTGAGGAAACTGATGGAGTAAAGAAAAGGGTTCGATCTGTTGAAAAGAATCGGGTTTGGGAGGCAGAAAAGGAAGATTTTGGAAGAGGGTGTTCATGTTTTGAAGGTTTGTCTTTTATCAATGGAAGCTTACAAACAGAACAGTATATATATATTATATCTCTTAAGAGAAAGACAACCAGAAAGAATTGAATTAAGTGGGTGTTGTGCATGGCCGGGGACTGATGAATCATCTCAGACCCACTATTTATACCCACTTTCGACCCGACCCATACTGCTCGTGTGAATGAATGTTCTATGGATATCTATCTATCCATAGGAGAATTATATGCACGATTAAATGATAAATAAATCAAAAAAGCGCCGCATATATATCATCTAAATAGAATTATAATACTAATAACTACAATACATCATAGATTAAATGGTTTTTAGCTACACGATTTATAGTTTTTGAAGTGTTTAAATAGTTTTTCACAAAACATTAACGCAACAAAATACATAAAATGGTTCACATCCCGGATCACTTGGGAACACATAAAACATAAAAATAAAATATAGGAGTTTAGAGATGTACCAAACAATGCTGAATGAATATGAAGTCCTGTGAAGAACGGCTACTGAATAGTCCAAACACGTTGCGCCGAATCGTGAGGCTAGATCTCACAATCGAACAAGTTGCGAGAACACTTGTTGTGGTCTATTTCCACTTAGGATGTTAGGTTTTGGTTAATCTTTACTAATGTAGTAATGTAGCCCTTAATCCTTGTTCCATTAGAAGTATGTTATTTACGGATAAGAATAACTAAATAATTATCTTTAATAAACATTATCTAATAATACCTCACCTACTTATAATTATTATCTTAGTTATAATAATTACCCTTTGCAATATGTAATTTTGCATTTTTAACCCTCAATTATCAATACAACCAATTTTATTAGCCTATAATTAGATCCTTTACTTGACGATGGTATACATATGTGGGATTCTATAACAACCTATAACATTGGATATGAACTTTAAATTGATGTCGATGACACATTTAGGGGGTGTTTGATAGCCACTTATCAGGCTCTTATCAGAGGTAACCTCTTATTCGGTAAGAGGAAATACTGATAAGTACGTTTGATATGCAGAAGACATAAGAAACAAAATTCTCTTATCATGTCTTATCAGGATAAGACTTTGATATGCTTCTTATAATCACTTATCACACAAAAAAAACACGTCTCTCCCACCCCACCCCACCCCACCCCACCCTACCATACCCTTACCTTTACCCCATACCTTACCTCACTCACCCTACCCCCACCCTACCCTATCCTAAACCCCCTACCCCCTTACCCTACCCTACCCTACCCCATCCCACCCCACCCTCAACATACCCTACCCTCAACCACCTACTCTCACCCTACCCTAACTACCATTAACTTACTTATACCACCCCATCCCCGTCTCCACCCTTAACCCTACCCACCCCACTCCCATACTTACCCCACCCCACTCTACCACACCCCTACACTAACCCATCAAACCTACCCACCCCACCTCACCCCTCCTTATCCCACCCTACCCCTATCTCTTCCCACCCCTACCCCTCAAACCTACCCACCTCACCCCTACCCAACCCCTCAAACCTACCCATCCCCACCCACCTTACCCCTCAACCTACCCACTCTACCCCTACATCATTACCCTACCCTATTGACCCCACCCCACCCTCAACCTACCCCACCCCCACCCTACCTCTTACCATATTTATTATAACGAGAAATATTCCAACACTTTTTGATAAAATTATTATTTTTCAATAACATATCTATATAACTTATAAACTTAAGTTATTTGAAAGTTAATAAACGTAACCTTATAAACTTGATTATAACTTATAAACTTTAATTTGTATTTGATTCTTGAAAGCATGTTGGTTATATGTTTATTGAATGCATTTATGTTACTTCATTATAACTTATAAACTTGAATTGGTTTCTTACTTAAATCTTGTTAATGTTATTTGAATGATATTAAATGTTTACATAGATCACTTTGATTCAATTATATTATTCTTACTTGATATTTGACTTTAATCAATGATATCTGTTTGGTTTTGGGAATTAATATGTAAAATTAATAAAAATAACAGAATCAGATAATTTATATAACAAACAGACTTATTGAATTCTCTTATCAGATCTTAGGGGGTGTTTGGTAGAGAGATTTGAGGGGAGAGAATTGTAATTTCTCTTGTTTGGGAGAAATACTCTAAATTTTTGGGCGGAGAATTGAATTCTCTGAGAATTGTTTTTAGGCTAAATATGGAGAAATGCAATTCTCTCCATTTGGTAGAGAAATGGTGAGAATTGATGTTTTGTGCCTCTACTCCACCTGAGCTACCATTTCTCCTCTTTATTTCTCTGTTAATACCAAACAAGATACACAGTTTCAATTCTCCACCCACTTCCATTTCTCACCAATTCCGTTTCTCCCCCATTTCCATTTCCATTTCTCCTAATTTCTTTTCTCTGTACCAAACGCACCCTTAGTATCTTATCAGGACCACCTCTCATCAATCAGAAGTGGAATCAGACATCAGACAATTAACATCTTATGCAATCAAACAGCACCTTAATCTTTTAGTTAATTTAATTTATATCATAAGTAAACTGTTGAAAAATGCATAAGTTTGTTTCATTACATTTTTAGCTTTTGAACTGATTTTTAAATAATTTATAAAGATTTGAATTCCACATGAGTTTATTATTTTAAAGGATGTCGAAATCCTTTAACAAAGTTAAAGTCCTTTATTTTTGAGGTTTCAAAACTCTTCCAACTCTAATTTTTTTTTCTTGATATCTTGAAAATCTAGATTTCACAAAAATTCTTAAAACTCAATTAGTAAATTTATTTAAGATACAACAAATCAACAATACCTAATTAAGTGTTGTTGTTAGTTCAAATATTTATATGATAAGTAAAACTAATGAACCTATATATATGGAGGTGATTGGTAGCACAAGCAACGGTTCCTCCACCAATATTTTTATTTTATGCTAGTATTTTTTTTTTTTTTTTTTTGATTTTTCGTTTGTGCAACTAACTACAACGGTGTTTTTTAATATAAGCATATTTTTTAAAAAATATTTTTGTAAAAGAATTTATAACTTTCAATCAAATAAGCCTTTTGCAATGTTATGAATGAAGCTTTAATTGATCGATTCTAAAAGATAAAATTTCATTCATAGTATGTATTCGTAAGAAAAAATTTGTTAATTAGCTTATTTAAATTTTTAATAATTTATAAACCAGTACAAAATATATTACATGTTTACTTATATATATGTAAGAGCTTCTTAGGTTTGTAAGTTGTAAGTTTGTGTTTTTCTACAAATAATGTGTATTAATTAGCAGGTACCTATATTTGGCATACTCCTATGATACGAAAGAAGAGGACACTTTAAAGTCTAGAAAGAATTGGAGTCAATGTTCCTTCACAATAAATACAAATTTACAACTTTTCTTTTTTAAAACAATTTAGTGCTTTTCTGGAACTAATTATTGTGTAATAGCAAATTTAGGTGCACGGGTTAAGTTAACCATTTTCGATACTTAGAAAATTTTTAATTTTACGTACACTATAGATGGTTAAACATCCACCGAATCTTTTCACCTGTGTTAAGAAAACCATAATTTTATTCGTTTCTTTTAATTTAAAGACGAAGAAAATTTCTATCTTTCCAGGAAAAAAATGAAAAAAATTATAATTGTATAAGGATAGAATTATACAAAGCTACAATTAAACATGTTGTATGACTCACAATTCAAATTAAAAGAAACGAATAATGCAAAAGCGGCACAATTTCTCCAATTCCACAGCGTTCAAATGGTCACAACGAGTACATACCTTTTACGGAGAACAGTCCATTTTTATCTGGATTCCACTTCCAACAATCTTCTTTACTGGTTTGCAACTTCAAGTTCCTAATTTTTTTCTTGTAAGTAATTGAGACATTAATGACTAATGTTAGTGGTTAGCATTTTTTTAGTTAGACCTTGGCCAAAAGAAACTCTCCCAGCTTTGGTGGTAGCCACTTGATCTAGATCACTTATAACACATTCTTTATTGGATCCGTAATGATTCCTAGACCCGTAAGATTTCAAAATTATTAACAAGAAGATTCTTTAAATGAAGCAACATTCGGTAGAGTGAAATCATAAGTAAAAAAATATAAATTCTTAGGATACATTAATTAACCAAAAGGTTAATTTCAATTTTCTTTTCTCATTTGTAGTGATTGAATATATTAATCAATTCTTGATCGAGCCTAGCTCTTATTAATGTTATTAATTTGTATAACTTTAGAATTAATGAAATAAATATTATATATATTACTTAAATGATATATACATATATAATTCTTCAAAATCATTAATTTATTTACTGTTTTCCAAACGAACATGAAACTGAAATATTTTTATTACGAATCCTACTTTTCATGCGTTAACAATCCACATGATAGATTCTATATTTCGAATAAACATTTTCTTTATGCACCGTATTCTAATTTATCATACACCATACCCTATAATTTTTGACCTATAGTTTAACTAAATTGTTGTTTATGATTGAATGTATAGTTCCTCTTTTTCATTGAAAGTGGTGTATATAAATTTATCTAAAGATTAATTGTTGTAGAGTATGGTGAATGAAGTACCACCCTTCCAAAAAAGATGAACATACAAGACTCGTAAATATTTAAAAAAAAACCATACAAATTAACTAGCTAGTATTAGTATAGGTGAGGAGGTATCACAAATATACAAGTTATTCGTTGTGAACGCTGTGAACAAATAAAAAAAATACATATAATTATTCATATGTATCTCAAATGTTTGTAACATGATTCAAAAGATTAATAAAATTGTCTACAAGAAGATTCAAAACATTTAAAAGTTTCATAGTAGTTTTTATAACAAGATGCATAGGATTCAACAAGATTCATAAGATTTGCCAAATTCATAGGATTCAATAAAATCCATAGGATTAATATGTTAATAGAAGAGTTTGGTAGTATTTTCAACAAGATTCATAAGATCCAAAGCTATTTTATGGTTGTTCACAATGTTCACAACGAATAAAGTGTTCACAAAAGATTTTTAGTGTGTGTGTATATATGTATGTGTGTGTGTGTGTGTGTGTATATATATATATACATATATATATATATATATACATATATGTATGTGTGTGTGTGTGTATATATATATACATACATATATATATATATATATATATATATATATATATATATATATATATATATATATATATATATATATATATATATATATATAGGGTCGAGATCCATGGAAAACTATATTAGACTGGAAAACTGGAAAACCATATCAAATGCACATGTTCATTATGATAAAATGTTAAATTTCATGTAAAATTATAATATACATATGTTCAAAATTGCATTATGATTAACTAATTAATATCATCTACGTGTTCGTTAAGACAAAATGTTTAATTTCATGCAAAAATGCGTAATATACACATGTTCATGCATATTGCACATTTGAACATGTGCATATTGTTATTTTGCATTAAATGAAACATTTTATCCTAATGAACATGTAAATTATGTGAACTAGTCAATAATAATGCACATTTGAACATATGTATATTGTAATTGTGAATTAAATTTAACATTTTACCGTAATGAATATGTGCATTTAATATGGTTTTCGAGTACTCTAGCCTGACATGATTTTCCATAGACCTTGAACCTATATATATATATATATATATATATATATATATATATATATATATATATATATATATATATATATATGATTGGGTTCACATGAGAACCCCTATATTTCGTGAGAACGTGAGAACCACTCTAAAATTTGTGCATGCACTGTATAAAATTGTGCATTTGATACTAAAATTAAATGTTTTCGATAAATTTATGCATTTCATGTAAAAATTTACACAACTCATGCTATAATTTATCCATTTTATGTACGAATTGTGCATTTAAGAAAATTTGTGCATTTAGTTTATAATTTAATGAATGTAATTTTTTAATGTAATTTTAGTGTTAGATTATGATATTTATTAATATTTAAGACTAATAATGATTTTAATTAAAACTTTTAATTTTAAAATTTGTGCATCTGATGTACAAATTTGTGCGTTTTGGAGTGGTTCTCACGTTCTCACGGTAACAAGGGTTCTTACCGGAACCCAACCCTACATATATATATAGAGGGAGGTTCAATTGAGAACTTTTATGCATCGAGGTACAAAAGAACCCATATTAACCATTAGATCAAAAAATTGAATGGATTAGATTAATCGCAAAAGGGTAAATAGTTGGACAGTTTTATGCAACTTGTGCATTATAGGAACAAACAAGGAAGGGCATTTTGGGGAATGTGCATACCTCATTAAATTTAATATTTCAACAAATAATCAAATAATAAATGCCAAATAAATTCAATTGATATATTTCCAAATTTAACAAAAATTACACAAATTCAAAAAAAGATGATGGATATCGATGCATTTCATCGTTAATCTTGTCTATGCATCATGTTAAAAAAGACGCATTTAACAAAAAAAAAATACAAAAATTCATTTGTGCATCGTGTTCAACTTGTTCATCATTCTTTTATGCATCGTGTTTGTCGTTCATATTCTTCATTGAGCTATGCATCATGTTCAACTTGTTCATCATTCATCTATGTATCGTCATTGTTCATCGTCCATTTATGCATCATCATTTTTCGTTGTTCATCGTTCATCATCCATCTATGCATTGTCATTGTTCATCATCCATCTATGCATTATAATTATTCATCGTTCATCATCCATCTATGCATCATGTTCTTCATAATTATCATCGGTTACCTCTCTTGTTCATGTTCATCATCATCGTTGTTCATCGTTATTCTTCGTCTTCAAATCATCATCACTAAGAAAATCATGAAGAACACAATTAGAGAGAAAGAGAGAGAGAGAGAGAGAGAGAGAGAGAGAGAGAGATGAGGAGGAAAATGAAGAATGTAGTTAACAAGTTATGTGGTGTTCGCGCGTTGCGGCGGGATGTGTGCTGATTTATTTTTTCATAAAGTAAAATAACATGAAATAACATTCTTATAAATTACACTTTTAAAAATTTTAAAAACTTAAAAAAGTTATAAATGACAGTATATTACAAATTAATATAGATTAGAATTTAAAATAACTTGATATTTTAAGATATATATTAATTTAATGACCAACAACCAATACACAAAGTTAATTAAAATAATACAATTTATGAGAGAAAGAAATCTGAAAAGTTAGAAAAACTTATCATATATCAATAAATATATGTATTTTTTAAGAGAACACGTGTTGAGTAGTGTATAATACATATTGAACCCTTATTGATATAATCTTGATGCTAATAAATTAATATTATCATTTAATGATAAATTTTATTGTGATGATAATATTAATGGTGAAGCCAAATTTTTAAGATTGGTTTATTCAATGCATACTATTTTATATATATGCATTTTAATATTAAATAAGAGTATCGCTTAATTACTCACTTACTCTCTACACATGTGCAAACACACATGAATACATACATTTTATACGTGCTCTCAAAATTATTGATATAATAAATTAAATTTTCAAAGAAATATACAAAGTGTAAATTTGCATGCTAAATTATAAGACTAAATTTACTTTTTTTTTTCATTAAGCTTATGAATCATGACATAGAATATACAATATGATAATGTTAAAAATAAAATGTTATACACACATAATAAATTATTATTTAAATGTTATTACAGAATGTGAAATAATAAGAAATTGATATGCGTAAAAGTTCTAGCATGCATAACATATTATTAAATATGTAAAAAAATTTGTTAATATAATATTATGCATTAAATACTTAATAGATTATTAAGCTAATAAAATAAGTTGTTTATGTATTGTAAACTATAAATGACTATGGTGCATGTTAGAAAAACCATATTTATTAATAATTAAATGGTGCATGTTAGATTAACCCACTTATGAATAGTGATTTTATTAGTGAATAATGTATATATGTATAATATGATATTTTAATTCAAAATGTAACTGCTAATTATCATTTAATGATTTTTAGATATAAATTAATTATCATGTCTTTAGTTTTACCTAAATGTCCTTTGTGCACCTTTGGTGGATTATCTAATGCACAAAAGTGCCTCGAGGTGCCCCGATGCATAAAAGTTCTCAATTGAACCTCAATCTATATATATATATATAAAATAAAAAGGGTAGGTGAAAAAAATAATTAGTAAAATGTAGTACGTGGGGTTGGGGTAGAGTGAAGGAAGGAAAGGGTGAGCATGCATCCATACATGCTTAGTCACTGGTTTTAACCGATGGTAATAATGAGGAGTTTGTTTGATTTACGAGGTTCAGAGTACTCACTTACTTCTACTGCTCCTGCATCATCCATCATCCTCCATGCTTTCTTAATCACTTTTTAATGCTTAATTAATGCTTAAATTAATGATTTATGTTCGGTCGTACGTCCATCAACCTCCATCAAGGAAATGGGAATGGGCGAATGGATGTACGTACGTAATTATAAATATATAAATAAATCAAATATCCCAAATGTTTAAGAAACAGTGTTTATAATTGTTTGATTTGATCTTATGATCTTTTGTTGTCTCCTCCCATCCATGACCTCACTTCCTTCCATCTTTTCTTTTCTTACATTTCATTTTTCCTTTAATCAATTCATTCATATCTATCGTATCCGTTAACCTACCATGAAAACATGTTGGTTTTTGTCCTAATAAATCCTAATTACTCTTAATAAAATCGATCAATAAATCAATTTCTAAATACCATGCATTATATTGACAAATAAATATACTTTGCGTATATTTAAGAATTTTTTTTTTTTTTGTTCACATTCGAACTTGAAAAAGATATGCCTACTTTTGATGCATCAAAAAATCTTTTACCTCATTCAAACAACATCGAATTAAAAATCTTTTATCTCATTCAAAGAACTTCAAATTTTCAGTAAATGTCTATATAAGAAATGTTAGCTAGGTATTTTTATGTAAAAAAAAACCCCACAAATTATATCATTTTTACCATTAAAACGCTCAACAATTTTTGTTCATAAAAAACATCATCCTACTAAAACTTATCAAAATAATGATTTTTTCTCAATTATCTCAAGAGTAAACGATTTCGTATGAAATATTAAAAATAAATCAACGATCTAAAGTCTAACAGACAAAATCCTAAATCAACAATCCGAGAATGAAAAAATTGAGGATTCAAGTGCTTCAAGGGTCGTTGGATGTTTCGTCAGAGGTGGATGTGTTACCGACCAAAATTTAAGTACATCTAACCTTAAACAAGAAACCAAATCGGTTAACGAATGACTCGTCAAAGGCTTCTACGGTTGTCGGAAGACTCGTCGGAGATGAAAATAGCTGGTTGCAACAAAAAATGGTTAGAGATCTTAATCTAAAGTTTGATTCAACTTGAACGTTTTCTGCGCAAAAATCCCTAAATAAGATTGGTGTCCATCTAAGTTTATTTATTTTTCTTAAAACAAGTGCCCTTAAAATGTCCTTTAAAAGTAAAATACAGAACCCCATTTTAAAAAATCAAAACCACCAAACAATCCTTGAGGGAAGAACTCAAAACCACCATTTAAATATCAGGCATGTGTATATCTTAATTGTAACAAATCAAATAAGAAAAATGAATAAAATTTACGAGAAAAAGGGACAAAAACTAAAACACATTTAGCTAATATTGAGTTGTCTATGCTATAAAGTGGTTGCGACACAAGTCTCGTGTTTAAAACCAAGGCAAAAAGACATTTTTCTCTTCATGGTTTGATGTTTATTGGGATATTGCTAAATTCATCCGGTTTTAGTCCATGAACCATTAAACTTAACGGCTCAAACGTGAACTTAATAACGAATTTTTTTACCCTTTTTTTAAACTATGACGCTTTTATTTCTATTATATTATTTTCCATTTATAGTCCAAAATTTATTTTTTTTTCTTTATGATTATATTTAATTTATTTATAAATACAATTGATTTATCTATATATATAATTATTTATGTAGGATTTTACTTATATTTAAGTATTTATTTATAAATTTAGTTTTTATTAACAAAAAAAATTTATTTTTATAAGTTTATATTCGTTATTAATTTTAACATTACATATACTGAATTTTATAAATTTACTACTTTAAATCAAGTAAATAAATAATTGAGCCAACGTAAGCATAAATGATAAATTTTATTCGGAGTGTCAAATAAAATAATTAAAAATGAGTTAAAATGTCGTTAGGGAATATTTAAAAGTGGAAGATAAAAAAATTAAATCATTTTACATTTGGTGCGGTTCGGATTTTTACGATACGGTTTTACGGGAAATCCAAATCAAATCGGATCTTGCGGTTTTTTAGAACAGGAAACTAAATGTCGGTTTCTTTCGTCTAAGTTTCTTTGATTTTTGTGGTCTTTTTGGTTCCGTGGCTATTTTGTTCACCCCTAATAAAAGTATACAAATAGAAAATATTTTAAAAATAAAAATTCGTTAAGGGTGTGCAAAAAAAACCGAAAATAAACCAAAAAAAAAAAAAAAAAAAAAAAAAAAAAAAAAAAAAAAAAACAAAATCAAAGACAAAATGATTTCGGTTTAGTTTTTTTAAGGACAAATCTTTGTAGAATTAATACAAAATCATAATTTTGACTTTGATTCAACGCGTATTGTTAATGTAATAACATTTTGATTCAACTTAATTGTTATTTTGATTCAAAATTGCTCATATATCTAACAAATATTTAATTTCTCACGTTATCCATAATACACACACACACACACACACATATAGGTTTAATGGGGAACCGTGATGCATTGAGAACCACTGAGAATCAAAAGTGCATAAATGACAATATTGGAATAGTTAATATTAATCTGATTTAATATTAAGAGATTTAATTTAATAAATTTTATTCTCATTAAATTAAGAATGTAAATCAAATCAACCAACCTTCCTCTTATCTCTCCCACTTTCTCCCCTCACCCTCATCTCTCCCCCTCTCTTTCTCTCTAGGCCCACCATCTCTCTCGGACGCCACCACACAACCACTCTACCACTCATCTCGGACGACCACTTCACCACTTATCTCGGACGCCACCACACCACCGCTCATCGCACCACCATCATCGGCAATTGCACCACCACTGTCATACCACCACCAATTCAAGGATGAAGTTTCAAAATTTTGAATGAACGATGAAGATGAACCGATAAAGAGATGCATTGTGAACACGTTGAATGTTAGATGATGATGATTCTGCGATGATGATGATAGAATGATCTCGTTTTAAAGGTTCGGTCGGTTTTTTCATTCATTTTCTTAATAAAAAACTTTGAAAAATTAATCATGTATATGGAAGTCGAATCTGATGCATCGTGTGTTTTGAAGATGCATCGTCTTTGAAGATGAATCCGATGAAGATGTATCATGCTTGAAAATGAATACGATGAAGATGCATCGTGGTTGAAGATGAATCCGATGAAGATGTATTATCATTTTGATGATGCATGATGGTTGGACGAAGATGAATATGAATATGGCCGAAGATGATAATGAAGAACTGAGATGCATCACGAATTGAAAGATGAACATTAAATGCATCAACATCAAATCACCCTTTTTGAATTTGTTTTGATTTTGTAATTTTGGAAGTGTATCAATTAATTTTATTTAGCATTTATTGTTTATCTAATTAATAGAATATTCAATTAATATAAAATTATATTTTATTTGACTAGATATATTATTTTTCCATATACCCCTATGCATACCAAATATGTGCATCGCGTGATGCACCAATGATCATTTAATCTAAAGACTGTTGTTGGTTCTTTTTTTGTTCTCGATGCATATGGTTCCTCATAAAACCTAACTATATATATATATATATATATATATATATATATATATATATATATATATATATATATATATATATATATAGAATATGGTTCGTGTGAGTACCTAAAAAATGCAGAGTACCGTGAGTACCTGTGAACACACAGGTTTAAGATGTGAACGTGCTCCGAAAAAAAGTTTTTTTTTTAAATTTTTTTCATATTCATTTAGATACAAATAATATAAGCATATTTGTAAAAGAAATACACGCATTCACACTTCGTAGCCTCTTAAAAGTCATGTGAACGTGGAAAAATTCATGTGAACATGCTTAGCTGTGAACATACGTTCACAACAGTGCAGTTCATGTGAACTTGCACGTTTCACATAGTTATAGTGTGTGTTTATGTGTGATTTTTTGCAAGTAGTCTTATATTATTAATTTAAACATGATTATGAAAAAAATTCCAAAAAAAATAATTTTAAGCGAGGTACCTCCGGTACTCCGCAAAACTAGTGGTACTCATTTGAACCCAAATCTATATATATATATATATATATATATATATATATATATATATACATATATAATAATATAATAATATATTAGAGAGAGAGAGAGAGAGAGAGAGAGAGAGAGAGGGTGCAGCAAATTGTATGTGCGTATTAATAGAAAATGAATGTTTAAGAAATCATACCCAAGCAGGCAAGCAACACTAGGAGAATGTCTGTCCTCTATGACTATAATTATATTAATTAATAACCATCAATTTTTTTTTTTCTTTTCAAGTTACTCTACGATGTGTTGTTATATTAATATTTTTTAAAAATTTAAATTTAAATCCTATATAATTTCATAGTTATTCTTTTATTTATCACACATTCACACGGGCTCAATTTTCATATTACATACAGGAAGATTAATAAAAAGTAGTTACGATTAATTAAAAATATTTTAGTACAATTTTTAGGATTAATCACACAAAATAACAAATTACTTTGATATCTTTTTATCATTTATAATAGTAACATGATTTGTTTTGTTTTTTGCAATTTTTAGCAATAATTTGCAATATTATTATTATTTTAAGTAAACGTATATATAGACCCAATATAAAACACTACTATTTTAACAAACGATGATTTCAAAGTTGTTTATTAGATTTTATAACAAACGATAATTGGTCGACGTTTATTAGCTTTTCGTATTTTAAAAAATAATAGAAGTTAATAAATTAATTGACAACGTAATATACTAAAAGAACTTAATTTCTAGTTCATGTACTCAAGCAGACATGCATTATTTTATAATAAAAAAAAATTAAAAACATATATTTATATATAAAACGTAAATCTAAAAAGCATTAAAAGAAGCAAATAAACAGGGTTTGGACTTGAAGACCATCAGTTGTTGCTAGTGTTAAACCCAAAATTAACCCTTGCGGTTGTTTGAGAAAAGAAAAGCTTACAAAAAAAGAAATTCCAAAAGGAAACAAGACAAATTATAAAGGATGCCATTATGATATCTTTATCATTGTTTCTATCCATGTCTCTTTCTTTTACGAGTTTTCACTAAAAAAAACATAAAATATAAATTCTGCACATTTTGATTTTGACTTAATATTATTTAATAAATCATATATTATTATAATATTATATCATATAAGCTATTTGTTTTACTTTCCTTTTAACTTCTTGATATTTACAAATTTTATTCTTAAGAAAAATTATTATTATTTACAAACCTCAGTTAATATTCAGTGAACACGGAAGTCCTATTTCTTCTTTGGCTTAGTTCTAGTTCGGCCGCAACATGCAAAAATGTTTTCTCTCAGGGTCTGTTTTGGAGCTGATAATTAGAACTTATAACTTAAGTTTAATTTTATAGTAGTTGAAACTTTTATTAATAGATATGTTTTTAGTAAAGCAACTGGAGTTGGATAACATAAAATTACACACCTAATCTATAAATATTTTTAAATAAGTAAATAATATGTAATGTATTGTGCTCTTTTTTGATTTGTCCATTTACAAAATTTCCTTTAAAATTTAAAGCAAATCAAATATATTCAAATCTGATATGATTAATTGAATAGCTAATTTTAACTAAAATTAAAAAAACTCTTTTATTATTATAGTTATTATATTATACATATTATTAAAAAAAAAAAAAAACTCATGTAATACATGGGTATTAACCAACTAAACATATAAATCAAACTAGAATCATAATTGATTAATGCTATTTTGTTAAATTTATTTTTCATAAGCAACCATTTGAAGTAATTTATGATTTATGTTAAATAGCATATGGTTTTAAAAAGCTCCAAGAAGAAAAATCACCAAATGCAACTTATGAATAAAAAGTAGCTGAAGTTTTAAAAACCCATAGATTAAGCTCACTCAAGCTGTGTGTCAAACATGTTGTTAGTTTGAGCTTGAGGGAGGTTGTTATAACATGTTCTGTTGGTATTTGATTCAACATTTACTGTTGAATCATAAAAGAAAACGTTAATACATGATAAACATTAATTCAACATTTCTCATCGATATCTAATTTTCATAGAATTCATATCCTATGTAAATATTTATAATTTATAATTTTTAAGAAATTAGTCATATCTATTTATTAATACTTTATTATAATTTATTTGTTTTCTAGGTTTATATTATACAAGAAAAGTTTTTTTCTTCTTCTAAAAGTATTAAATTTAATAGTAAATTTAATGATAGAAAAATAAAATTTAATGTGTTATTTGATTCTTAAAAAGCAAATACTGATATACTTAATGTGCTCTTAAGTTAGTGGTAAGAACTAAATGCTATGATTATGGAGACTTAGGTTTGAATCCTATTAACCACATGTTTTTTTATTAGGGATAATTGCATAAAAAACCCTAAAGTTGGACCATTTTTGTGATTAAAACCCCTAACCATTTTCTGTTGCACAAAAAACCTCTAACCGGTAAAATCTTTTGAAATTAGGACATTACCGGTTATAATAGGTTAATATGCTTACATGGCACACACGTGGCGTCCACATGGCAAACCTGACTTACGTGGCGCCTACGTGGCACTACATGTATAATTCTTAAACTCAATTTTTGCATAAAAAACCTCGAAGTTGGTGACTTTTTCGATTAAAACCCTTAACTATTTTTTTTCATCTCTAACCAACAATAATATTTATGTTCAGTGTTGTTTATTTTATGTATGTATGTTCGATTAACTTTTGTCGTTTAATTTTGAATTTTAACTTCAATTGTGCCGATGGAATCAATTTCATTCTGTGTTCACGAGTTGCATTTTTAGCTTCAGCTTTATGTTCAATTTCGTTTATTTATGTTCCATTTTTAGCTTCTGAATTTCGTTTATATATGTTCCATCAGTGAAGACTCAATTTTAATTATCTTTGTAGGTTGCAGGTTTTTTATCCAATGAAAAATGATTTGGGGTTTTAATTCAAAAAACTAAACAAGTTGGGGGTTTTTTACGCAAAAATCTATTTAAAAATTGTACACATCATCAAGTTGCAACCGGCTAAACCGGTTGCAAGTGAGATTTTTTGAAAAAAAACCCAAATTTACAAAGTTTTAACCGGTTGGAGGTTTTTTGTGCAATGAAAAATGGTTGGGGGTTTTAATCGCAAAAATGATCCAACTTAGAGGTTTTTTGCGCAATTTCCCCTTTTTATTAAAGTTACCAGAACTTGTATCTATGTTGTTAAATTAAGTCTAGTTGAGATTAATTTAATAATGATCCAATGGTTGATATTGAAAAAGAGAAACATATTTTTCTAATTTGTAATATATAAGGGAAATTAATACATTAAAATTATGTTAGCAATCAACTTTTGTTTTGACTAACAATGACAATCTACTCACTATTTTCAGGATCATAACAAGTTATATTGAAATTTTGTTGTAAAACAAACTTTATTACACAAGGAGGAAGGATTTGCAAGAAGCAAAACCAGACCTCAAAACCGATACATGAAGGCTCACTAGAACCGACCCCCATAAAGCTGCAGTGAGTCGGACTACACGAAACCCCGCAACACACATAAAAGAACATACCCAAATACACAAACATAGTTGAATACTTGAATCGTCAACCAGATTCAAAACTAATATGCACCCATGCAACAGACATTCAGGCATGTACCAGAAGAGATACTGAAACCTCAGCTTAGTAGCCGGAACTAAGTTACAACCAAGGCTCGTTGAAGTACTTTTAGGGCCCAAAACGGCACCAAATATGTCATGGTATGTTGAAAATCTTGCATCTAGATGAAATTCACTTAAACGACATCCATTGTAAATCAAACAATTAATTTTTTACTTTTCACAATTATAGCATCGAGGGGGCTGATCACATATATTACATGTTAATTTTTAAACGGCATAGAATATCATTTGACAGAGCTAGTTATGTCATAAAATTAATTGGATGAAAATCCCTTGTATTTTTAGGAATTGTTAATTGATGGTTAATTTTATGAAATGTGTAAAACAAGCCAAATAACATTTCATTTGATTTATAAGTTAACTTGTTTATTAAGCTTTATATTACGAAGATTTTGTTAATACATAATTATTTATATAATATATATAGGCTAATATTAAAACATATAAAGATTAGTTTAAGAAAAGAATAACATTATTATCTGTCATAATATGCTATTTTTCTTGCTTTCTAAATAAGTATGAACGGTAATTATTTTTTTTACCATCATTGAATTTTTTTTAATTATAACTACTTAATTAAAGACTATATATTTAGAATATTTTGATTTGACTTAATTTAAATCAAAATATATTGGATGTAGATAGATTTTTTTTATATTAATTGATATTTTAAAAAAAATTTGACTACGATATGTAATTGATATTAATTAATAATATGTCAGATCACATTAAATGAATAGATTTATTTGGTTGGCAGTAATTATTATAGATTATAGATATTTAATATAGTTAACTAATTTATCAGTTGTTAAAATCATACAAATTAGAAAATAATTGTTATAATAGTTCAAATTTAAAATACATTGATATAATTATGTGAAGAAGAATAGATTCTTATAATTTAATAAAACCAAAAATAAAATATAAAAATTATAAATTTTGTGAAAGTTATTTTCTTATTACTAAATGGATGAGACTGAGAGAGATGCATTGGAAATGAGAAAAGAAACAAAAGCATTAATAAATCCAAGTCTAGAAAGTGTATTAAAGTGAAAGTGAAGTGTTTGTTTGGTAAATTTTAAGGCATTTTAGGATTGTCCACTTTTGAATATTCTCTACTTACTCTACAATTACAAACAGTCCCCCTAACTTAACTTAACTTGACTTTAGTACCACTTTCTTTCTTGCTTTTTTACATCAAAATGGTCAAACATATTAGATATGTATGTCCTTTACATTTATTTATTTATTACTTAAAACAACAATATATTTATGTTCTCTGAACCAAAAACCATATTTATTGAGATATATATTGCAATAAATATACTAACCCTGAGAACCATAACAAAGCACGTAACAACTAATAATTATTAATATATAATCATATTTAGGTTCAAGTTAATACTATCAATTATGCAGATTACCAGAAGGTACCACTAGTAAAAATATTTTTTTTTTTCATAAATATGTCTTAATTAACATTACAAAGATAATATATAAATTTCATGCACATTCAAACATTCTAAATGCCCGAACTCATGCATCATATATATATATGTATGTTCACATATATGCAAATTTATGTAATTGTACATTCACATTATTTTCAGGAGTTAGAAGATGTGAAGTATGTGAAATTTACATATGATGTTCATAATGTTAATTAAAATATGTTTATGAAAAAAAAATGTTTTTTTAAGGTAGTACCTTCTGCTGCGTTGTATAATAGGTGGTACTCTCTCGAACCATATTCTATATCATCAATCGTATTTGTATCTATGAACATGCATTATACGAATATATCATTTAATTTACAACCATTAGACATTTAATGAATCTTCTGTATGCTTTTATCGTATTTCGATCGGAAACCATCATCCTGTAAAACAAGCCATGGTTTGAAGGAATGAATTTATAAATTTATTGTTGTTGTTAGTTTGTCAAAATATGAAATTCAGATGTTCGTTTATATTAAATGTGAATTTTATAAAAATTTATATACAAGACATATTTTTTATATGCAAGTCCGCCACCGCGCCTTTGTTCCATTTTTTGCATTTTCGAGGCCCATATTGCCCATGTACGTTTGGGCTTCAGCTCCAACTATAAAATTACATCACAGCCTTTAAATGATAAACGTTTATGGCTATATGCAAATAATCACTTTTGTTTCCTCAACATTCCTTTCTTAGTTTCTTTATAATTGACTAGTTATATACCCGCCTATTTCATATATTTTTTATATAAATTTTTATATAAAATTTATATATATAAAATCCTAAAATATATAAATATTAATTTTTTTAAAAAGACGGAAGATAGAATATTTATTTATCATGACCTATTGTTTGAACACGATGCATAGATAAACACGATTGACGATAAAATGCATCGATCTCCATCATCTTTTCTTGAATTTATGTAATTTTTGTTAAATTTGGAAATGTATCAATTGAATTTATTTAGCATTTATTAATTGATTATTTGTTGAAATATTAAATTTAATGAGGTATGCATGTTCCCAAAATGTCTTTCCTTGTTTGTTTCTATAATGCACGAGATGCATAAAATTGTCCAATTATTTACCCTTTTGCCATTAATCTAATCCATATAATTTTTTGAGCTAAAGGTTGATATAGGTTCTTTTGTACCAAGAGGGTAAAATAAGAATTTTGTATACATGCAGTGCATGAATGTGTCATGTGTGAACTAGATATTGCAAGATCTGAACGTACATTAATTTCGTTACTTCATACATTCGATCTCTGACATATAAGTACAGCACCAAAAGAAACCACAATTTCTGAATTTTACGATTTAAAATGCACAAACACCAGTAAACATCAAACAAACCCATATACATCCAATACTAATTAATGTAAAATAATAATAATAATACATTTCAGGTAGAATTTGGTTCGTTGGAATCCTCTAAACGAATTGAAACTTATCGATGAATTAGAATTTTCACCAAATAAGTTAGAATTCATTTCTCAGGATTCCAAAGAACCAAACACCCCTGAAATTAAAAAGCGAGCACAATCGGATACGATAGATCGATGAGCTAGCTAGCAGCTCCCTCTTCAGATACAGGAATTTCTGGGAGCTGATGGAACACACGAGCACAACTATACACAGAGCAGAAAGATTGTACCATCATCAAAAACAACAAAAACAAAGCAGCCAACAACGTTAGAACCTTCCATGAAGCAAAAACATATGTTTTCATGAAATTCCCCATTTTCACCCTCCATGTCTTCCCATACCTCTTGTTCACATCTTCTATCACTTTATCCATCTTTGCAACTTTCGTTAGTTTCACAGACTTGCTCATCCCGTTCCATAAATCCGCAACCTCTTTATCGCTCTTCAAATGGTTCAAAACGATCCCTCTTTCTCTCAGATACTTTGCGTCTTCTTCTGTATCGATTATTCCGTTCATTAACTCCGTGTAACGAGCCACCACCAATGGTCCGGCTGCAACGCACGCTTCGTATGCTACCAAGTTTCTCAGATAAACCTCTGTGTTTACGTCAAGATTCACTACCGGAAGGTAAAGTGTAGAGGTTATGTTATCGAAACTAATGTCGAGTATCCCACCGTTTACGGGCGAGAAAAAGATCCCGGCTTTGGCCATTTCGGTGACCGATGGGATTTTAATTTCTTCGATTAATGGCGCCTTTGAATCACTACTACTGCCGTCTTTCGATCTTTCCCCTCCTTCGCCACGAAAGTTTTGGAGCACGTGTTCTATGGGTTCTTTCAGGAGCTTAAGTATTGGAAGGCTAGTTAAGATCTTCCATGGGAGTTTCGTTAAGAGCCTGACTGGCTTTCCGAATACTATTTTCTTGAAAATCCTTAACAGACTTGCGTTAGATTTGGAGACAAATTTCCAGATAAAATCCATGACCCGTCGAAGATCGCTAGGCTTCGCAAAAGACTGATCCTTTCCTTCACCTTCACATGCTTCTTCGGTTATACCTTGATCGTGCTCGATCTCGATCGCTTCAATGTGAAGTTCTTTGTGGTTTGGCACAGTCATGTGGTACAGAAAGTCGAGGAGGTGATCGCAATCGTCTATGTCAACATCAGCCACTTCTTTTTCTTGAAACGGAGTAAGCTCATGATACAATCCCATCAGCATCGTCTTCAAAATCTCGGCAGCAGACTTGTTTTCGGCATCCTTATGTTGATGCTCCAACATCGTTTTGATGAGAAACAACGGAATCTGATTCTCCACCATCACCAAATCACGAAGAATCGCCATATGCGAAAGTTTCTTTCCAGAGACATCAACCAAATGGGACGACATCGCGGAATTAGCTTTCTTGAGCGTCCGTCGTTCTTCTTTCATGGAATAAACGACGAGGAACTCGAGCAAAAACGCCATATCAACCGCCATCATCCAAATGAGTGCATCTCCACTCATGTCAAGAAACTTATGGTAGCAAGCACGGATCCGCGCCTCGTCATCTTTCTTCATAATCTCAACAATACGCTCGAAACTTACATTCATGTACTTCTGGGTACGTCGTGCTGCGGCTAGCTTATACCTTTGCATGTCGAAGACTTCAGGGCGCCAATGGTGGAACGGACCTAACGCGACTTGCTGTGGGATGTAGGATTCAGGATTGGTGGCAAGGAGTACTTGGGGGACGGTGAAGATACATACGGGGACATTGGCGATTTGTTCGTCGTCTTGTTCGACGATGGATTTACGCATGCTTTGGACCCAATCTCGTTCGTCGATGTTGGGTTTAGTGAAGCTTAACGAGGAATTCATGGTGATCGATGATCGATCGATATATGGTATCGAAGATAAGAATGGTATTGTTGTGTGGAGGATCGATCTATGTGAGGCACATATATAAAGAAGTGGAGGGATCGAATAGTTTGATATGATATGATTGCGATGGAACGTGAAGAAGAAACTAGATCAATTACGTGATATTTGTTTTTTAAGAGGTTAAACGTTTGAATTCTGAAAACCATGTCTGAAATTAAGAGAAGACATTCAAATCTGAAATTAATAGGCTCTGAATTTTAATTCAGACTAGTCTTTTTCTCTTAAAATTCAGAGGGATTTCAGAGATCGTAACATCTTAAGTTTGAATTTAAACAAACAATAGAAATTAGGTTAAAATTAAATAAGAAAAGTGCATATATAAATATTATTTTTAAATTGAAGTTATTGAGTACGTGGAAAGTATTTTAGACTCTTATCCTTTGTAGCTTACTTTAAAAAAATCAAGGGTTGGTTAAGTTGTATTCATTCTAATTAAATTGGTAATTAATTATGATTATGAATTTTGTCACATGTATGTAAAAATTAAGAATATGAAAACAAATTAAATAAAGGTAACTAATTATTGCTTTCTTCTCCAACTTTAAGTTTCTGGTCACTTCCAAACGACTTTTTTCTAAAGGATGATTTTTAACCCGATGTGGGTGGACTTGTTGGGATTATAGATAAGATGAAGGGTGAAATCGGTTCTATACCAAATTAGTTGGTATTGATTTTTTTAGGCATAATAGTTGCATTGATTATCAAACTGACAATAAATTTCAGTAGCGGTTTGGTATCGGTATCAGCATTTTCGGCCGAGATCAATTAAAACCGATTTTTTTTTATTACACACAAAACTATCATAAAAAATAATATCAAAACCAATAAATAAATTTAATATCAAAGCAAATAAATGAACTTAAAATCAAAAACAATAAGCAAAGTTAATGTCAAAAGTAACAAACAAGGTTAATTAATCATCCGTAGATATATATTTCGGTGCAAGTTCTCTCTCTGTGTGTGTGTATAGAGTTGACTTTCGGTAAGAATCACTCAATTCCATTAGAATGTTGTAGAAGATGAATCTTTCATGCATCAATCTTCAGTCTTGGTGTAAATCTAAGCTAACTCCAACCTAAACTAGAACCTAAAAGTCGCACACACTACTGTGTGCAAAATACAAATGAGAAGAGACATAAAAATGGCGTAAATTTCGTTTTTAGCAGATACTAGTTTACCGACCCATGTATTACATGGGACACGTTTAGTAAATATCTAACAGTTTTCACGGCCATAATATTTGAGTCGTGACCACGACCACAGAGAAGTTCGGACTGCCAACTTTGACTTAAGGACCGCGAACTGCAGGTGAAATTAAATCTGGATCGGATAACTTCTGGGGGTGATGTCTCTATATATATTTATCGTTGTCGTCTTGTTTTACATTCATCTGGCAATTTCTTCAACCTCAAAAATATAATATAAAGCAAATTAATGTAATTTTCACGTATCTAAAGGCTAAAACTAATATGAAGCAAATTAATATAATTTTCACGTATCTAAACGCTAAAACCACTAAAAAGTAAGATGAAATGGATTAATTCTATGAGTTTTAATTTGTTTATGGACTTATCAGAAAAAGGAAGACTTAAAGCATTAAGTCTGTATTTAATTATTTATTATATATTTTGTTTTGTGTATTTAGGGTTTATGATTTAGTTAAAAAAATATTTCTTATTTTGTTTTCCATTTGTGTTTTTACATTTGATTTGTATAAATCTTTATTTGTTGTAACTTTTCGTTTTAAAGGAACAGTTCTAAATATAATATTATGTTATGTACTTATTTTAAAGGGTTATCATTTTTTGAAACAAATATATATTTAACTTAAATGATTAAAATTTAACATTTTAACAGTTAAAATAAACTTTTCATTAAAACTGAGCTATCATATAAATTTTAAATTATTGGTTGGTATTTAATAGTAGAATCTCTTTAAAAACAAATGAACCATAAAAAGTTAAAGCTTAATTAAGCTAATGATACATATATTGGCATAACTTTTTTTGTACTAAATTTAGTTTTCAAATTCCTCTATATTTACTACTTTTGCTTAAAAAAAACATTTCACAAATCTACTATAGTTACAAATTTATCATATTCAATCTCCTGACAAAATGATAGATTGACAGATATAAAGAATATCACTCTCATCCTATAACGCTAGACTTATTTTATAAATTAAAATAACCCAAAAAAATATGTATTTAATTGTAGTTTTAAAAAGCTTATGTAATTTTACGGGTTTCATTTCATCCACATCAAATATTTGTAGATAAGTGAACTGAAGTGAGGTCTCAAAATGTGAGGCTACAACATCTTTCGGACTTTCCCACCCAAATACCCAATCCAAATGGACCAAATCCCCAATTATGGATGTTCACTTTTGGGATAATTACAAAAATAGCCAAATCTCAAAAGTTTATTCACTTTTTAGCCACTTTTTATACATTTTACCAAAATAACCACAATTTACGTGACCTCAGTTACGTGATAGCCACAGTTTACGTTACTTGTACTTTTTTTTAATTTTTTAATGCATTACGTTACAAAAGTAGTTTGGTCACGTAAATTATTGTACTTTACGTGACCATTTCAAACTTTTGCTCCTTCCCAATAAAAAGTTGGTGGGGATGTCTTTTCAAGGTAAATTCAACATTTATAATTTACCTACCCAAATATTTATCATCTTCTTAAATAAACCTTCTTTTCTCTTTTACTCCACCGGGAAGACGAAGCGGACGAATCACCGGCGAAGAGGACGAAGCGACGAAGCAGACAATCACGAAATCACCGGAGAAACATTTAAACCATTTCTGGAAATCCATTTCTGCAAAACTCATTACACAAAAAACAAAAGCAAACCCACAAAACTCAGATCCGAATTTTATATTCATATGCAAATCGAGTTTTGTTTGGAACAAGAGGAGCAGTAGAGTAGATTTGGAAGATGAAGACCAGAAAGTCACAAACCCATAAGCAAAGTCTGGTCACCACCACTAACCTACGAAGCGACGAATCACCGGAGAAGAGGGTTTTGAGTGGCGCGGCGGAGAAGAGGGTTTTGAGCGGCGCGGCGGAGAAGAGAATGGGTTGCGTTTCAAGTTCTTGAAGTTTGTTAGGGTTTGGGCTCGCCGGAGAAGAAGAGGATAAACAGGGTTTGGACTCGCCGGAGAAGAGGAACGCCGGAGAAAACAGCCGGAGATCAAACAGGGGAGTTGCTTTGTTGCGTGACAATCACGAAATGGTAACTTTAACAAAGGAGACGGTAAGAAATGGAAGGTTAAAATTTTTTTTTTTTAAGTAATCATTACTTTTTATTGGGAAGGGACAAAAAAAAATTGAAATGGTCACGTAAAGTACAATAATTTACGTGACCAAACTACTTTTGTAACGTAATGCATTAAAAAATTAAAAAAAAAGTACAAGTAACGTAAACTGTGGCTATCACGTAAATGAGGTCACGTAAATTGTGGCTATTTTGGTAAAATGCATAAAAAGTGGCTAAAAAGTGAATAAACTTTTAAGATTTGACTATTTTTGTAATTAACCCTTGACTTTTTGTTGTACTTAAATTAATCTTAATTATTTGTAAACGTTATAGCATTTATGACGACTTTGTGTGACCTCCCATTCACACATGTTTTTAATATGATCGATTTTAAATATTTTGAATTTTATTACATAAGTGGGATTTCCACTTCAATGCCATATGAACGTTTGATCTAGTGACACGTCAACTTAGCCTAAACAATAAGCAGAAAACCGATTTTTGGATGCAAGTTGAAATTTAGGTGGATAAAGTAAGTTTTGGATAAAGAAGTAGTTTAGTAGCTAAACTAAGATATTTTGTCTTTAAAAAACACTAACTTTCATTCATTTTACAACAGATGGCTTGGCTACCTTAAACATTAAAAAATTTGGAATTTCACTGCCTTTTTTTTTTCTTCCAGAAACTAGCCCAATTAATTGGTATATCCTAATAATGATAATAAATTTCTATTATTATTAGGACCCCATTCAATTATCATCACTCTACTTTTTATAATGCTTTCTTCTCGTACAATAATGACAAGCACTAGTTTACTTTCTCCATCATAGAACCGTAGTCCATAGCCCAAGTGAAATAATTACTTTTAGGTTGCTAATTAATATTTACCCGTTATTACATACATTTATTAAATAATATTTTTAAATTTGTATTAATGTTTATTATGTAAAGATTAATATTCTTTTGGATTTATTATGAAAAAAACAACATGTTTTCATGTTTTTTGCGTTTTCGTCCCTCCATGTTATTTTTTTTCCATAAAAAACCTTAAGTTATTCTTTTCTTATTGGTTTAGTGAAATTTTGGACATTAGACCCCAGTTATAATTTGTGAACCGGGTTTTAAAAAAAAACCGGGTTCTAATGTCCAAATTTCAGTAAACCAATAAGAAAACAATAACTTGAGTTTTTTATGGAAAAAAATAACATGGAGGGACGAAAACACAAAAAACGTGAAAACGTGTTGGTTTTTTTCATAATAAACCCTATTCTTTTACATACTATTAAGAGTGAGGAGCAACACCAGAGAAGAGAGATCGAATGTTTCCAACCATTACCATTGCTCATGATTTCCAAATACATCTCATTCACGACTATAAGGCGGCGTTTGGTTCGCAGAATGTTTACTCTTGAAAGGGAATCTGTCAAAGCAATGAACTTCTGGAAGGAATTAAATATTTTTGAATCCAAATACTATAGCGTGTTTGGTTGGCAGGAATGAAATGAAATTCGAATTTAATTCATTTATTCTTTTCTGCTTGATTTATAAGTTTGTCAAAAAAATTGAAGTATAATTGTGACAAATGACCAAAATATATTATTAATAACTTTCTAAAAATAATTTATTGATAATAATATTTTAAAAGTATATTTTTTTCTTCATAAAATAACTCTTTTTCTTCATAAAATAAATTTTTTCTTCATAAATTCATAAAACAAATAGCATAAATTCATGCTAATTGACTTAACATGATAACATTAAAAGCAGGGTTGTGATATAGTATGGTACGATAATATTGCACCATACTCTATAGAATTAATCTTTACGTCAATTATCATACATCACTTTTTATGAAGAAGATGAAATATACATCCAATCATATAGGGTATAGTGTATGAGAAATTAAGGTATGGGGCATAAAGAAAAAGTCCTCCTATGGAATTTCCTATTCTTTCATACCATCTTAATTAGCTGAATGCCCGTGCGTTGCTCGGGTGATGTGTGATGAAATTAATATTTATAATTATTTTTTTCAATGACAAATTAACCTAATCCTATTCTAAACTACCATTTTGTCCCAAATGGGGACTTCATAAGTTACTTCCACTCCCTAAATTCCAACTTGTCTCCGACGGGAGTAGATACTGTGACCCAATACTTACACGTCACCTCTCATACCAAATGGGCTAAACCTCTTTGTTATTTATAATTAATTGATAACACAACACAAATTTATTTATTTTAAGAAAACTATACATTGTTTGTGAAGAAAATATTACTTATATTAATCATGAATATTAATTATTACAGATAATTATATTTGAAGACTATACATATCTAGTTTAATACATGTGAGTTGATCAAAAGACTGATTTTAGTTTAAAAAAAATCGTGTACAAAAATGAAGTATATAGGAAAAAAAATAATAATAATAATTTACAATAAAATGAAAATCCATCATGGTATACTGAAAAAATATTAAAACATGTGTTAATTTTGAAACATTAATACATAAACAACACAAAATAATAAGAAGCTTTAAATGTAAAAAAATATCAATGCGACGTTTTAATCTGAGGTTTGAACTAGGGATGACACAATTTTGACCCAACGGACGAGACGATAAAAATGGTTCGTAGTAAAAAAAGTAAGTCAGCACATGCTTTTTTCAAAATAATAAATGTCACATGTTTACTATTTTATAATATATGCTGGTTTAAAAACTACTTTTATATGTTTATCTGCCGTATTTTTTATGTTTATTAAACTGAATCATCAATAAAATTTAAATCTAAATGTAAATGTTATCCCATCAATACTTATCTATATATTTAATAATTTTTTTTCCATTTTCTTATAAATTTATTAAAAATAAATAAACATTATATAAAATTATTAAATTTTAAAAAAGTAAACAAATGATATATAAAATATATTTCATAATATTTTGTTTATATTTATAAATGAAAATTTTAGAATAATCAACTATTCATATTTATTTTATAAAACTATAAAAATAATAATTTTGAATAATTAATTTTAATTGTAATTTGTATACGTAAATAAATATCTCATAATTTTATGTAGGTTTGTTAGTATTGATAGGATTGCTGATGATGTTATCCCATTATTTTCTGAATTTTAACAAATTATATTGCGCCAAATCAGCAACCTTAATATTTTGAATTTAAACCAATCATATTGTGCCAAATCAGCCTTAATTTTCTGAACTTTAACCACTAATATTGCGCCACGTGAGCATTTTATCTCTCTGCTCAGTCGGCAATATATATATATATATAATTATAATGCTATTTCTTTATACATCATCTCTAATTTCTCATACATCATCCCTACTATTTTGACCTATAATATAATGGTCTATAAAAAAGACATTAGAAGAAATAATATGGTTTTTTTAAGCATAGTTTATGCTAAAAAGTTTCATTGGAGATTTATGAATTCTAAAAGTTTATTGCTATTGTAGATATCATCAAAAGCATGCACGTGCATAAAACGCTTGATGCATAATTTATGAATTGTAGCAATCCATCATAACTCAAGGCTGCATCATAACGCTTGATGCATAATTTAATTTATAAATTTTGAATTAGATTAACATAATTAATTAGTAATTAGTGTGTTGGACCAATTTTAATATCAACGGATAATTAAGCCCATTGCTATAACTGCAGTTTTAAGCTTATGAGATTAATGATATTTGGTGTACGTATGAGGTTTTAACGTTTTATTGCTTGCCGACAGATTTGATTTCAGATCGAAATTGAAACAGTGACATTCCATTCCGACCATCCGTCACTAAAGTTTGGTGACATAATGAATGTTTAAAAAAGTTAAACCATTAAATAACAATCAATACAATAATTAATGTATGTTTGACACGACTAGCTGTAGTTTCGAGCTGGAACTTTTAGTAGCTCTGTAGCTGTATTTTTTTTAAAAGAACTGGAGTTTTTCATATTTATATATGTGTTTGATAAAAGTAATTGTAGCGGTATAGGTAGCTTTTAGTATTAAATGACATAGATAAAATTGATATTAATAAAAAATTGTAGTTTATAATTATTTGGAGGGTAAAAAAGTAATTTTGTTTGACCAAAAACTCGAGCTAATTTTGAAAGCTACTTCAAATAATTTTTCGTGGAAAAGCTTTTAAGAGCTTTCAAATCCGAATCAAAATCTTAAATTCCTGTCAACCAAACTAAGCTTTTAAGATCCACCTTCGAAAAATAAACAAGCTGAAGGTCTGACGGAAAACTTTACTGTTAATTGGGTCAAATTTCTGTCCCCTTTCAATTTATTCGAAGTGTCTGTGTCTTTTCAGTTATGAGACCCACTTGGTCTATATTTTAGTGGGTTAGAAAAGTTGGCATGAAGAGAATAAAAGAAAATTGAGTAAATTAACGAAATGATCCCACTGATTTCTATATAACTTTTGATACTGATTTTAATTTTGTACAAATGATTTTAATTCTAATTTTATACTTCTAAAATGATTTTTTTATCGTTAACTTTAACAGTTAAACAATTAAATCTTTATGATGCTCATTTTATTTTTTTTCTTTATCATGTTTTTTGTCGCTTAAGTTTGTTGATCGTTTTAGTTTTGTTCTTGTAAGTAATTCTTTTTTATTTCAAATTTATTATTATTATTGTTTTAGGTTTTAATATATTAATTTATTTGTTTACTAAATTTTCTATTTTTTAATATATTTTAACTTAATTTACAAGTTAAATATGATTATTTTATTTTATTTATTTAATATAATATAATAATATTTATTTAAGATTATATATTATACGAACAAAAAAAATTTAACTCATTCTAATTTTTAGTTTTTTGAACGAAAAAAACTACATCCTCCAATTTTTTAGTTTTTTCAACGGAAAAATAATAAACCATTTCAATTTTTAATATTTCCGAGCGAAAAAATTCCGAACCATTAGTTTTATTTGTTATTCATACGAAAAACGTTACGAACCATTCCATTTTTTGAAGTTTTACGTTTTTCAAATGTAAAAAAATTAACGGACCATTTTTTAAAAGTTTCTTCTAACCCAAAAATCCGACCCATTTTGAATCTTAGCTAGATTCCGAACGAAAAAACTAATTTCCAGTTTTTAGCTTTTTTAAATAAAAAAACTACAAATCATTCTGATTTTAAAGTTTTCCAAACGAAAAAACTATGAATCATGTTGTTTTTTAGTTTTTCCAAACCAAATCATTCCCTTTTATTTAGTTTTTTGAACGAAAATTACCAACCATTCTGTTTTTTTATCTGAATCAAAACACTCTCTTTTATTATTTTTTGGACGGACTACCAACCATTCCATTTTCAAGTTTTTCCAAAACAATGAAATGGTTCATAAAATTTTCATTCGAAAAAACTAAAAAACGGAATTGTTTTAGTTTTTTAGGTTTGATAAAACATAAAAACGAAATGGTTTGTAGTTTTTTCGTTCGGAAAAATCACAAAAAGAATGGCTCATAGCTTTTTTCTCATTCGGGAAAATTAATGAAATTTAATGGTTCAGTTTGAAAAACTAAAGGACCGGAATGATTCTTAGTTTTTCCGATCAGAAAAAATAACAAAGATTGGAATGATTAATAGTAGTTTTACGTTTGGAAAAACTAAAAAATGAATGTTTCATAGTTTTTACATTTTGAAAAATGAAAAAGCTTAAAAATGGAACGGTTTGTAGACTTTTTTCGTTGGACAAAACTAAAAAAATTAATGGTTCGAAAAAACAAAAAAAAATGCAATGATTTGTATTTTTTCGTTCATAAAAACTAAAAAGAAAATGGTTCATATTTTTTTACGCTTAAAAAACAAAACCTGAAAATGAAATCTATCACAGTTTTTACTTTTGAAAACACTAAAACTAGTACATAATTATAAATAAATAACCTTATACTAGGTCAAATAAATAAAAATAAATATGTATAGTTAGATTTATGTTGGTACGATTGTTTACAATGAGTAATAAATAAATAAAAGTGTAATAAACTAATAGAATATATTAAAATATAGGAAGTTTAATAAACAAGTAAATCAATGTATAAAAGGTTTAATTGTTTAATTAATAATAGAGTTAAATAAAAAAATTATTTGAAGGTCCAAAAACAAAACGAGGGACAAAAACATCATAATGAAAAGAACAAATTGATCATTATAAAGGTTTTAACCGTACGTTTGACTGTTAAAGTTAACAGTTAAGGCCTGAGGGACTATATATTTTTGCAACTAAACAGTAAAAATAAAAATTATATTTGTAAAAATTAAAATTAAAACTTAAGTAACCGTATCTAAACTTTTATATAAACCATCTACTCAAGAAAATTATACTTGATGAAGACCACCAATTATTCAAGTTCGATCATGACGTTGAAGATAATGTTTTATGGATTGATCAACACACATCCCTTTAAATTACAAGTTCTTCTTTCTGTTTGGATAACATATAATCAAAATAATAATAAAAAATTCATTTAAACTATTCAATTATATATATATATATATATATATATATATATATATATATATATATATATATATATATATATATATATATATATATATATCCAGGCCCGGCCCAATAGGGGGGGCGAAGTGGGCTTCGGCCCAGGGCATCATTTGGACTAGGGCATAAATTTTTTTAGGTATTTTACATAAGAGTAGACTCATTTTTTACAGCCCATAACATAAGCCCATTTTTTTAAATCAGGCCCTGGTTAGGTTTCAGACTTTGCAGCAGGCGCCTCACATTCGCACGCAGCACGTTTGTTGTCTTTTGGAAGATTGACCATCGCCCATCAATCGAAGAGTCACTGATGCTATCATGCCAGGCGGACGTTGGATACGAAGAGTCGAAGATGGACGTTGGAAACAGGAAATGAAGCGGCCTGCGAATTGGAGTGGCCAAATGGGCGGTGGGCAAACGAAAAGGCGACGACGCCTGGGAGTGGCCGTCTGGGCGTGTGGATTACTGGCTTTGTTCATCAATCTCCAACAGTCCAACGTTCGCTGCTTCGTTTTATTGACTTTGTTCATCAATACTTCGTTTTACTTCGTTCGATACCTCGTTCAATCATTCGATTCTTCGTTTTACTGACTAGGCATCTCGATTAGTCATTTGTTTTCAATCCAAGTCGATTTATTTGTCGCTTTTTCATTTGTCTTCAACAATCTCATTAGCAACTATTTTAAACCATTGCCTGTTGGAATTTGCCGGTCTTTATACCAGCACCGTAGCAAGTTGGGACAATCTTCGAATTTGGAAGTTGAAACAATCTGTTGGATTTGTCTTCATCGCCTCCGATTGAAATCAAAATTCGGTAAGTGCAATAACTAAGATCCTCAATTCAATTTTCTGATCGATTTAATTTGTGGGTTTAGTTCATTTGGGTTTTGCTATGTATGTGACTGTGAGTGTGATTTCTTAGTTATTTGCTTTTACTGTTTGCTTGTTTAATTCACTTCTATGTACATTAGTTACTAAGTACTACTGTTGTAGATATTGAAAAGCATGTCGATTGTTGAACACAAATTGAGTGAGAGGTGAAAGCAATGGTACTGAAATCATAATCCTAAATGATATGTTGGCAGTTGTTGTGAATGCTAGAGTTTGGTGACGGAAAATCTTTGATTTCGAATATGGTTTATCAACTAGCAGACTCGTTAAACACAAGCAAATTATCATGGAATAATTGGTTTCTCGTTTGCTTATTGTGTTGAAGGAATGTGTGATTACCTATTTCATCATGTTTCTAAGACTTTTCGTATCCATAATTATTAGAATAGTGGTGGTTAATTGGTTATAGCAACTATGGTGGTGGGGCATTTTTGTTCAAGGAGCATTTTTTTAAGTATTTCGCCCTGGGCATTAAAAACCTGAGGACCGGCCCTGTATATATCATTCAACAGTTATATGATATGATTTCTATATAAACTCAAATTATGATTTACACATATTGTACCTACCTTGTGCATTAAAAAATTTATTTACGATTGAGGTTTAGCCCGAAAGTAAGTTCTAAAGTCCCCACTTGGAGCAAACGTGTAGTTTATATAATATATTATTTTTAATTAGTTGGGTTTAAGAATTATGTATACATAACGTAAACCCTCAGTTATAAGTAGGTAGGTTTAATTTGATACCATTAGGTATTTCTTTGTATCAATATAATCATTTGTCTACAAATAAATTGTTGGACAGCATTTGTTATTTATTATTTAATCATATTTTCGGATACAGGGAATATTACTTGCAAGAAACAATGTTTAAAATATATATATATAATAGTCATACAATAATTGGGTGACGAATTGAAGCTCAACACATGCAACAAACAAAAATAAAATTAAAAACATACATACAAAACAAATTCAATATATACACTTGACTTAAATACCATAAACTTATAAACGAGAAGTTAATTCAAATAGCTTTTGAAATCATCCGTCATCTACCTTCAGATCCGCCGGATCCTTGGATATCCGGAAGCTGATGGAACACACGGGCGCAACTATAGACCGAGCAGAACGATTGTAATCCCGTTAACAACAACATGAATAAAGCCGCAAAGATCGTTAAAAACTTCCAAGATCCAAACACATAATTGTTCATGAAATTCGCCATTTTAACCCTCCATGTTTTCCCATACCTCTTGTTCACATCTTCTATCACTTTATCCATCTTTGCAACTTTCGTTAGTTTTACAGACTTGCTCATCCCATTCCATAAATCCGCAACTTCCTTATCGCTCTTCAAATGATTCAAAACGATCCCTCTTTCCCTCAAATACTTTGCGTCTTCTTCAGTATCGATAATTCCGTTCATTAACTCCGTGTAACGAGCCACCACCAATGGTCCGGCTGCAACACACGCTTCGTATGCTACCAAGTTTCTCAAATAAACCTCTGTGTTTACGTCCAGATTCACTACTGGCAGGTAAAGCGTAGAGGTTATGTTATCGAAACTAATGTCGAATATTCCTCCATTAACCGGTGCGAAAAGGAACCCTGCTCGCACCATTTCAGTGACTGATGGGATCGTGATTTCCTCGATCGTTGGTGCCTTGGGCTCGCTTTTGTCATCTCCCGATTTCTCCTCTCCTTCACCCTGGAACTTCTCAAACATCCGCTCCATTGGTTCTTTCATGAGTTTGAGTATTGGAAGATTTGATAAGATCTTCCATGGCAGTTTCATTACAAGAGCCATTGGCTTCCCGAAAATTATTTTCTTGAAAAAGTTTACTAGACCTGCGTTCGATTTGGAGATCATATTCCATATATAATCTAAGAACCGGTGAAGATCACTTTGCTTTGCGAAAGCTTCTTCTTCTTTTGCATCTTTTTTGACCTCGATGATATCTTCTTCGTTCTCCATGTCAATCTCGGTTTCGATCATCCCGAGCTCTTTGTTGTTTGGCACAGTCATGTGGTACAGAAAGTCGAGCAGGTGATCGCAATCGTTAACATCGACATCTGGCACCTCTTTTTCTTGAAACGGACTAAGCTCATGGTACAACCCCATCAGCATCGTCTTCAGTGTCTCCTCGGCATACTTGACAGGATAATCATCTTTGCACTGATTCTCCAACATCGTCTTCACCATAAACAACGGGATCTGATTCTCCACCATCACCAAATCACGAAGAATCGCCATATGCGATAGCTTCTTCCCAGAAACATCCACCAAATGGGACATCTGGGAATTCACCTTCTTGAGAATCCGACCTTCTTCCTTCATGGAATACACCTGAAGGAATTCAAGTAAAAACGCCATGTCAACAGCCATCATCCAGATCAACGCGTCTCCGGACATATCCAGGAACTTATGGTAGCAAGCACGGATTCGAGCCTCGTCTTTTTTCTTCATCACCTCCACGATTCGTTCGAAGCTAACGTTCATATGTTTTTGAGTTCTTCTTGCTGCAGCAAGCTTGTACCTTTGCATGTCGTAGACCTCCGGGCGCCAATGGTGGAAGGGACCTAACGCGATTTGCTGTGGGATGTATGATTCTGGATCGGTGGCAAGGAGAACTTTGGGTACAGTGAAGATACAAACGGGGATTTTGTCGACTTCTTCCTCATGTTCGACCACGGATTTACGCATGCTTTCAACCCAATCGTCCTCGTCGATGCTCATCTTCGAAAAAGAGTAAGGATTGGTTGTTTTGGAGAAGGATTTGGTGGCCATGGCTATGGCGTCGTTGGAGATAAAGAATCAATCGTCAATGGCGGGAGTTATTATGTCATATGTACGTATGGTTATGGGTTTTAATGTTATATAGACATGAAGCATGTGTAAGTGAATTTAATAATACGAAGTTGAGCTGTACCTTGGGGCTTTTAGCTTCCAATTCTCATGTACGTTCACTCTAGCTGAGAATTTAATATTGTATTATTAGCTTCATTAAATTCATTTTATCCACGTTTTTTTAAGAGAAACTTATTAAATAATAATACAACATATAAATAATTGTATCGAATTCTTAATTCAAAGTTTTGTTTGTAATTTGGATAAAACCATTAAAAATTTAAAACCTCATTTTTATAGGCAAATAATAAATTTCAACTTTTATTTATCATATTAATTGATTTGCATATCTTCTGTGTCGTATTAATTAGTCCATCAAAAATATATAATAATGCTTACAATTCATACATTTGTCACGTCAACATTACATTAGTTCATTTCTCATCGCAGTTCACACCAATAAAATGGTCATCATAGTTCACGGTTCACTTTTTTTAATTAAATTAAACAAAATTTTGACTATTGGAGCAGGGTCCGCAACGTTAGAGGTTCACCGATTCAAGCGTGGTGGCCGGTGGGAGTGGCGAACCTCAGATGGGGCGGTGTGTCTGAACATGAACCATGGCCACCTCATTCCTTAAGTCGTGATGCGTGATCTTATTGGATCACTCCAGATGATCTTTAGGACGCATTTTACACTATAACTGAAATAAAAGAATGAAACGACATGAATTATATAAGTTTTTTTATCATGTAATAATAATATTAATTATCAATAGTTATAAGATAAAATTTCATTTTAGTACGATCATTTTTTTTTATATTGCTAATCAATATCAAGAAAATCAAAACTTCGGAAATTGCATGAGTTAATTGTATTATTTTTATGTCAGTCATTATGTATATATTATTACATTTGCTATAAAATACAGATATAAATAATTCTATAAACGTCAAAATTTATAGATCAACTTCAAACAAATTTGAATTATTTTGTAAGTTTTGTGAATTAAATATTATTATTGCAATTGTTATTTTAAGGATTAATAATGCTAGTTAATTTGTTTACCCAAATTGACAGCCTAAAAGATATTTAAAAAGACCAACTTGCACATCTCGACAAACAATAACTTATAACATTCCAAGCAGGTAATGGAATGGGATAACTATTATTATAATCATTTAATTTAATCCTCAGTTTTATTTACATTATCCATTATATTAATTAGAGAACAAATTAAAATGAATAGTATTATCTTTCATTAAAATTTAACAATATCTCATAAATTATGATATTTTATACAACTCATTAAATTATCACATTTTTTATTAATAAACTAGTTTAGGAACCACGTATTACGTGGATAATTTTTAATAAATAATTTTAATTTTGAAATAATTTTAATAAATAAAAGATGCATATTTTAGTTATGAAATAATTATTCAGTTAAATGGGTAATTCCTAGGATAATTACTTATTTTGCTAGATAATTAAAGAGTTAATTATCTAAGTAAACCTCTTTACCTATATAAGGATTTCGACCCTGCCCCCCTTGTGTGACATTCGGTCAAACCAAACACACAAAAGTGTACGTACCCTTCTTCGTGTGTTTGATTGTGTATTTGACGCTGCTTGATCGTGTTATCATTAATTGGTGGAAACCGATCTAGACCTTCCCGTTTGAATGTTCTTGTCAACACATTCAATGTACATCTCTATTAAGAGGATGTTTGGTTTTGCGTTATAAACGAGATATTAGCTTATTACGTTATAATAACGCAAATAATTGGTTTAAAGTGTTTGGATTGCATACATTAATAAGTGATTATTTGCGTCTAGAGTTAATATTACCATACTTTTTCGTAAGTTACAAAATGTAGCTTATTTACTTAAAAAGTGATTATTTGATTATTTTACAAGTTCAAACGCAAATCCAAACAATTTAAATACTGATAATTTGATATCCATGATAGCAAACAGCAGAAGCTAAATCAAACACTACATTTCTGGCAGCACTTTTTGTTACAGCTATTATCTGATTATTAGTTTCCAAAACGTTACAGCACTTTTTCAAACGCAAATCCAAACACTCTCTAAAGCTTATATTTTAGCTTATCTTATGATTACTAGAAGATATTGTGTGGAATTCTTGCTTTAAGGTTTCCGTTGCATAATGATTAAGTTTTTTTTTTGAAGAAAATACAAATTTAACACATACTGATAATGAAAATTTTAAATTTATTTATTTCGAGTTACGTACATTTCATGAACCTAGCAAACGCCACCTAAGTTTGTTTATAAGAATTAAATGTCGAAAATTGGATTTTTAACACAACATAAGACATGTAATCGTAATTATCGAATCCTGGATGGTTGTATAATTCCTTCCCAGTTTGATTGAATGAAAATTATATTACTTATTTACTTGTAAGACTATATATTATTAAACACAACATAATATATACATATATTATTGTAATAATAATTGTAACAACTTGCCTTCTTTTATTGATAACGTGAAAATTTGGATATGAAAAATACGTATTCACAGCCAACCCTTTACACCCAACTTACAATATATAATGATTAAACATCATCTATGTAACTAATATAGTATTGGATGATACTATAATTAGTTATTGTAACTCAATAATTGGTTCTATTGATTAATTAATTAATTTAGAATTTGTTTATTTTATTAATTATTACGTTGTTTTAAAATTTTAAAACACACTTATCATACTTAGTCTTTTAAGATTTTTAAAATTCATTGACACCAGAATTTTTAAGTAATTAATAGAATGTTTTATGTAAAAAAAAAATTGGAATCCATAAAATTTTAAGATTGAACCCATGAATTAATCATTTATTAATTCGTTATAGTTTCCAAAGTATAATAATAATAAACATTGGATGATCAACTTAATTTGTGACTTCGTATAATTGTAGTGAAGGCTTTATAACAGTAAGTAATTTAATTATCAAATAAAAATACATTATATTAAAAACAGTTTAGCAAACTCAATCGAAAGGTAGGAGGGGAAAAAATCAGAAATTAAGAAGATGCAGTACATCATGATTCATGTAGAATATAAGAAAGTTTAATGTGAAATAATAAAATATAGTAATTAATTATATTCACGTGTAGCATGCCTTGGTAGTTAGTGGGAGGAAAATTCAGGTGTATGTGAAATGAAGTTAACAGCATATATATTGAATTGAAACATGTGGGGACTTCATGTTTCACATGCCTAAATCTAATTAATTGATTAAGGTAACTTTGAATTTGAGAAAAAGTATGGAAACTTTTGGAAAGTAAAAGTCAAAGAGTGGGTCGCACTCCCACTCCCACTCGCACTGGCACACACCCAAATGGGTCCAGGATTCGTTTTAAGTTTGACGTAACCAATATTTATTTTTATTTAACTTATGGCTTTAACATGAAAACCAATGCTTTTACTTTTTATGGTTTGGTCCTTTCATTTTATTTTTTACCAAATAAAATCTTTAAGTAATATATTTGTTTTTTATTTTTAAAATTTTCCTTTATAATTTCAAAAAAGTTTTCAAGTTTATTGACTTTTCATAGAAATATAGTGAAAACGTGTTTTTTTGTGGGTTGATTATAAAAAAAAAAACAAAACAAAACATTTCCGAAAACCGATTGAAAACAATAACTTAAGAACTTTCTTAGTAAAAATTAACATGGAGAAACCAAATCGCAAAAAAAACACGAAAACATGTTGGTTTTTCTCATATTAAACCATTAACTTAACAATGAAACATAATAAGAGGAATTGCTCAAAATAGCAATCAATTTTTCTCTTTTTTTCTTATTATAGCAATCTCGTAAATTTTGTCCCAAATAATGGACCAACTTTTTGTTTACTTCCGATTATAGCATTTAATCGGTAAACGACAAGTAGATTGTTAATTCAAACAATATATTAAATGGTAAAAAATAAAACTCATTGTCATAATAAGAAAAAAAAATTACAAAGTAGGTTGTTATTTGAAACAAACTCTATATATAACCTTTTTTTACCGGTTAACTTTTGTTGTTTACCGGTTAAATGTTATAATCGGGAATGAATAAAAACTTGGTTCCTTTATTTGGTACAAAATTTGCAAGATTGCTTTAATAAAAAAATGAAAAAGTTACTTGTTATTTAAGCAATTCTCCCAACAAAATATAAGCTTATTTGTTAACTCATGATAATTTCTTAGCCCAAACTAAGGTGGCATTTGGTTCACGAAATATAATTCGAAGGAATTGAAATTGGAATTTTAATTATTAATAGATTGATGATAAAAGTAGAAGATACTTTTTAGTATTGTTTAAAGATGGGGAAATTGCGCAAAAAACCTCTAAGTCGGGCCATTTTTGCGATTAAAACTCCCAACTATTTTTCATTGCACAAAAAACCTCCAACTGGTTAAAACATTGTAAATTTGGGCTTTTTTCAAAAAATCTGACTTGCAACCGGTTTAGCCGGTTGCAACTTGCTGACGTGTAAAGCTTTTAAATAGATTTTTGTGTAAAAAACCTCCAACTTGTTTAGTTTTTTCAATTAAAACACCAAATCATTATTAATTTGATAAAAAAAACCTCCAACCAGCAAAGATAATTAAAATTGAGTCTTCACTGATTACATTTTGATGAAATGGATATTTATTAAACTTTTATTTATCAAACAAAGAATTTGTTTCCCGATGAACCTCCACCCTCTAGGCTAGCGAACCTCACTGCTCTGGCTGATCATATTGAGATGCAAAAATGGAATATAAATAAATGAAATTGAACATAAAGCTGAACCTAAAAATGCAACTCGTGAACACAAAATGAAATCGATTCCATCGGCACAATTGAAATTAAAATTCAAGATTAAACGACAAAAGTTAATCGAACTTACATACATAAAACAACAGCACTGAACATAAAGAGGAGATAGAGTAATCGGAGTTGCCGGAGGTAGAGAAAAATAGAAAAGATAAATATTATTGTTGGTTAGATGAGAGAAAAATATAGTTTAGGGTTTTAATCGAAAAAGTCACCAATTTCGGGGGTTTTTACGCAAAAATTCAGTTTAAGAATTATGCATGTAGTGCCACGTAGGCGGCCACGTAAGTCGGGTTTGCCATGTGGACGCCACGTGTGTGCCATGTAATCATAGCAACCTATTATAACCGGTTAAGTCCTAATTTCAAAAGATTTTACCGGTTAGAGGTTTTTTGTGCAACAAAATCTAGTTAGGGGTTTTAATCACAAAAATGGTCCAACTTTAAGGTTTTTTACGCAATTATCCCTTTAAAGATATAAGTTGGAATCTAATTCATGTGTAAGTTGAATTTTATTCATGTATGAGCGAGAGGAACGTTAAATTCCTATAAACAAAACAATTTGATGGAAAATACATAAAAGATATAACATTTGTCTTAGTTATCAAAAGTTCTAAATAAGCTAAATTCCAATTCCAATTCCATCGAATTTCATCTAACGAACGAAACGCCACCTTAATTTTATTTAACGTAACAATAAAATCGACATTTAGACATTTTAATTTGACTATAACACAAAAATGGTATTATTTAATTCCGTTAAATTTATTCACGCCACGTGAATTTCTTTAAACGCCAAGCGCGTTGTGTAAGTTTTCGTAACTATTAAATTTGATATCAAAGTTTTTCAAAGTTTTTCTGATGCATTTCAAGGCCCAATGGGCATACACTATCTATCTGCTGCTTGTTGCTTGCCTTGCCCCGGCCTCATCTTACAGGTTAAATTCTTGTAATGGACTTTGGGATGTAAACAAAATCAAAAACCATATGATTTGTGTTGGGTAATGAGATCCTTTATAGATGTGTGTATTGTCAATAGAGGAATACAAAGACTGGATTGAATCCAATATATAGAAATCCGATGTACCCTATAAAAACGTATCCGGTTCAAAAAAAAAAATCTGGTTATATAGAAATCGGTTTAGAATCGAAATCAGATATTCAGATTTTTTATGTAGCTCTAGTTGTGAACTATTGAAACCTAAATTCTATTGTAAATAGTTATGAATAATCATTTCATTTATCCATAGATTTTAATGGAATTTTAATTAATTTCAGTTTTTCTCTTTATAAATCAAACCTCCCAATACAATAAAAAAAAACATTTATATTCCTTTAAATTTCTAAACCTCTCATTATGGTTACAATGCCTATAATGTGCAAAAGCATAAACAAAAGTTTCCTTTAAATGACAAGGAGTAAGAAATCTTGTATAGCTTTTGTACTCTCGATTCCAAAATTTTGAGAAGTATAGCCATAAACAAGTATAAACATGATTTTTTTTCTTAAAACTATTGACAATCCCTAAATTTAAAATTTAATGATCAATATAATTTCTTTAACTATATGTCGAAGTAATATGTATTCAATAAAATAAATGGTTCATTATGAAAAAAACTAACATATTTTTACGTTTTTTGCGTTTTCGTCACTTCAGGTTATTTTTTTCGATAAAAGTCCTCTAGTTAGTCTTTTCTTTTTGGTTTAATGAAATTTGGATATTACAACTGGTTTTTCAGTTTTTAAAAACTCAGTTGACTACTTATAACTTAACTCTAATAGTCTAAAAAAATTTAAACTTGAGGTTTTTTCTGTAAAAAAATAATATTAAGAAACGAAAACGTATAAACTGTGATTACATATTGGTGTTTTTCGTATAAACCTCAAAATAAATAAATAACTTTGATTTATAACTAATTGGTTAACCAAACTCTGTAGTGGGTTTGAAGTAATGTAAAAACATAAAGGGGATGCGGGGGATTAATAAGATCCGGTCTAGCTCGAAGAGGCCCATCTGACACGGGTTCCTTCTGTCAGCCCAAAAAGAAATATTTTCTCGCTTTTGAGTTTTGACCAGATTGACACGGTGTATTAGTATACTGTGAAAAAAACCTAAGTTTGCGTTTTGTTAACGAAAACTAGTCATTTTTCAATTTCAGTTTTCAAGTTATAGTTTTTATTTTAAAAAAAAAAACAAGGGTTTCTATGAAAAATGAAAACTTGTTTAGGTTGCGTTTAGGTAACAGAAAAGTAAGAGAAAAAATATGAAAAGTGGTATTTTAAAAAGTGAAATGAAAATTTATAAAATTGTTGTTAAGTAAACAAGTTGTCATTTTCATTGAAAAGTGAGATGAAAATTTTAAAAATTTTCATAAACTAAACGCACCCTAACATGTTCTTAATGGTTTTTCAGTTTGCGCCTCTTAAAGTTAACTTTTTTAAGAAAATTTCTCAAGTTAAACTTTTCTTAGTTTTGTGAAATTTAAATATTAGAGGACGGTTATATTAGTAAACCGGGTTTTTAAAAACTGAAAAATCAGGTTCTAATATCCAAATTTCACTAAATCAAAAAGAAAATTTTAACTTGAAAACTTTTAAGGAAAAAATAACACGGATGAACGAAAACACAAAATACGTAAAAACATGTTGATTTTTTTCATAATAAACATTAGATTATATATAAAAATTATTATTATTATTATTATTATTATTATTATTATTATATGTATATAATAATGAGTTTTTATTTGTTTGCATATAATTTATATGATTAAAAGTTTCGGTTTGAATAACTATAGATTTTACTTATTTAGGTTAAGCGATGATCTCGTAATAAAATTTCACCGTTAATAAACAACTTATTATAAACGGTTTCCTTGAATCCCATGGCTTTTTCCACCTATCCGACTTGGATTGCCGTTAAACTTCATGGTTTTTTTAAGCGGGACGGGATGACTGATCACTGTCTCGAACCCGTTCCCATGTCATTCAGAATTCTTGCAAGGAATTTGTAGAATAAAATTACATTTTTAACAGATTAATTACTTGCGACTTAAATATCATGGATTTAGATACGAACTAGGATCCTAATCGGCACATATAATAGATATTGCTGTTAGCTAAATGCCATTTCTTTTTTATTTTAAGTCCATTTTCATCCTTTTTTGCCCAGCATGAAGTTGAAAACTCTCTCAAGGGTCGGCCATAAACATTTATTTATTAAAAAACCCCACTATCGAACATGCCATACAACGACCATTTCACCAATTAATCCAACTCAAAGCATATATTAATCACTAGCTGATTTCTCAAAAAAAAAAAAAAATTTAAAAAAAAAATCATGATTTCTCCAACATCACCATTGTTTCTGCTACTACTTCTACCCATCTTCATCTTCTTTACATTGTCATCTCATGGAGCCTCTGCCTCTCATCCCCAGATACAACTATCTTCAGGTGCATGATGATTAAAACTGTTGTTGTATATTTCTGCATTTTTTTTATTAGTATTATAATGTGTTTGATTATCATTGATCTTGCTTGTTTTTGGGCATTGTTCTTCGGTAGGGATGATGATTAATGGTGGTGTTCATCGGAGTGTTGTTGAAACAACGAGCGGTGGCGATAATTCGTCTTTTATATTGGCCGATAAGAGAACAAGAAGGAAAGATCCCACCAACCATTTCAAATATTACACCGGTGGATGGAATATCAGTGATGACCATTACATTTCTGTAAGTTTAATTTGTGTTTCTTGCTTCCTCCTCTATCATACTTTTTGATTATTTTTTGGTCAAAATGGTGAGTTTTAACTTCAACATTGAAATGGGTTCTTGTACATTTTCCATAACTTTCCAGAATCAATGATTATGTTGATTTATACTTGATACCAATAATCAGATAATAGGTGTAACAGAGAGTGCTGCCGAAAATGTAATGTTTGGTTTAGCTTCTGCTGTTTGATATCATAATTATCAAATAATCAGTTTTTAAAGTGTTTGGATTTGCGTTTTTACTTGTAAAATGACCAAATAATCACTTATTAAGCAAATAAACTATATTTTTTAACTTATGAAAAAGTGTGGTAGGATCAACTCTAAACGCAAATAATCACTTATTAATGTAAGCAATTCAAACACTTTAAACCAATTATTTGCATTATTGTAACGTAATAAGCTAATAATCTCATTCATAACGCAAAATCAAACACCCTCGTAGTAATCATTTGATAGTTGGTGTTCCATTATTAATTTAATTAATGTTTGACCTTCATGAATCATGATATCCCTCCACGTCGAGCTAATTAAAGTTATACAGTTCTTTTCCTTATGTTTTTAATGAATGTTTGACTTGGACAATCATGTTCTAATAATATGGTTTTAACTTTTTAATGTTGGGTTTTGTATGCAGTCTGTATCATTCACTGCTGCCCCGCTATTCGCAATTGCTGTAATATGGTTCATCGGATTTGGTCTGTCATTGCTCCTAAACTGTTGCTGCTACTGCTGCTTCCGAAGAAATCCTTACGGCTATTCGAAAACCGCATACACACTTTCACTTGTTTTCCTCACCCTCTTCACAATCTCTGCAATGTGAGAAACTCGATCTTTACAAATACTTGTGCGTACGTGACTCGTGTGTGTGATTCGCCAATTCGGGCTCTTATTGGTGTGTAACTGATGCAGTGTTGGATGCGTGGTTCTGTACACCGGACAAGGGAAGTTTAACGATAGCACAACAGACACATTGGATTATGTTGTGAGTCAATCCAACGATACGGTTTACAATCTGAATAATGTCTCTTCCATTCTTGATGTTGCAAACGGAATTGAAGTGGGTCGAGTTTCTTTACCTCTGGATATCAAAAACAACATTCACAGGGTCCATAAAATGATCAGTGATGCGTCAACAAGCCTTCAATTTGAAACCCGAAAGAATGAGAATGATATAAAACATGTTTTGAAGGCCGTGTGAGTGAATAATGTTGTCTGGTTTTTTGTGGATTCAAGTAGATTTGTAGACTACTCTTACATATAGTTTATCGGTTTTCCTGCAGAAGGCTTGCTCTTATAATCATTGCCGCAGTTATGCTTCTCGTTGCGCTTCTTGGTTTTGGTAAGTCGAAAGATCCAATCTTTTCCTTCAAGATTCAACTTAAACTTCTGTTCGTATACTTACATTCTCGAATTAATGCTTCCAGTGTTCTCCATACTCGGACTACGATCTCTTGTTTACATGTAAGTTATCATAATTCATAAACTACAGTATAATAATGTGTTTTTCCTAATAAAAATCTGTTCTTCCAGCTTGGTGGTACTTGGTTGGATTCTTGTTACGGGTACATTGATCTTGTGTGGCATATTTCTCGCACTTCACAAGTATGCGACTTTCTGATCGATCTCATTATAGTACCAAACACTGATTAGAAACTAAATACAGTCGATATCCGTTCTTGTAGCATTATGGGAGACACTTGTGTTGCGATGGACGAGTGGGTTGAAAACCCGACTGTCCATACAGCTTTGGATGATATTCTTCCCTGTGTCGACACTGTAACTGCTGAAGAAACCTTGTCTCAAAGCCAAGACGTGACGTTCCAGTTGGTTTCGATAGTGAATAACATCATTATCAACATCTCCAACGTCGATCCTCCACCGTTTTCTGGTTTCCTTAACTACAATCAATCGGGTCCGTTGGTTCCTACCCTTTGTAATCCACTATACGCTAACAAAACAGAACGAAAATGTCAAGCTGGTGAACTGGGTTTCGACAATGCCACCACGGTAACAAACTAACAATCTTTATAACTCCAGACAACTTTCAAGTTTCAAGATCAAACAAAAGAACTTAAAACATTATGTTTTTGCAGGTGTGGAGGAATTATGTTTGCCAAGTTTCTTCAAACGATACGTGCACGACTGTAGGCCGATTGACTCCAAAGATGTATAAACAGATGTGGGCTGCAGTCAATGTAAGTGATGGGTTAACCGAATACGGGCCTTTTCTTGCAGGGTTACTGGATTGTAGCTTTGTTAGAGAGACATTTATCGGAATTCACAAGGATCATTGTCCAGATTTGAACAAGTACAGCGAGTGGATCTACATTGGTTTAGCCATGGCGTCGGCTGCTGTGATGTTTTCATTGGTGTTGTGGGTAGTGTATGCTCGCGAGAGGAAGCATCGTCGATACACCAAACTTGTGATCGAATACGCTCCGAGAATGGCTACATCAGATCAACGACGTAAGTAGAATTGTAGAATGACTGTTGAATTGTATGGAGTGAGACTTGAAACACAAGTTTGCAGGACTAGGAAAGATCTCAACAATTTAGATTTCGTGAGATTATACAAAATACTGGTTTATAGGATTTTGAAGTCCTTCCGGTGGCAGAATTTTGTGATCATTTGCAATCATATCACACCACACTCGTTCTAAATTCTCAACCAAACCATCTCTATAAAAAGCATGCATGATTATAATATATGTATGTACATTAGGAACAACTTTAACACCACCAAAATTTTTATCCCCAAATTTTCATGGAGAAGCTCGTTGTAAACACCAAAACCAGCAATGCTCCCAAAATGTTTAGAAACAGACGTAATTAAAGAATTGCAAGTGTTTATCATTGGATATATATATATATACCTTTGGAGCGCAACATTCGCACAATCTCAAGAGCCTGACTGATTCGTTTTGACTTGAGGCATGCTTTGATCAGCAAATCATATACGAACGGTGCAGAATCGCATGTTCTGTATGTTTTGATCAAAGCTCCGAAGATCAAAGGCGGTGTATTTGGAGGCAAGTTGGTGTTATCATCATGAAATTTTCGAATGGCGGATTGAATTAGGGTTAGGGCATGTGATTTTTGGCGGGAACGAGCGAGGGTATGAATGATGGTGGAGTAGAATAAGAGAGAGTGGTCACAGAGAGAGTGTTGAAATATTTATTTATTGTACTTAGTGTTACTTTTCTTGTACATAGCAGTTGCAAGTAGTTTCTTTCTTTTTTATTTTTGTTATAACCTGTACGAACTTCCATTCATCAATGAGAAAATTGTCTTCCCAATTCTCTTCTTTCCTTTCTCACATCTGATCAAAATTAACATGGTATCAGAGCAGTTTTGATACTTCATTGATCACTTTATTTCCGATTTCGTATTTTTTCATGTTAAATCATGCCTGAAGCCTCAGTAAATCCCTGGTCAAATCCTTCAACCGATCCTTCAAATCCATTGTATCTTCATCCCTCAGATCATCCTGGCATGTTACTTGTCTCAAAACAGTTTGATGGTTCTGGATTTGGGGCTTGGAAGCGAGCCATGACGATCGCACTCTCTGCAAAGAATAAACTGTGTTTTGTTGATGGCAGTTCCAATAAGCCTACAGCAACATCTCCTCAGTTTGATCTTTGGCGACGTTGCAATGATATGGTTATTTCATGGATCTTAAATACTTTGTCGAAGGACATTGGAGAAAGTGTTTTGTACACCGAAACAGCACAACAACTTTGGGTTGAACTCAATGATCGTTATGGTCAAGCAAATGGAGCAAAGCTTTATCAGTTACAGAAGAACTTGTGTGAAATTACTCAGGGTACTCATGACATTGCGACGTATTTCACTAAAATCAAGCAAAACTGGGACGAACTCAATGCGCTATCTGTCATTCCTTCTTGCACTTGTGGTACTGCTCAACATATGGTCAAACGTGAAGAAGATCAACGACTTGTACAATTTCTCATGGGGCTTAACGCTGCCTACGAAACTGTTAGAGGGAACATCTTGATGATGCAACCTTTACCTTCAATTAGCCAGGCATATGCATTGCTTATCCAAGATGAGAAACAGAGGGAAATTCATGCTACCGGTCAATTTCTTTCAGAATCCGTTTCAATGAACGTTAACAATCAGTTTCAAGGAAATCATCATGGTAAATTTGAAGGGAAGAAAGTTGTCACATGCACCAATTGCAAGAAACCTGGTCATGTGGCAAGCAAATGCTATAGACTCATTGGCTTCCCTAAGGATTTCAAATTTACCAAATCAAAGAGAATCGCGGCTCATGCCTATGGTGAAGATGGCATTGTCAATTCTGAACCTCTTAGTGTGGAAAATACAAATCCTAACCCGAAATTGACCTCAGAGCAGTGCAGTCAATTAATACAATTTTTGCAAACTACCCACCTGGGTCATGGAAACTCTTCCGGAAAACCACTCAGTTCTGCAAATTTTGCAGGTAAAATGACATGCACCTCTTACTCTTACAATACAAATTCTGCTCCTAATTCCTATGATGCAACGTGGATTATAGATTCGGGAGCGAGTGACCACATGTGTTTTGATGAAAGACTATTTACTTCTGTGCAAATTCTTTCTAAACCTTTTCATATCGGTCTTCCTAATGGTCATGTTTTGTCCGTTACTAAAACAGGCACCATTAATCTTACTTCGGGTTTATCAATATCTCACGTTCTCTTTGTTCCTCAATTCAAATTTAATCTGTTATCTATTCCTAAACTATGCCTGGAAACAAATGGTATAGTTTATTTTTCTAACAAATCATGCATGTTGCAGGCCCCTTCAATGAAGAGGCCACTGGTTCTTGGTGAATTGCTCAAAGGACTCTACATGCTGTACCCAAATCATGTCAATTCTGATTGTGAAGCTTCATGTTCTTCTTCGGTTGTTCCGTCTTCATTTTGTAATTTTCATTGTAATGCTATTATTAATGGACGTACCTGGCACAATAGACTTGGGCATTTACCTTTATATAAATTGAAGCATTTGGTTGGTTTTCCTGACACTAAAGCTGATGAAATTGTATGTTGTGATATTTGTCCTCGAGCTAGGCAACACCGCCTTCCATTTCCTCGTAGCCATAGAGAAACTTCTCATATCTTTGAACTTGTTCACTTGGATATATGGGGACCTTATAAAACATCCACATACAATGGTTATAAATATTTTCTCACTATCGTCGATGACTTTAGTCGATCCACCTGGACACATCTTTTAACCACTAAAAGCAATGCTTTTTTTGTCATCCAAGGCTTTATTGAGATGGTTGCAACTCAATTTCAAACCAAAGTCAAATGCATTCGTTCGGATAATGCTCTTGAACTTGGTTCAGGTTCTAAGCCCACTCAATATTTTATGTCTAAAGGAATTGTTCATGAGACTAGTTGTGCAGGCACACCCCAACAAAATGGAGTTGTCGAACGGAAGCACAAACATCTTTTAGAAACTGCCAGGGCATTACTTTTTCAATCTAAACTTCCTATGAAGTTCTGGGGTGATTGTGTCTTAACAGCTACCTATCTCATCAATATATTTCCTACTAAACTTTTGTGTGGGAAAACACCTCATGAAATGCTTCTTGGCAAACCACCCTCTTATGCCCATCTTAAGAGCTTTGGTTGTTTATGTTATGCTTCTACTCCTAAGCAACGCAGGGATAAGTTTCAGTCAAGAGCCTTACCTTGTATCTTCATTGGTTATCCAATTGGTAAGAAAGCTTATAAGCTTTATAATTTACACACTCACACAATTCAATTTTCCAGGGACGTTGTTTTCTTTGAACATCTTTTTCCTTCTCTTCAACAACAAGACAATTCTTTCATTTTTCCAACTATAGATGACATTCATCAAGTATTTGATACTGTTATCTCTTCTTTTGATGATACCACTAATTCTGATTCTGATTCTATTAATGTCTCTTTGTCACCACAACCACATTCTAATTCTCCTTTAATCACCACAAATTCGCCGGATTCTTCTTCCCGAACCAATTCATCTCCTCCTCAACCTCCTGTTCGTCGTTCCTCTAGGACTCATATTGCACCCTCATACTTGAATGATTATCATTGCCACAATGTCACGTCACATTTTCCATGTTCTCATACCATTACTTCTGCATGTTATGCTACAACTTCTATCGATGTTAACACTTTGTCCTCTGCTAATCAACAACTCTTAAGCAACCTTGATAACATCCAGGAGCCTACCTGTTATCAAGAGGCAGCCCTTCACCCAGCCTGGCAACAGGCTATGCAGAAAGAGTTTGAGGCTTTAGAAGCCAATCACACATGGAAAGTTACAGATTTACCTAAAGGAAAGAAAGCTATCAAGTGCAAGTGGGTATACAAGGTTAAGTATCATGCAAACGGCACAATTGAGAGATGCAAAGCAAGATTAGTTGCTAGAGGTGATACCCAAAAGGCTGGAATTGACTACAATGAAACTTTCTCACCAGTGGTCAAAATGACTACAATTCGGAGTTTAATTGCTACTGCATCTAAGATGCAATGGGCTTTATATCAGTTGGATGTAAACAATGCCTTTCTTCATGGTGAGTTAGATGCAGACATATACATGACACCTCCTCCTGGTCTGCAACTTCCTAATTCTACCCAAGTTTTGAAGTTACAGAAGTCTCTGTATGGATTGAAGCAAGCCTCACGACAGTGGTATGCTAAGCTTTCCGTTGCTCTCAAATCCAAAGGGTATATTCGCTCACAGAATGATCATTCTCTCTTCTCTAAAACAATGGAACGCTCTGTTGTTTATGTTGCTGTTTATGTGGATGACATTCTTGTAACTGGCAATAATGAGGACGAAATGACAATTTTAAAGTCTTTCTTACACTCAACATTCCAGATTAAAGATCTTGGTATTCTTAACTATTTCTTGGGAATTGAAATTTTACATGAGGAGGCTGGTATTATAATGACTCAAAGGAAGTTTGCTTTTGATTTATTGAAAGAGTTTGATACATCTCACATTACTTCTGTCCAGTGCCCGCTTCCAGCTCATTTACAACTACCTGCAAATCAAGGACCAGTGCTCTCAGACCCACTGCAATATCGAAAGTTAGTGGGCAAGTTGAACTACTTGACTCACACTCGGCCAGACTTGGCTTTTGCCGTTCAATTTCTAAGTCAGTTCATGCAAGATCCACGAGTTCCACACTGGGAAGCAGCTTTACACACTCTTTGTTATGTTAAAGGGACTCCATCTCAAGGTTTGTTTTTTAACAAAACTTCAGATTTCACACTGGAAGCTTATTGTGATTCTGATTGGGCATCGTGTCCGAACACTAGACGCTCAGTCAGTGGTTACTTTATATCATTGGGTGGTAGTCCCATTTCTTGGAAATCAAAGAAACAGACTACTATTTCCCTAAGCTCTGCTGAAGCGGAATATCGTTCCATTCGACGTGTCACTGCAGAGCTTTCATGGCTCACACGATTGCTTCACGAGCTAACAGTTCCGTCTGTTATTCCTGTCCCTCTAAAATGTGACAGTAAAGCAGCTATCTACATTGCCAAAAATCCAGTTTTCCATGAGAGGACAAAACATATCGAGTTAGATTGCCATTTCGTTCGTGAAAAGCTTCAAGAAGGTCTCGTCGAGCTTTCTCACATTCGAACTACAGACCAGCTTGCTGACTTGTTCACTAAAAGTCTTTCTGGACGGCAACACCGTTCTTTGTTGTGCAAGTTGGGCCTTTCTCTACCTTCAACTTGAAGGGGGGTGTTGAAATATTTATTTATTGTACTTAGTGTTACTTTTCTTGTACATAGCAGTTGCAAGTAGTTTCTTTCTTTTTTATTTTTGTTATAACCTGTACGAACTTCCATTCATCAATGAGAAAATTGTCTTCCCAATTCTCTTCTTTCCTTTCTCACATCTGATCAAAATTAACAGAGAGTGTTCGATCGTGAAGAGGAAGAAGCGGAGGGCTAAGTGAGGATTGTTACGGAGTTGGATGGTGATTTGAGAAAACTGGTCAGGATTGAAACCTGAGGGGAAGAGAGTGCGGAGTTAAGTCCACCGGGATTTGGACCGATGGTGTTTGAGGACGGAGACGGCGGCCGTTTCATCGTCGGATGATGGCTGTGAGGAGGCGGAGCAAAAGCGGAGGTTTCCAGTTGATAAAAGGAAGACGGGGGCGTTTAGATACAGTAGAAAACAACGCCATTGCCCATTTTGCCCCCGTTATAGTGGAGTTCAAGCTTTTTTCGGATTTTCCAGCATTTTCCTGCACTTTTAAACATAGAGACAATAGTTAAAACGAGGAAATTTGCCCGCTCTTCGCGTCAGGGTTTAATGTCATACAAAAATTATTAAAATATATATAAAAAACATATTAACATGCATATTTGATATTTGAAGCAAAATGTTATCTTATTTCTATTAAATATATTACAATTTTTGAAATTATGCGTTATTGACTTTGAATACAACGTTCAATTTCAAAATTGTTCACACCACCACCATCAAATTATTAATAATTTCGATAAAAAAACTTGTATACAGTAACTTAACATTTTTTTGGTTTAAAATATCTAGTACAAATACAAAAGTGATCATGACATAAATAAAAATAGATTTACAATTGCAAATTTATTATTAAGCACCAAAAAAATATTTATGCAATATCTATAAAAAGAATTTCATATACTCATGAATCATGATCCTCATTCATCGACATGAATCAATATCTCACATTAATACTTTTATGTACATACAACTGTCTTTGGAATTTAGAGCAACTAAAAAAATCATATAAACAATAATAAATATGTAATTGTATTTGAAGTACTTTATAGAAAACAGGACCATTATTATTCAAGGATGAAATGTTTGCCAGCTAGCCAATAAACATCATTTTATCAATTTTCAATATATAAAAAACCTAAAATATAAACATCTCTCTTCAAATTAATATAAAAAAAATTGCTTAATATATGTGTTACTTTTATAATAACCTATTTTAAAATTAAAATAAATTATATATAGTAAATAAATTATTTCTAAAAAGGCTATATACATGGAGATAGGAGACATATTTTCTTAAAATATATTTAGGAAATAAAATCTTTAATAGAAAATTAGTTTAATTGTATTAAAGTAATATTTTAGTTTAAAATAAAAATACATTAGTTTAACTCATCATGTAAAAAAATTGAGTTAATTAATTACAATTTTATTGAATATTAAATCATGAAGGTTTGAACTCAAAACCTCTTATATCATGAGTAATGTGTTAACCAATTGAGCTACATACCTTTTGATGAAAAGATTACACAAACATGTATATATTATCATTTTAGTTTTACTATTCCTATGAAAAACTTATGAATAGTAACATTTATGTAACATCCTCGAATTTTAAATTATTGTAATTGCGGTTTATTAGTTTAAAAATTGTAATTTAAGTGGAATCGTATTTTAATTAATTATAAAAGTCGGTTGCGTTATTCAGAAATTGATGAATTAATTTATTAAGTTTATATGATTATTAAGTAGTTGAGATGATAAAATAAAGATTTAATCTTTATTTAATGGAAATTAAGAAATTGGTTGTTATTTAAGGAATTAAGAAATTTAGGATTTCTAATTTTAAGTATTAAGTATGAATAAAGATGAAAATCAGTATTTAAGAAAGTTAGAAAGTTGAGGGGTTGAATGTGTTAAAAGTTGAAAGTAAAAAATTAAAAGACATAAGTCTTTTAATTTTGGGATTCATTCACCATTCTTTTCTCCCTCTGCTCTCTTCTTCTCTCTAAAAAGAAACCATACGGTTCCTTCATTCTCCAAATCAAGAAAACAACGAAGACTTCAAATTGGAGGCTGAAACTACAGATTTGAGTTGTTTAGGAGAAGCTATAAACATTACAAGCATCAATCTAAGGTAAATATCTCTCAAATTTACAAATTTAAGAATTTATAGTTCGGTTTTGGATGAAAACCGAATCTGAAATTTTTGGATTCAAAATGTTGATGCATGTTAGATAATCTTGTGGGTTTATGTAAATCTAGTGTTGTAGAAGTTGTGTACAAAATTTGGGGTTCTAATTTAAGTTAAATCTTAAGATTTTGAGAAGATTTATACAAGTTCTGTGTGTTTTTCGTGGGTTCTGTAAGGTTTCGGTATACCATTACCGAAACATATTAGAATATACTGAAACCCACAAAAAGAAAAGTATAGAAACTCATGAAAGATAGTGAAACTTTTTGCCAAGTACCGAAATTAGATGGGGGTACCGAAACCATGAAGGTTTCGGTACTAAACTACTGAAACTTCCCCCATACCGAAACCTTATATGTGTACATTCCTTTATACTGAAACTCCCATAACTATACTGAAACTTTATAAGTACCGAAACCAGAAAGGGAGGTACCGAAACCTTCAAGGTTTCGGTACATATACCGAAACTAACAAGAATGGTACCGAATCCTTCATAGTTTTAGCTATATACCGAAACTCACATATATATATATCGAAACTCATTTAATATTGAAACTCATGTGCAGAAGCAATATTATATATATGTATATCATATTGGTTGGGTTTTATCAGTGAAAATAAAATGGAACCGGTCGGACATTCTATATTTCAGACATTTTATGGACAGTTTGGCAATCTCAAATATTGGAAATTAAAGGATAAACTTCAATATAATTTCGACGGATTAGCACGATGTATTGGGAAACTTAGCGAGACTCAATATAAAATGAGAGATTAATGGTATTATTAAAGGGATTAATTGGGACCAATAAGACCATTCAGAAAGAGAATTAAATATGAATTTCGGGTGTTGGTTCCGAATGTTGTAATACTTATGATTGTACAAATTGATGCCAATTTGTTAAAGAACATGTAATAATGATATGTTTATCATATGGAAATGTAACAGGTCCCTTGTGGTGTTATTTAACCCACAGTGGGGTACTTGGGAGTCCGGTTGAAAGCCCGAAGAGAAATAAAATTGCTTAAAGTTTAATAACGCACCCACTGTGAGTACATTAGATTTCGCATGTTTATATCTGTTTTATGTTAAGCTTTGCCTGCTGTAACAACCTAATTTTTGATCTAGTCGTAAACTCAGTAATATTTTGAACCGATAATGCAATAATGTTGAATTATTTGAATTATAATTTAATTAATAATGAAATATTAATTAAATTATATAAATATTTAATTTATGAATTAATTATTTATTTATTAAAGAAAACTAAATAAAAAGAGATATAATATACAAAAATGAAAGTGAGTTAGCTAGCAAACATAACTAGACGACGTATAAAAACGAGAATCAAACTCAAAGATCAGATTCGACTCTCTCTCTCTAGCTCTCTCTCTCTAAACTCTCTCTCTAGCTTTCTCTCTCTAACTTCTCTCTAGAAATTCTTCTAAACCGACCGTCCGATCGTCAAGATAAATATACCGTTAGGAAGATCTCGGCGAATACTACACGGATATATATCAATTTCTGCGTGAATTCAGACGAATTGAGGTAAGTTTATATATATATATATTTCCGTTTTATATATATATATGATATTCTCGAATCTACCAAGTTTTTATGAAATTTAAAGCCTTTTTATCAGATTTAACTAGAATAAGTGTAAGATAATCGAACATAGGCTTAACATTGATCATCTTTGTGATTTATGCCTTAGAAATTCAAGTTTAGAGTTGTAAATATGATCAGATTCGAGAACAATATGATCAAATTCGAGAAATACATAGAACAGATTCGAATGGGTGGATTTTCGAAACAAGGCCATTAGATTCGAATGGCTATGTTTCGAATCTGTGTTCCTAGACTCGAATTATAAGCATGGTTCGAATCTAAACACATAGATTCGAAGACCATCATAGAATCGAACTCACACACACCTTCGAGTCTATGTACATAGAATCGAGACACACACACCCACACAATTCAAGTTTAAATGATTAGATTCGAATGGTATAAATCAATAGATTCGAACTCTATACATGAATTGGAGTAGTTCGAATCTAAGAAAACAGATTCGAAACATGTGTGTGATGGAAGGGTTCGAATCTAAATTCGAATCTAAATTCGAATCTATTCCTTTTAAATCAAAATTTGAGTCCAAGATGATATATGAACGAACAAGTTATCAGAATCAGATAAAATAAAGAGTTTAAGACCAAAAGATGATGACATTAATAAAGATGATGAAAATGACAAGATATTATCATGCATGATTTTGAACAGGTTCAGTATATTACCTGAACATTTAGACAAAGATTTTAAAAGATTTAAAGCGGGTCAGAGACGTGATTTGACAGAGAACAGATTGACAAAATCCTGAGATAACTCAGGTGGCAGATTCTTATATCTGTTTGACCAAGATCCAAACTGTGAGTTATAGATATTCAAATTGAACATGCAAAGATCCGTTTGAGATATATTGATGCTGTTACATTATTGGACATTCATTTATCAGCTGGATTGAGACCTGTGCACACCATGGATGGGTGTTGCCCAGTGAATCATGATAGCTATTTGCTTATCATTTCATATTGCATTTATTAGCGCTTCAGACTTTGTTTTATGATTCATTGCTATCATGACTCCTAAGACTTATGCTTATTTCATTAACCAGACTTGATAAGATTTATTCAGCTTGACTAGCCCTTATGGTCTATTGTTCTAGACCCGGCTATTTCACCAGTTCTTATGAACTTGGTAATGACCTCCGATGTTCGGCCATGTTGACCTACTGGTAGCTAGCCCAGTATGTGGCTGATCCCCACGATATAAGCGTGAGTGTGGTTTGAACATCATCCGATCTTAAGATACTATATCTCAATCATGACGAGGGCTGTAGCGGCAGCCAAGACTTATCACGCTTAGATTTATGACTCCGCTTGACACGCATGTTAATATTGAAAATCTATAAACTCACTAAGCTTTGCTTACAGATGTTGCTTTAATATTTTACAGGAAAAAGCAAAGGAAAGTCACCTGCCGGACCTAGTTCTTAGGTCTTACACGATCAAGACAGAAGTATCATAGACCTCTACTCAACGATCTCATTTTGGTACTAATTGGATGATGATGATATGGTGATCTGGGTAGATTTATTTTGATAATATGATGACATGAATTAGATTAGACTCGTGCCCTTTATAAGTTTAATTTAAAATTGGTAATCTGTATTAAACTTAAACCCTAATAATTTGTACTGTAATTTAATTTTCCGCATTAAAATTACTCTATCTTAGTTTGGTTGATATTGTATTGCTATATGTGGGACCTAGACTGGTGAGAACTGCCCCGGAAGGGGTGGTCTTCACAGGATGGTATCAGAGCAATAGTTTGAGTGAATCAAGTATTACGTGAGTATACTTGATCTCAAACTGAAGCAATACATATGTATCAATCATTTAGGTGGTTTGAACTGAGATAGGATGTACAGACTATTAGGATGGGAAAAAGGGTACATAGATCTAAGTCTATAAACTGATAGTTAATTGATTTTAATTTTCAGCTAAGATGTCAGGATCAGGATCAGGTGACATACCAACAACATGACCCCACAACAAATGTTTGAGATGATGCAACAATTACTAGCACAACACTCAGAACAACAGAATAAGATTATGCAAGAACAGTTTCAGGCCAGAGATGAGGCCGAAACTAAAAGACGTAATGATAAGAAAAATAAGCGAAAAGATAAACAAGTTCAGAATGAAGAATCTGATTCTGATAACTCTACCCCTGAAACTCAAATTGAGCAGCCTAAAGGCTGTAAGTTTAAGGATTTCAAAGCCAGCGGTGCCCTGAACTTCGAGGGTACAGTTGATCCGATTCAGGCGATGGATTGGATCAGTCATACGGAAGAAATATTTAGAATCTCTGACTGTTTAGATTCTAAGAAAGTAAGTTACGCATCTGCGTTGTTTGTTGGAGCTGCTCGTGCATGGTGGAAGACACAGCGAAGCATATACGGTGAGGAGGTGATTCAGACTTTAGAATGGGAACAATTCCTCGAAATGTTTAATGCCAAGTACTGTCCGGTCGACCAGCGAGATAAAATGGAAGTACAACTGATGCAGCTGACTCAGGGAACGAAGACAGTTGATGAATATGAACACGAGTTTTCACGTCTATGTGGTTACTCTTCATACCAGGTTGCTACCGAAGAAAGGAAAATGAATAGGTTCCGAGTAGGACTCAACCCTAGATACAGACATCCGATGAGCGCGATTAAATATAAGAGTTACTTGGAAATGGTTGAAGCTGCAAGACAAATCGAGAGAGGATATCTAGATTACGGCGATCAGCTATACGCTCCGTCTACTAATCCGATGAACCCGTCTCCTCCAAAGAAACAGCGATTTGGCAGATTCTTTAGGCCAAATAAGTCTCCGTCACAATCTCAGCAATCACATCAGCACAGTTCACAACCGAAAGTGCAAGCCTACTCACTGACAAACGAGCCTCGATTCTGCAAGAGATGCAGAAAATCTCACATGGGACTATGTAATCCGGATGACGTTACTTGCTTCTCATGCAACATGATAGGTCATAGCAGCGAGGAATGTCCACAGCAGGGACGTGGATGTGCAAAGTGCGGGAAACGAGGGCACTTCATGTATCAGTGTAGAAGCGGGCCGCGATATCAGTCTCAATCATCTGCGGGAGGTTCTTCGGGAAAAAGTTCTGCTGCAACGCCAACTGCCCGGACACGAGCTTTCCAAATCACTGCCGAGGAAGCCAAAGAAACGCCTGATGTAGTTACGGGTATGTTTTTACTTAATTCGATTCCGGCACGTATACTATTTGATTCTGGCGCAAGTCGTTCTTTTATATCGACTTCTTTTGCATCAAGACTACATAAAGCTCCATCAAAACTTCCTGTGATTCTAGACATTGAGACAGCCAGTAACAACTTTGTTATGGCTGATTCCGTTTATCGAAACTGCACTCTACTCGTCGATAACATTGTATTTAATCTCGATCTTATCCCGATTCCATTAAAAGAGTTCGACGTTATTATCGGCATGGATTGGCTAACGAAAAATGAAGCTACTATTGTCTGCAACCGCCGAATCATCCGAATCAAGACTACAGACGGCCGAGTGTTAGAGATTAAAGGCGAAAAGCGAAAAGGTGATCACTGCTTCATTTCCATTGAAAAAGCACATAAGTATTTATCTAAGGGTCATGAATCCTACGTATGCTATGTCGCATCTGAATCTATTTCTGAAGCCCAAAAGAAATCATTATCTGACATTCCTATCGTCTGTGAGTTCCCAGACGTATTCCCTGACGATATTTCCGGAGTGCCACCGGAACGACAAGTCGAGTTCAGTATTGACTTGGTTCCTGGTGCGGCTCCTATCGCAAAAGCTCCATACAGACTTGCACCTGCAGAAATGCAGGAAATGTCCAAGCAACTGCAAGAGCTGTTGGAGAAAGGGTTTATCCGACCAAGTTCTTCTCCGTGGGGTGCACCAGTTCTGTTTGTTAAAAAGAAAGACGGAACTTTCCGTATGTGCATCGACTACCGCGAGTTGAACAAGGTTACAATAAAGAATAAGTATCCTCTGCCCAGAATCGATGATCTGTTTGATCAGTTACAAGGAGCCAGTTACTTTTCGAAAATAGATCTCCGATCTGGGTATCATCAGTTAAAAGTCAGAGAAGAAGATGTTCCAAAGACAGCTTTCCGTACAAGATACGGCCATTACGAATTTCTCGTGATGCCGTTCGGCTTGACAAATGCACCAGCGGCATTCATGGACCTCATGAATCGTGTGTGCAGACCAATGTTGGATAAATCAGTTATCGTGTTCATAGACGATATTCTGATTTACTCCAAAACGGAGGCTGATCATTCTATTCATCTGCGACAATTGCTAGAGTTATTAAGAAAAGAAAGACTCTATGCAAAGTTTTCCAAGTGCGAATTCTGGCTCAGACAGGTATAATTTCTATTATATAAGTCTTGAGCTGTTTCCTTAACTATTCTATGATTCACCTCAGAATTTGAATTTCTATCTTGATTCTTATAGATCCAGTTCCTTGGCCATGTTGTTTCTGGCAAAGGAATTTCCGTTGATCCTTCAAAAGTCGAGGCCGTTCAGAAATGGCAAACGCCTCGCAATGCCTCTGAAATAAGAAGTTTCCTCGGATTGGCTGGTTACTACCGGCGATTCATAAAGGACTTCTCGAAGATTGCTGTGCCGCTCACAATGTTAACACGAAAGAATACTCCTTTCGTTTGGACTGATAAACAGCAAGAGGCATTTGACATTTTGAAGCAAAAGCTTATTCAAGCGCCGATTCTAGCCTTGCCAGAAGGTAATGACGATTTCGTTGTCTATAGCGATGCTTCTGGTACTGGCTTAGGATGTGTTCTTATGCAAAGGGGAAAAGTAATTGCCTACGCTTCAAGGCAATTAAAGGATTACGAGAAAAGTGCACCAACTCATGATCTTGAGTTGGCTGCCGTCACCTTTGCTCTAAAAATCTGGCGGCATTATCTTTATGGGACTCGGTGCCAGCTCTACACCGATCATAAGAGTCTCAAATACCTTTTCACTCAAAAAGATCTTAACATGAAACAGCGTCGATCCTTGGAGCTTATCAAGGATTATGATTGCGAGATCTTGTATCATCCCGGCAAAGCAAATGTTGTCGCGGATGCGTTGAGTAGAAAAGTATATCCAGAAAAGTGCTGTTATGCCCTAACTCCAGTTATATTCTCTTCTGATCTTATTGAAGATATTCGAGCTGCTCAAACTGAAGCGCTGAAAGAAGAGAACATAGATTCTGAAAATCTAAAAGGGCAATTACAATTACTATCTCTGAACCATTTGGGACTTTACTGTCTCCAGGGAAACCGAATCTGGGTTCCTAAATATGGTTCTATTCGTAGCACTCTTCTGTCCGAAGCTCATCAGTCCAAGTTATCTGTTCATCCTGGCAGCTCAAAGATGTACTTTGATCTGAAAGCTGACTACTGGTGGCCAGGAATGAAGAGAGATATCGGAAAATGTGTTGAAAGCTGCAGAGTATGTCAGATGGTTAAGGCAGAACATCAGAAGCCCTTCGGAGATATGCAACCACTGCCAGTTCCTGAATGGAAGTGGGAGCATATAACCATGGACTTTGTCACAAAACTGCCAAAGACCAGGAGACAACACGACTCCATCTGGGTAGTCGTGGATCGATTAACGAAATCAGCACATTTTATTCCGATGAAAGAAACATATTCTCTCGATAGATTGGCGCAGCTGTATATCTCTGAAATTATTTCTCGTCACGGTGTGCCAAAGTCTATCGTATCAGATCGTGATAGTCGTTTCACATCCAGGTTCTGGCAAGCACTACAAGAAGGGATGGGTACTCGGATTTCCATGAGTACTGCTTATCATCCAAATGCAGATGGCCAGAGTGAGCGTACTATCTTAACTCTTGAAGATATGCTTCGTGCCTGCGTTCTTGAACTAGGTGGTAACTGGGATGACCACTTGCCGTTGGTCGAATTTTCTTATAATAACAGTTATCATTCTACGATCAAGATGGCCCCTTTTGAGGCTTTATACGGAAGAAAATGCAGAACTCCTACCTGTTGGCGCGAAACAGGCGAATCGCCAATAGCAGGACCTGCCCTTCTACAGTTGACTCACGAGAAGATTCAACTTGTTAGAAGAAATATTCTTGAAGCTCAAAGCAGGCAGAAGTCATATTATGACAACCGACATCGATCTATCAGTTTTGCGGTTAACGATTGGGTGATGTTAAAAGTATCCCCAATGAAGAATGTGGTGCGGTTCATTAAAAGAAACAAGCTAGCTCCGAGATTTATTGGTCCGTTCAAGATCGTTGAAAAGATTGGGAATCAGTCTTACCGTCTTGATCTACCAGCGGACTTAGCTGGAATACATCCTGTATTCCATGTCAGCCATCTGAGAAAGAGCTTAGCAGATGAAAGAGAGGTTCAAATACCACATGTTAACCTGCAAATTGATGAAAAGCTTCGAGTGATTGAAGAGCCAGAACGTATTCTGGACACAAAGACTAAGAAGCTTAGAAATAAAGAGATACAGATGGTGCTCGTCCAGTGGAAACACCACACAGGTTCGCATCAGTCTTGGGAATCGAGAGATGTAATGAAAGCAACTTATCCCAGTCTGTTCGAACGTAGCTAACTTCGGGGACGAAGTTTGTGCGTGGTGGAGCCCATTCTGTAACAACCTAATTTTTGATCTAGTCGTAAACTCAGTAATATTTTGAACCGATAATGCAATAATGTTGAATTATTTGAATTATAATTTAATTAATAATGAAATATTAATTAAATTATATAAATATTTAATTTATGAATTAATTAATTATTTATTAAAGAAAACTAAATAAAAAGAGATATAATATACAAAAATGAAAGTGAGTTAGCTAGCAAACATAACTAGACGACGTATATAAACGAGAATCAAACTCAAAGATCAGATTCGACTCTCTCTCTCTAGCTCTCTCTCTCTAAACTCTCTCTCTAGCTTTCTCTCTCTAACTTCTCTCTAGAAATTCTTCTAAACCGACCGTCCGATCGTCAAGATAAATATACCGTTAGGAAGATCTCGGCGAATACTACACGGATATATATCAATTTCTGCGTGAATTCAGACGAATTGAGGTAAGTTTATATATATATATTTCCGTTATATATATATATATATGATATTCTCGAATCTACCAAGTTTTTATGAAATTTAAAGCCTTTTTATCAGATTTAACTAGAATAAGTGTAAGATAATCGAACATAGGCTTAACATTGATCATCTTTGTGATTTATGCCTTAGAAATTCAAGTTTAGAGTTGTAAATATGATCAGATTCGAGAACAATATGATCAAATTCGAGAAATACATAGAACAGATTCGAATGGGTGGATTTTCGAAACAAGGCCATTAGATTCGAATGGCTATGTTTCGAATCTGTGTTCCTAGACTCGAATTATAAGCATGGTTCGAATCTAAACACATAGATTCGAAGACCATCATAGAATCGAACTCACACACACCTTCGAGTCTATGTACATAGAATCGAGACACACACACCCACACAATTCAAGTTTAAATGATTAGATTCGAATGGTATAAATCAATAGATTCGAACTCTATACATGAATTGGAGTAGTTCGAATCTAAGAAAACAGATTCGAAACATGTGTGTGATGGAAGGGTTCGAATCTAAATTCGAATCTAAATTCGAATCTATTCCTTTTAAATCAAAATTTGAGTCCAAGATGATATATGAACGAACAAGTTATCAGAATCAGATAAAATAAAGAATTTAAGACCAAAAGATGATGACATTAATAAAGATGATGAAAATGACAAGATATTATCATGCATGATTTTGAACAGGTTCAGTATATTACCTGAACATTTAGACAAAGATTTTAAAAGATTTAAAGCGGGTCAGAGACGTGATTTGACAGAGAACAGATTGACAAAATCCTGAGATAACTCAGGTGGCAGATTCTTATATCTGTTTGACCAAGATCCAAACTGTGAGTTATAGATATTCAAATTGAACATGCAAAGATCCGTTTGAGATATATTGATGCTGTTACATTATTGGACATTCATTTATCAGCTGGATTGAGACCTGTGCACACCATGGATGGGTGTTGCCCAGTGAATCATGATAGCTATTTGCTTATCATTTCATATTGCATTTATTAGCGCTTCAGACTTTGCTTTATGATTCGTTGCTATCATGACTCCTAAGACTTATGCTTACTTCATTGATCAGACTTGATAAGATTTATTCAGCTTGACTAGCCCTTATGGTCTATTGTTCTAGACCCGGCTATTTCACCAGTTCTTATGAACTTGGTAATGACCTCCGATGTTCGGCCATGTTGACCTACTGGTAGCTAGCCCAGTATGTGGCTGATCCCCACGATATAAGCGTGAGTGTGGTTTGAACATCATCCGATCTTAAGATACTATATCTCAATCATGATGAGGGCTGTAGCGGCAGCCAAGACTTATCACGCTTAGATTTATGACTCCGCTTGACACGCATGTTAATATTGAAAATCTATAAACTCACTAAGCTTTGCTTACAGATGTTGCTTTAATATTTTACAGGAAAAAGCAAAGGAAAGTCACCTGCCGGACCTAGTTCTTAGGTCTTACACGATCAAGACAGAAGTATCATAGACCTCTACTCAACGATCTCATTTTGGTACTAATTGGATGATGATGATATGGTGATCTGGGTAGATTTATTTTGATAATATGATGACATGAATTAGATTAGACTCGTGCCCTTTATAAGTTTAATTTAAAATTGGTAATCTGTATTAAACTTAAACCCTAATAATTTGTACTGTAATTTAATTTTCCGCATTAAAATTACTCTATCTTAGTTTGGTTGATATTGTATTGCTATATGTGGGACCTAGACTGGTGAGAACTGCCCCGGAAGGGGTGGTCTTCACACCTGCTGAGACTTGTTGCTTCATGATTTGTTTGGAATTCTACTAACTTGCGTAGATTTAGATGCACATTCTTACTTGTTGCATGTCCTTTCGATTGTTGTGCATCTAGTGATGGACCGGTGGGTTGCATCGATTACTCTGATGTTACTGCGCTATATGACCTGGAGCTGATCCCTCCTAGGCCCGGTAGACAGTATGTCATCCCCGATCGTACGTATGTCTCAGATGGTATGTCTAAATGCCGAGTTGTGGGCTCGAAGGGGCTGCGGCTCTGGTCCGTACTTTGTGTACGAAGAGGATATCCGATGTTGGCCATCTGTGTTATCCTTGGGCTTCATAAAATTTTATAAAATGCGTAATCTGTATATTCACTAAGCATTCGCTTATCCCTTAGTTGTTGATGTTTTTACAGGAAAAGGAAAGTCTGCAGCCGGACCGTCTAGCTAGGTCATTTGATCAAGTGATTGAAGGTTATCTACTAATCAGAGTGGTAATTGAATAATGGGATTGTTTATATATTATGTATTTGGGATGATTGTAATGTTACAGAGTATGTAGACTTAGAATTGGAACCTTGTAGCACCGTAGGGTGTTTGAATCAGTTGTAATATTTGTTTATGTATTTTATTGCTTCTGCATTTAAATTAAGCTTTCAGATCATTATGTTATTGCATGTTTATGATTAATCCTGTGAGTGTTGTAAATGGTGGTTGTTGTGGCAAGGGTGTCACAATTTACTTTGGTAAATGTTAGTATTTAAATGCTGTGTTCTTAAAACTTTTGTAACCGTGAAAAAAAATGGAAATAAAAGTAAATAAAAAGAAACAAAATTTAGTTTGTGTTTTTTTCTTTTGTTTTTAGGATGGAAAAAAAAATAAAAAAGAAAGAAATTATAGTGCTTTTAGCTCTAAAATTTTCCTTCCAAAAATGAAAAGAAACCAATGAAAAGAAAATATCTATTTCCAATCTCTTTCTTTCCTCTCGTTTATTTTCTTTTGACCTTCGAGATTACAGCGTAAAAGAATATTATGGGCCGATGAAAAATGTATTAAAATGGGCCTAGAATTAAATTTTAAGCTCAGCCCAATAAATTTTAACCCATGTCCATCAATCAATCAATAAACATTTAAAACGTATAGTTTTTAAGTAGAGGTCATAAATTACTATTTTTGTACTTAATCACATTATGTCAAATAATCAAACGAACACATCATAAGATGTACATAACGAGACTTGTTATCAAGTCCAAACATATTCCTAGTATAAACAAAAGATACGATAAAAAATGTTATACATGTGATGTGTGTATACAAGCTGCAAAACATAATTATATTGAAATATATGTATATACAAACAAGTCTCGAAATTGATTGATTTATATATATCAATTATCATCGTTGGTATCATTTTGTAAATAAAAAGCAATATATTATTGGTGGGAATAATCTTTTAGACTTCTTGCGTCTTGCTTGGGGCGTTTGGTTGAATACTTGAATTATTCGTGCATATTATTGTTTTAAAAGACTATATTCCTCAAAGTAAATATATCCACATAATGAAGTGGTACAAGTGAAAATGACTTGTTTTCTCATTTATTTAGAAGAGTATCTTGTAATACAGTGATGCATAGTAAATATATTATATTTAAACTCATATTAACACTATTTACATAGTAAACTATTTTTCCTTATCATATATTTTTAAAACATCCACTTTTGTCATATTTCTTGAAATAAATTTACATCCGGACGTAGAAACTTAAGCAAATCTCGTATGCCTTCATGCTCGACAAAAGTAAAAGGATAATTGTGCTTGATTATTGCAATGGCCAATTTTTCTCTAAAAAGTGTTTGATCTAAAGGAACACGTCTTTGTAACGTAACCAACTCATCGATATTAAAACACTTAGGGATGTGTCGTTTTAAGTTTGATGTTCCTGAACACGGGTTAGACCTATATATTTTCCCACAACCTTTACCACTAGACCTTTTAACCACATCCGCACCGGGTTCAAATTGTTCAAAATAATCCCATACTACTGAACGTTGTCTAGTAATCGGGATTGAAGTACTATCCTCGTCCTTAAACTCTGCTTCGGTATTTTGGTGTTCCCAAATAAATGTTTTAACCTCTATTTAACATGTTTTAAAAGTTCATCATGTGTACGTGATCTTCCTAATATAAGGTTTATTCATTTTTGCTTTTTGATTGCAAACGTTGATGGCAAAAAAATATATGCAAACAAACAAACAAACCCTAAATGAAAGGAAAGTAAAAAAAAGAAAAGAAATAAAAAGCTAGTAAGGAAACGAAATGTAAAAAATAGAAAGAAAAAAATAATAAACGAATAACATTGATTTTTTTCTTTCCAACTTGTAAACATAGATTTAAAAAATGCATTCTCAAATTGACATTATAGTTCATAATAATAATAACCCTAGGGTGAATTAATTTTAAATTTTAATTTTATATTAGATAAATATAAATTTTAATTTTATATTAGATAAATATAAATTTTAATTTTAAATTAAGTTATTAGATTAGATATAAGTCAAATATAAATTTTAAAAATCCAATGTAGTCTTAATAGATGATAACTAGTATTTTTAGTTATTTAGTTATTTATTATTTTTTTCTGAATTTTTAATTACAGATTATCTTCTCCTCCTTTGGTTTCCTTTATTTATTTATTTTTTTCATATATACATTATATATATTTTGGAACACAGACGGTTTAACCCACCGAATCCGACTCCGTCTCCGACGCCCCGCTTATCAACCGACTTGAAATATCCCCAATTACGATTTTGCCACTCTCGTACACTCACACTACTATATAAACGTTGCCGCCTCATTCTGCGTCAGGTTTGCCAAATTGAACTCCCAATTCCCAAACTATCTTTTCTTAAAATTATAATTTAAACCCTAATTCCCAATCTCTTATTCTGATTTCCTCTGTGATTTTTGTTGATTCGATTATGGAAACCTCAAAAACCAAATCTAATGGCGCATTAATAATCCCTAAGGAGGTCCAACGATCAATTTCGCCTTCTGGAAGGTTCTGTTCCTCCACTATCTCCTCATCTTCCTCTGCTTTCGCTTCTTCAATGGCGAGTTTCTCGTCTCCGACCAGATCTTCATCCCCGAATCGGATCAGTATTCATCGCGGTTGCGTCTCATCGTCTCCGTCCGTTCGGTTCTCTGTCGATCATAGATACGCTTCCCCTGGTCGTTCGGTTGCGTCTTCGTTGCCCCGAGAGATGAATCACAAAGGTAATCAGAGAATTAATAACGGGCAGAAGAAAATGTGTGTGTGTTCCCCGACGACGCATCCAGGATCATTCCGCTGTAGTTTGCACAAAAAAGTGAATGATAATCACAGTAACAGTTATCAGTCACACGGATTGCATGCCCGGAGATCGGCAATGACGAATTCACTTGTCAGGATTGGAACTGTGGAAGGCGATTTGGTGAAGCGGGCTTTAGCCTCTTTGATTCGTCCGTCCTCACACCAACAAAGAAGGCGCAGCGATTTTCAACGGAGGCCTAGTCGGCTCTCGATTATGTCCAAAGGCGAAGACTGATTATGGTAAGCCGCTCAATGTCAATGGCAGTATGTATGTGTAGAGTATGAACAAAAATAAATTTAGTAAGCGCTACTTGTTGCATCGTGGAAAGTGAATTTTTGTAGTAGCTTTTTCTGATAGCTGCAAGAATTTTTATAAAAACAAAAGGCGAAGATAAGAAGAAGAAAAGGATGGATGCCTCAAACTGTGAATGTGTGATGACTGACTGACTGTTGATGGCTCTGCTTTTCATGTTTATAACCGTTTGAGTTTCTGCTTCCTAGATTCGGTGCAGGACCAGGATAAAGCTTATTTATAGTTAATGTGACTTTTAAGGAAATAAATAATAAATATTCACTCGATGATGGGTTCAACGGAGAACCTCTATGCATCAAAGAACATTGAAGTACCACAATACATCGCTAAAAAATTGTAATGCATCACGCGAAAGTTTGATGCATCACGCGAAAATAATGATGAATCACGTGGGGATTGTGATGCATTTGTGGTGGTGTACTGAGGTTCTTCGAGTCTCTGTTGGACCACCCTCACGATTAAATAAATCCCCCTTCTTTTCAACATGACATGCACTAATACATATTGCAGAAGGGGATAGTCGATCATTTTTTCCACTTCTTATATCTTAGAGTCAATCCATTTGTTAAAAACAAAAAAAGTTTTGGAGACCAAATTGACTTTATTGTTTTATGTCATTGAAAAAAAAGTCATCAAGGATCTATGTAAAACCCCGATCCCGACTGGACATGCGATGTTAATAAACTACCTCATCGAACCAAAACAAACTAAATAATTTATTAAACTTCCAAAACTTAACATAAATTCCAACTGATCTCAAATAACAAAATAAAGTAAAATTAACTTAATTAACGTTCACGATCTTTATTTGTTAAAGCAAAAAATATATCTAACATAATTCTAATCCTCCAATAGTCAGCTCTCTGCACACTGTCCATCATCACCCCTGAGTACCTGTCGGAAGAAAGAACACAGCATGAGCCAAACGCCCAGTACGGATTACAAGTGCAACGTATACGAATTCAAAGACTAAAGAATGTTTTGAAAATAAGTTTCTTTAAAAGGAAAGTTTTGAAAATGGTTTTTCTTTAAAACATAAATATCCACCTCCACACCAGATCAAACAAAGAATATAATGACTGAAACAAGAAAGGGTTGAGTTATATTTACCGAGCGGCCTAACATCATAGAAAATAATCCATCTCACAATCACTCTCAAGACTACACTGAGTTGCGCCACATCAGTGCATCTGGCCGGAAGGAGTGTATGGCATTACACCTCACTTCCGCAAAACTCATAACATAGCCTAGGATGCATCCATACGCCACCCTGAAACAATCAACAGCTCATTTCCCGAGCTAACATGATCTCCATCGATCATAAACATAATCTCAATCATTCATAATCGCAATCACAACAAAAGGGAGACGCCGTAACCGAACACACTGTTACGGAAGTGTCATGCCATTGGTGCCGCAATGGCATGCCTGTGGTACCTCAACAGGTAGTTCACTCGGTAATCCTAGCTCCTGTCTAATTTCTAGGGTTCAAGCATAACAAAAGGCCCGCATAAACATCTCAACTTTAAATAATCATTTCAATACAAAAAGGGCCACATTTCACAAACATTATCAACTTTCGTAACAAGCCATGAATATAATCAGTTTCAAAATATGTTTTTCGCAAATGTTTTCGAGCGATAAAAATCGATATTTGCTTTCGATAATATAAATAAGGAAATTGACAGAAGATATAAAAGTTCGACTGTCAAGTATTAGCATGCAATTCATACAACGAAACAACTCAAGAATAACGCTGAAAGAAGTACGGGATACGTACCTTATGTAACATCCCAATTTTCAATTATGTGTAATTTACAATTATTAAGACTCAATTATTTGTATTAATGAAATGTTATGTCAATTTAAGTTATTTTGATCATTATATCAGTTAAATATGAAAATACGAAGTTGAGGGGTGTGTTATGCAAATAAGTTAAAATACAAATAAAAGGGATGAAAAACCCTTCATTTCATCATTCCCACTCTCTCACTACACTCTCTCTCTCTACCGGTTTCTCTCTCTCTCTACCGAATCCTCTCTCTCAACTCTCTCTCTCTCGGATTTCAACTCAAGAACACAAGAATCAACAAATTTCAAGTGCAAAAGTTGGAAACAAGTTGCAATTTAGGAACTATAACTGCTACAACAAACGATTTGAGGTAAGAATCACTCAAAATTTCAATATTTTGATGTTTGGGTTCGGTTTTTATAAGAAACCGAATCATAGATTTTAAGATGCAAATGTTGTTGCATGTTGGATGTTATTGATGATATGTTTAAATCGAACATGTATCTTGTTGTATACAAAAATTCAGAATCAGATTCGAAGTTTAAGTATGATTTTGGAATTAAGTGTGTGTTTTAGTGTGTGTGTTCATCGAGACTTGTAGAAAAAGTCATATAAATGGGTTGTTTTGATGCATAAATATGATGATATAAGTTAAATAATAGCATTTAAGTTCATATTTACAGTATTAGACTCGAAAACATGCAAAAATGACCCAAACATAATTCTGGAAAATATTGGAAAATTCACTAAGTATGAACTCGGATCCGTATGGACCGAATTCGGACCATCCGAATTCGGGTCCTGTTCATCCTATTTCGGACCACATATTTCGGATCACATAGACCAATTCGGACTCAACCTCAATTCGGACCATTACCCATTTCGGACCAATGTCAACTTCGGACACATAGCAATTTCGGAGCACCCAATCCGGATCACCCCCCAATTCGGACCAGAGGACCATCCGGATTTCGGATACATCCGAATTCGGATATGGTCCGAAATCAGACCCATTTACACTTAAATTTCAAGAATACAATTTTTAAGCAATTACTGACACAAATTCACTATTACACCTACTTTACAGATCATTGTGGTGTTATCAAAACACACATTGATTCAGGATCAAGTCACAAAACCAATCATTGTGAGTAACAGATTGTCATTCGAACATTTATTGTTTTTGCATTCATGTTTATACATTCAATGGCATGTTCACGTTGTTCATATACTTCATTTGGCACTCATGAAATGATTTGTTGTTATGATGCACACTCGTACTTGACATGTAACACACATGTAGCTTGCGTTCATTTGAAAGTGCATCTATTTACATCATGCTTGCACTGCATGATCATTACTTCATAATCTGATGCGACCTGGACTGGGGCTGACAGCAGGCCACTGTCGGGGACTGATCATCCCACTCGTATCCCATCAGGTTCGGCACATCCCCGATCAGCATATTGAACTGCCAACCCATGCTTTCACTGCATGGTTTTCACATACACTGAGGCTTACACTGCCGATATTCACATACATGGGGCTTACACTGCCCATGGTTAAGCATTGTTTGTAAAGAAATATTTGTTGTATGCATAATCTGTTATCTCACTAAGCATTTAGCTTACTGTTGACTCACATTGTTTACAGGCAAAGGCAAGAGTGTAGCTGGACCTTCATCTTAAGCATATCAAATCAATATCCCGGAGACTATAGAAGCTATTGGTACTTGAATGTAATAGCTTTGGGCTGGGATTCATTACTTCTAAAACAATTATGTTGATGTAATAGTTAGACTTTTATCACTGTAGACATGTATTCTATTGCTTTAGTGTGGATGTGCTTAATTCTAATTTAAGTATTCAATTTCAATTATTATGATACTCATTGGGTTGTTAGTCGATCCTGGTGATTGCTACAATTATATCATTAATTAACAAGGACGTCACAGTTTGGTATCAGAGCATTAGTTTGAGGTTTCAAGTGTCCGCGAGGACTTGGACTCAAACTTAGGTTATGATATTAGAATGAACTTCTAAGTAATGATCTGAACTAAGATAGGATTGACATGCACACGGGGAAACACAAAGGGTAACTGTACACTTAGGACTTACAAATAAATGTTCTAAATATAAGTTGTTATATTTCAGAACATGTCAGGAGACGATATGACTCCTCAGCAAATGTTCCAGATGATGCAAGCTCTCATGGAACAAAACAATGAGCTACAATCCAAACGAATGGCTGAGCAGGCTCAGTCATTTGCTGATCAGTTAAGGGCCAGAGATGAGGCCGAGGCAAAACGAAAGGCTGACAAACGAAAGAACAAGGAACAACAACAAGACGATCAAGAGGAAAGACAAGACACTGGGTCTTCTAACAGATCAAGGGGTTGCAGGTTTAAGGACTTCAAAAGTAACGGAGCTGTTACTTTTGATGGAACCGGAGATGCTGTTACAGCATTGGAATGGATCACCACCACGGAACGAACTTTCAGGATCAGCGACTGCGCTGATAAAGACATGGTCCGCTTTGCAACCGCTATGTTTGCAAGGGACGCTGTTATGTGGTGGGACGCAATGACACATGTGTTGACGATGGAGGTAGTGTCACACATGTCATGGAGCGAGTTTAAGGAAGTGTTTTCTCAACAGTACTGTCCAGCCGACGAGAAGCGACGTCTCGAGGCAAAATTCCTGAACTTAACTCAGGGAACGAAAACGGTTACACAATATGCCGTTGAGTTCACCCGATTAAGTCTGTTCGCACCGCATCAAGTAGACACAGAAGAGAGGAAGATAGCCCGGTTTGAGGCCGGACTAGACTATGAGATACGCCGAACCATGAGTGGGGTTCGGTATACAACGTTTGCTGGATTACTCGAGGCTGCTCGGAATGTGGAGCAGATTGTCTTATTATCTGGATACGTAATCGGGTCAGCCGCCGCACCACCGACTCAACCGTCGCCGCCAAAAAGGCAGCGGGAGTCTGGATCCTCCCGATTCTCTCCTCAATCCCATCAACAGTCATCATCACCCAAGAAGGGAAGAGCCTTTTCGGCCAGTTCAGAAATGAGAGACTGCAGACGATGCAGAAAAGCGCACTCTGGGGAGTGCAAGACTCGGGACATGTATTGTTTCTGCTGTGGGCAGAAAGGCCATCACTGGGAGCATTGTCCACGAAAAGATGATGCATGCTACAACTGCCACAGACTTGGCCATTTCTCAAGGGACTGCCCGAAACCCCCACGAGATCAGAATGCTCCACAATCAACAGCAAGATCTTCTGTAGCTTCCACGGCTCGCAGGGATCAATCTCAAAGGGCTCCAACAAGGGCGTTCCAAATCACAGCTGAAGAAGCAAAGGATGACCCGGAGGTGGTCACTGGTACGTTCTATGTTAACTCAATTCCTGCACGTATACTGTTTGATTCCGGAGCCAATCGTTCGTTTGTCTTCACTACATTTGCTCGTCAATTTAACATGCCAACTTCCAAACTGCAATTTGTACTTGACATAGAGACTGCTAGCAATATGTTAGTAAAAGCAGACAAAGTGTATAGGAATTGTACATTATTGGTAGAAGACGTAGTATTCAATATAGATCTGATCCCTATGGAGTTCGGGGAGTTTGATGTCATAGTAGGTATGGATTGGTTGGTTCACAATGAGGCCCAAATTGTTTGCAAGAAAAGGATGATTAAGATTACCACTCCCGAGGGCCGAGACATATGCATTTATGGTGATAGACACAAAGGCGACTTATGCCTTATTTCAATTGCAAAAGCCCGAAAGCACGTTGCCAATGGTTGTTCAGCTTACTTAGCCTACGCTGTCGATGCAAAGGCTGAAGTTCAATCTCCTTCTACCGTTTCCGTCGTTTCCGAATTTCCTGATGTCTTTCCAGAAGATATCTCGGGATTGCCACCTGATCGCCAAGTGGAATTCCGCATTGACCTCATTCCCGGAGCTGCTCCAATAACAAAGGCTCCTTACCGTCTAGCCCCTGCTGAAATGCAGGAAATGATGAAGCAGTTACAGGAGCTACTTGACAAAGGTTTTATCCGCCCAAGTTCATCTCCTTGGGGCGCTCCTGTTCTGTTCGTCAAAAAGAAAGATGGCACATTGCGAATGTGCATCGACTATCGAGAACTCAACAAAGTCACAATAAAAAACAAATACCCGTTGCCCCGGATTGATGATCTCTTCGACCAGTTACAAGGCGCAAGCTACTTCTCGAAGATTGATCTTCGTTCGGGTTATCATCAACTCAAAGTACATCCGGATGATATTCCAAAGACGGCTTTCAGAACTCGTTACGGACACTACGAGTTTCTGGTAATGCCGTTTGGTCTCACAAATGCGCCGGCCGCTTTCATGGATCTCATGAACAGAGTCTGCCGGCCAATGCTCGACAAATCTGTCATCGTGTTCATCGATGACATTCTCATATATTCATAGACCGAAGAGGATCGTGCTGCACATCTGAGAGAATTGCTAGAGTTGCTACGCAAAGAGCGACTTTATGCCAAATTCTCTAAGTGTGAATTCTGGTTGAGGCAGGTACGTCTCAACGTTTGAAACAATTTCATGATCCTTATACTCAATCATAAATTATTTTATTAACTTGTACCTCTTAAACAATTAATTCAGATCCAATTCTTGGGGCACGTGATATCTGGTGCTGGGATTGCTGTTGATCCTGCAAAGATCGAAGCTATCCAGAACTGGGAATCACCCCGCAACGCCTCAGAGATTCGGAGTTTTCTGGGATTGGCTGGTTACTACCGCCGATTCATCAAAGACTTCTCAAAGATCGCCGTTCCGCTAACAAAGCTTACTCGCAAGAACGCGACCTTCTTTTGGGGAGAAGAACAGCAAATGGCATTTGACAACTTGAAGAATCTGCTAAGTGAAGCACCAGTGTTAGCCCTGCCTGAAGGGAACGAAGACTTCGTAGTCTACACAGATGCATCAGGCATGGGTTTGGGTGCGGTACTAATGCAAAGAGGAAACGTCATAGCTTATGCTTCTAGACAACTCAAACCACATGAGAAAGACTACTCTACTCATGATCTAGAGCTAACTGCTGTGACTTTCGCTCTCAAGTTATGGAGACACTATTTGTACGGAGTCAAGTGTCAGCTCTACACTGATCACAAGAGTTTAAAGTATATATTCAGTCAGAAGGACTTGAATATGAGGCAAAGAAGGTCAATGGAGCTGATAAAAGATTACGACTGTGAGATTCTCTATCATCCAGGGAAGGCCAACGTAGTGGCCGATGCTCTAAGTCGAAAAGCATACTGCAAGGCATATTGCTACGCCTTGACTTCTACAATTTTGACCTCAACTATTATAGATGGTGTTAGGGCTGCTCAGTTATAGGCCCTAAAAGAAGAGAATGTTAAAGACGAAGATATCAGAATTCAGTTGCCGTTAATGCAAGACGATGGAACTGGACTGAAAGGAGTTTACGGCAGAAGTTGGGTTCCTAAGTTCGGGAACATGCGCGAAGTAATTCTTGCAGAAGCTCATCAATCTAAATTCTCAATTCATCCTGGCAGCACAAAAATGTACAACGACTTGAAAGCCGACTTCTGGTGGCCAGGATTGAAAAGAGATGTCGGTCAGTATGTTGAAAGGTGCAGAACATGTCGTCTAGTCAAAGCCGAGCACCAGCAACCCTATGGTAGTATGCAACCTCTTCCTATCCCAGAATGGAAGTGGGACCATATTACTATGGATTTCGTAACAAAGCTGCCTAAGACACGTCGTCAACATGATGCCATTTGGGTCATCGTTGACCGATTAACCAAATCTGCTCATTTCATACCAATCCGAGAAACCTACTCACTGGACCGACTTGCCCAGATCTACGTAAACGAAATCGTTATTAGGCATGGTGTGCCTAAGTCTATTGTCTCTGACCGAGATAGTAGATTCACTTCCAATTTCTGGGCTGCTTTACAAAACGGTCTTGGTGCTCGTATCGCAATGAGTACTGCCTATAGACCCCAATCTGATGGTCAAAGTGAAAGAACAATTTTAACTCTCGAAGACATGCTCAGAGCCTGTGTCATGGATTTGGGTGGTAACTGGAACGATCACCTCCCATTGGTTGAATTCTCCTACAACAATAGTTACCATTCCACTATCAAGATGGCACCGTTCGAGTCTCTATACGGAAGAAAATGTAGGACTCCAACCTGTTGGAGGGAAACAGGAGAAACTCCAATAGCCGGTCCTGCTTTGCTACAAGAAACAAATGAAAAGATCCAACTCATACGGCAGTACATGAAAACGGCACAAGATCGGCAAAAGAACTATCACGATCGCCGTCACAAAGCAATAGAATTTCAGAAGGACGATTGGGTATACTTAAAGGTTTCTCCGATGAAGGGTGTTACAAGATTCGTAAAGCGAGGAAAGTTATCACCTCGGTTCATAGGACCTTTCAAGATAATAGAAAGAGTTGGTAATCAGTCCTATCATTTGGACTTGCCAGAAGAGTTATCAGGAGTTCACCCGGTCTTCCACGTAGGATACTTAAGAAAGAGTTTGGTGCCCGAGAGGGAACCATGGACTGATCACTCGGACATTAAGATTGACGAACGGCTAAGGTTCGTTGATGAACCGGAGTGCATTTTGGAGACAAAAGTCAAAAAGCTACGGAACAAAGAGATCAGGATGGTGCTGGTCAAGTGGAAGCATCATCGGGGAGCTAATCATACTTGGGAATCGGAAGAGGACATGAAGACTAAGTACCCAAGTTTGTTTAGCGCAGCATGACTTCGCGGACGAAGTATAGGCGTGGTGGAGCCCATGCTGTAACATCCCAATTTTCAATTATGTGTAATTTACAATTATTAAGACTCAATTATTTGTATTAATGAAATGTTATGTCAATTTAAGTTATTTTGATCATTATATCAGTTAAATATGAAAATACGAAGTTGAGGGGTGTGTTATGCAAATAAGTTAAAATACAAATAAAAGGGATGAAAAACCCTTCATTTCATCATTCCCACTCTCTCACTACACACACTCTCTCTCTACCGGTTTCTCTCTCTCTCTCTCTACCGAATCCTCTCTCTCAACTCTCTCTCTCGGATTTCAACTCAAGAACACAAGAATCAACAAATTTCAAGTGCAAAAGTTGGAAACAAGTTGCAATTTAGGAACTATAACTGCTACAACAAACGATTTAAGGTAAGAATCACTCAAAATTTCAATATTTTGATGTTTGGGTTCGGTTTTTATATGAAACCGAATCATAGATTTAAGATGCAAATGTTGTTGCATGTTGGATGTTATTGATGATATGTTTAAATCGAACATGTATCTTGTTGTATACAAAAATTCAGAATCAGATTCGAAGTTTAAGTATGATTTTGGAATTAAGTGTGTGTTTTAGTGTGTGTGTTCATCGAGACTTGTAGAAAAAGTCATATAAATGGGTTGTTTTGATGCATAAATATGATGATATAAGTTAAATAATAGCATTTAAGTTCATATTTACAGTATTAGACTCGAAAACATGCAAAAATGACCCAAACATAATTCTGGAAAATATTGGAAAATTCACTAAGTATGAACTCGGATCGTATGGACCGAATTCGGACCATCCGAATTCGGGTCCTGTTCATCCTATTTCGGACCACATATTTCGGATCACATAGACCAATTCGGACTCAACCTCAATTCGGACCATTACCCATTTCGGACCAATGTCAACTTCGGACACATAGCAATTTCGGAGCACCCAATCCGGATCACCCCCCAATTCGGACCAGAGGACCATCCGGATTTCGGATACATCCGAATTCGGATATGGTCCGAAATCAGACCCATTTACACTTAAATTTCAAGAATACAATTTTTAAGCAATTACTGACACAAATTCACTATTACACCTACTTTACAGATCATTGTGGTGTTATCAAAACACACATTGATTCAGGATCAAGTCACAAAACCAATCACTATGAGTAACAGATTGTCATTCGAACATTTATTGTTTTTGCATTCATGTTTATACATTCAATGGCATGTTCACGTTGTTCATATACTTCATTGGCACTCATGAAATGATTTGTTGTTATGATGCACATTCGTACTTGACATGTAACACACATGTAGCTTGCGTTCATTTGAAAGTGCATCTATTTACATCATGCTTGCACTGCATGATCATTACTTCATAATCTGATGCGACCTGGACTGGGGCTGACAGCAGGCCACTGTCGGGGACTTATCATCCCACTCGTATCCCATCAGGTTCGGCGCATCCCCGATAAGCATATTGAACTGCCAACCCATGCTTTCACTGCATGGTTTTCACATACACTGAGGCTTACACTGCCGATATTCACATACATGGGGCTTACACTGCCCATGGTTAAGCATTGTTTGTAAAGAAATATTTGTTGTATGCATAATCTGTTATCTCACTAAGCATTTAGCTTACTGTTGACTCACATTGTTTTCAGGCAAAGGCAAAAGTGTAGCTGGACCTTCCACTTAAGCATATCAAATCAATATCCCGGAGACTATAGAAGCTATTGGTACTTGAATGTAATAGCTTTGGGCTGGGATTCATTACTTCTAAAACAATTATGTTGATGTAATAGTTAGACTTTTATCACTGTAGACATGTATTCTATTGCTTTAGTGTGGATGTGCTTAATTCTAATTTAAGTATTCAATTTCAATTATTATGATATTCATTGGGTTGTTAGTCGATCCTGGTGATTGCTACAATTATATCATTAATTAACAAGGACGTCACACCTTAATAGCAGCTTAGCAAAATTCACGACGACCACTGAACCGCTACGAATCAACCCGATCTATAAGAACGAACTTAAATTAGGGAATCGATAGATATTAACTAGATTGGTCTCCTAGATACCCAACCCCACTATTTTAATACATACTTTTGTACTTAATAATTATTAAGTTCGGTTCGCCATTATTAATCGAATGACGTTCCAATAATTAATTCTGTAATTTCTCTATACTTTAATCGGTATTCAACCGCATATAATTTTAGCGTATTTATTTTAATCTCAAATGAATATTTAAATCAACTTATAAGTGAACCTTAATTAAATAATAAGTCATTTATACATTTATTCCATATTAATCCGTTAATAATTAGTCTAAACATTTAATTGTTATTAATCGTAAATATAACCGTGAATAATTAATTGATTTGTTACCCATTAATTATTTTATTTAGAATCGGTTCCAATATATTAGGTTTATTAAATGGGTTCAAAACTAATTATTAATTAATAGAAATAAAGATTTATAATAAATAAAATATAAAACTAAATTAATATATTCATTAAATATTATAATTAGTTATTTAATTATTTAGGTAAATGGGTCGGGTCGGGTCCAAGACCCGATACCATTTTCTTTTCTCCTTAATTCTCGGCTCACACACCAAACACACACACACGATCCCATTTCCTCTCTCTCTCATCGCCTCACCCTCTCTCTCTCTCTCTCTCTTCTCTCTGCTCTCTACATCACTCCGGCGACCGCCGCCGCCATTCACCGGCGACCACCACAACGAACCGCACCATCATCTCCTCTCTGCTCTCGTCTCCCTCGCTCACCTTCACGCTCCCTCTCTCGCTCGCTCGTGCAACCCACAACGGCAGCGGCCTAAAACCTAGCGCTGCCGCCGCCATCGCAACACCGCCACCACACCGCTCGACCTCACTTCTTTCAGTTCTCTCAGATCTCACCCCTCAACCCTCAACGGCCGCCGCTGACCAGGACCATTGCGGTCGTCCTTGGTGCGGCGTCGCCGGTCACGTAACCACCATCATCTCCGCCACTCAACTCTACCAACAGGTTCGATTTCTTATCTTTTATTACATCTAGATCTTGTTTTACTTCATATTATTCAGATACAACAAATTATGTTTACAAGATAGCAAGAACGAGATTGTTCAGTAGAGTTGTTACCTCGGTTGAAGAAGATTCGCGAACACAATTACCGATTTGCTTCTTGATGAACTGCAACGATAGTTTTACGGCTGCTAGGTTTTCGTGTTACTGATTTGTTTAAGGATTATTAATTTATTTTATACTGGTGTAACCCTAATTTGTAAACCGGGCTTGGGCTTGTTTATTTATTTTATTATTTAAGCCCAGTTTAATTATTTTCACTGAAATAATGTAATTATTCAGTTAAGTCTCCCTTTCTCTTAAAAATTATAAAATTACAGCTTAATAAACCAATAATAATTTATTAAAATTTTGTTGTTATTTATATTTTTTATTTATTAATATTGTTATTAAATTTTCGGGTTATTATATAACCTACCACTTAAAATGATTTCGTCCTCGAAATCGCCAATTATTAAATTCGGGTTATTATAACACCTACCACTTAACCGAAATCGCCAAAAGAAAGTTCATATCTCTATGCTTGTTGTAACCATTATTAGGTTTGTTATTATGTTTTAGATTAGTTGTGTGTTTTTACATTTATATGTTTTAAAATTTTACGGTTATTATAACTTACCCCACTTAAAAAGGACTCCGTCCCCGGAATCAACTAAAGAAACTAAGAGATGATTATATTACCGAAAAGATGGGGATAACGCTCTTTGATCGATTCCTCGAGCTCCCATGTCGCCTCATGCTCCGAATGATTTCTCCACAACACCTTAACGAACGGAATGGTCCTATTACGCATCACTCGTTCCTCACGAGCTAAGATCTGGTTTTACTTCATATTTTTCAGATACAACACATTATGTTTACAAGATAGCAAGAACGAGATTGTTCAGTAGAGTTGTTACCTCGGTTGAAGAAGATTCGCAAACACAAATACCGATTTGCTTCTTGATGAACTGCAACGACAGTTTAACGGCTGCTAGGTTTTCGTGTTACTGATTTGTTTAAGGGTTATTAATTTATTTAATACTGGTTTAACCCTAATTTGTAAACCGGGCTTGGGCTCGTCTAGTTATTTTATTATTTAAGCCCAGTTTAATTATTTCCACTGAAATAATGTAATTATTCAGTTAAGTCTCCCTTTCTCTTAAACATTATAAAATTACAGCTTAATTAACCAATAATAATTTATTAAAATTTTGTTGTTATTTATATTTTTTTATTTATTAATATTGTTATTTAATTTTCGGGTTATTATATCACCTACCACTTAAAATGATTTCGTCCTCGAAATCGCCAATTATTAAATTCGGGTTACTATAATCTAAATAAGAAAAAACATGACAAATTGATCAAATTCACCTCTATTTGTAATCATGACACTAATATATAATAGAGTCAACTTATTAACACCACTTTCTTCTCTAAATGTCTTTTTATTTACCATTATATTATTGGTCAAATTAGTAGAGATGATTTATAAAGAAATAGTCTTGCATAAATCGTTCATGTGGTTTGCTCAAGCTTACGGAAATTATCTCTCATCTTCATATATTATGTCGTTGATCCCTTCTTATACTGTTTACTTACGTGAGTGGTTCCTCTGTCAACTTTAACAATCCTTCTGTTAAATTAAATCTAATTAAATGATCATTTTGTCCTTTTCACTATTATTCATTTGGTCAGTTGGTGATTTAGTTTCTACATACATGGTCCTTGTATGACAAAATTATTATTTTAATTTAATTATTTATTCATTAAAGGTTTTTACACTTTTTATTTATTATTAATTGAACGTTTTTAAATAAATTTTAACTTTATTGTTTCTTAATTAAATTTTTTAGTCAAATTTATTCATAATTATGAAATTCTAATTTATGAGTTTTACATGATTATAATTATGAATATTCAATAAATTATTCATGAATCACCACCTCCGCCAACCGATCATCACTGTCGGCGTCGCCCATCGCTTGTCACCACCTCTAGCTACTGTCGGTTGACACGAAACACGAAGAGAGCGAAGAAACAAAGAGAATATGTAGATTTGAAACAAAAAGCATGAAAATCATCAATCAAAAATGAAGAACACTTAGAAATAATAACGAGAGCATGAAGAAACATGGGATACCCATAGTCAAAAATCTCAAACATAATCTGTAACAAACACCAGATCATAAATATTCTTCACTTCCATCGATAAAAAGTGGTGATCGATAAGGGATCATTGTTCTTCACTTCCATCGATGTATAAATGTCCTTGGCAGGTAGCTAGTTACCTATCATAAGTTCATAACCCTTATGAAATCAATTGATGCCAAACAAGCTCTTCAATTTTACATTTCTTCACATTAACAGCAAATATGAATATTCCTCCGATTAACTAACACATTTTGAACCTCCTTGATTAGCTTTCGATTACTCTTTCTACCATTTTAATTATCTAGGATGTTTGCTGTTATTTCATAATAGTGAACTATTTGACTAATCGGCCTAAAATCTTCAAAACCAATGGGATATATATAATTTGGAACTAACTTCATGAACGATGAGGTTGCACCTATGACTTATCTCCAACTGAAATGAACTCAATGGATTCGTCTTCATGATAATGTCCCCAAACAGTTTAACATTCTCATAGCTTGTGATCACCATCATTATGCTATCACGTCCATTCCATCATTCCTCCTTCAAAAACGAATGTTCTAGGTTGCTTCCTTCCTCTACCATTTACTTGCAAAACAGTTTACTTACCATTGTTGGCATGTCTTCCATATTCTCTGAGAAAATTCATTCAAATTAAAACTTGATCTTAATTCTCTTTATAACAGGATGAAAAAACCTTGTATTGAATTATATTCTATGTATCCGGCTGGAGGAGCCTTCTCTCGTGGCATATGTGTTTTTGCTCTATCTTTTTTGTTAACATTGTCTGATGTGTTTCCCCTATTCCCTCATGATCATATGAATGTATAATCATATGAACTCGTTAAACTCATTCGCCTTATTTTTAAGTTGGGCATGCAATTGAAGTCTACAAAGTTGTCATAAAAAACAACTCATTCACATGAATGTATAATCATAGTTTAACTCATTCGCCTCTCTTTTTAAGGTTGGGCATGCAATTGAAGTCTAATGTATTTCCCCTGTTCCCTCATGATCATATGAATGTATAATCATACAAACTCATTTGCATCTCGCTAAATCTTTCACAAATCATATCCTTTGATTAAAAGTTGCCCCAATTTCATTTTACTTGAGTTAAATACAAAAAAATTACCTTTTGTTAAATTACTTTTTTTTAAAATTAGTCGTTCGGCATTTATAGAAAGTACATTTTCTAGAAAAAAAGCATATTACGCAAGATTAAGAAAGGTTGAACAGTATAGCAACTTGTGTAATGGTTAAAACTAGACAGTATGATTACACAACTTAAAACCGGAATAATTTAAATCGATTAATGATTAAAGTTCTTATCTTAAGAAAGTATTTGTATGGGAATCATACTTGTCGCAATAGAAAGTTAGAAACATTACAAATGAAAGGATATATTTAATTACGTAGTTTTCTCACATCTCATCCATAGTCAAAGTAATTAAATTATTTAAAAGAGTATAAACATAAAAAAAGTTGTAAATAAGTTGTAAAAAAACAAACATAGAAATAAATAGTAAAGAAAAATCATTAAAAACAATAAAAGAGATTAAAATTAGGCATTTTAAAAAAGACACAAAAAAATACAAATGAAAAGAAAAACTTCAATATAAAAAGTAGAGACTCATAAAAAAACACGTAATAAAACATCTAAGACATATTAATACTTTATATATAATTTATATTATATCATGAAAAATAAATGTGAAACATGGGCTGGTTTCCGGGTTGTCGGTTGGGCTCCTTTCTTGTTTTTCTTTGATCCAAGAATTTTATCTAAAACCAAATATTATTATTATCTATTTATTATATTAAACATGATTTTTTTTAAATAATATAGTGTCAGGTACGTAAAATGTAAAATTGTAATCACATAATAGTTTTTCTCTAGTCAATGTTCTGAAAGATTTAACGCTTTTGTTATATTTTATACAAATATGTATTTTAATATAAAAATTTGAAATACAATAATATTAATGGTAATTAACTCTTACAATTTTTATACATAAATCATTACTGTTGTTAAAAAAAAATAAAAGTTTAGTGTAATTGAAATACAAATATCAATATTTTATGTTGATTTTTTACGAACAGAATGAATTATTTAAAATTGTAAAGCTAAAATTCAAAAGATATTTACTAATCATTTTTTAAATGATTTTCAATTATGCATAGACAATCGATGTGATATTTTTGTGTGTTTTTGTATTTGTTTTTATGGATTAATCAAACTTGGATAGTACATGTGTTTAAGAAGATATCTCAAATAGTTATTTCATGATCTTACAATAAAACTTTCAAAATTTAAGTGCATCTAAAATCCAATCAAAAATTAAAAAAATAATAATAAAGAAAGGTACTAGGATATGTAATTTTGTATCATTACAAGATTTTATTATAAATACTTCATATAAATACATTGCAAAATGTAAATAATCAATGTTAAAGAAACCATGTTTGACTTTGATAGAAGTTTTGATATGATGTCCCAAAATTTACAAGTTTTTGGATGATATTACTTAAATCTATTATATATTTTTATAGAAAAACATAAAAACTAGCATTTGAAATGATTAACAAAGTACATACGAAATATGCAAATTTAACCAACATTCATCCATTTACCACTTTTTTTTCTTCATAAATTAAACATGCTTCAATTTTAATCTATACAATAAAGTTGATTAATTATCATGACCACTAAATGTTATGAAATAAAATAAGTGGACGATGGAGATCATACAATCACAAAAAGACATCGCAAAATGCTACAAATAAATACTAAACTAGAGAATGTGAAAGTCTACCTAAAATCAATGACTTTTAACTAAGGGCTCTAAAATATTTACACTTTATATGAATCTAACGAAAATGAAAAAAAAAAATACAAAATAATAATAATAATAAAATTAAAATTAAAAAATTGGCCGATATAGAATATGTAGATATGAAGTATATACAAAATGGTAACGCTTATTACACTCAAGTTTAGAATGATGACTCTATAATCAAATTTCTTAAAAATCTGTCATCATTTTGGGATTTTTTTTTTTTTTTTTTTGGATATAATACTAAATAATCAAAACACGTTTACGTTTTTTTTTATGCTTCATCATAGTAATCCATATAAATTTATAGACTATAGTTATGTACATTAATCGTCAAATGGCATGTTGATGTGATAATACTGAAAATAAATCTATCTATACTATTAAAAGAGTAACTAAATGCTACATGACATGCTCTCATTTAATTTGCCACATGGCATGCTCTCATTTAATTTGCCACATGTCGCTCTCTCATTTTGCCACGTCATTTACTGATTTTATTTTTAAATTTTAAAGCAAATCAAATCTATGTAATCTAATATGGATTAATTTAATAACTAACTAACTAAAATTAAGCAAACATTATTATTCATATAATTATTATATTATATATATATATAAATATCGATTTCTAAAATTAATCCATGTAATATAACCTAGTATATACTATATCTGAATAATATATGTAAAACTACAAGGTTGTAATATATGTTTGATTTACGTTTTCACTAAAAAGTGTCTTTTGTTGTTATTACAATTATTTAAAAGTTTAGGTCATTTTTAACCATCCAACTTTCAGATTTGTTCCATTTAACCACTAAACTATTTTTTTACACATCTAGAAATTAAACTTGATTTTACGTACATATTTAGCCATTAAATTATTTTTGTCCATGTTTAACTACTGAAAATTATATACATCTGGCCACTGAAGTACCATATTTTGTACGCATTTAGGCATTATTTTTAATTATTTAACCAAAATAAAACACTAAACTAAACTTTAATGACTAAATGTGTAAAAAAAATAGTTTAATGGTTAAATTGGACAAATTTGAATGTTATATGATCAAAAATGACATTGAACCATAAACAATATATATAGTAAAAAAAATTGTTGCTTTAGTCATCTAATAAAAAATATATGTTCTATAAACAATATATAAACATTAATTTTTATCAAAAAAAAAAAAATAAAAGGAATGACGAAAACGCCAAAAAACATGAAAACGTGTTGTTTTTTTTTTTCCATAATAAACCCAAAATATAATCATGATGCACGGGTATTACACTAGTTGATATTAATAGAATGAGTTATAACTTATAAGGTTAATAGGAGTAAGTGAGTAACTTAGCATTGGTTTGAACCACAAATGCTACTCAACTAATTTTTTTATATATTTATTTTTTGTAATAAACTGTTATTGTGTTAACTATTAAATAATTATAATATATTTTCTTTTCAATAACAATATTATATACCTAAAAATAACATTTTATGTAACTTTTAACCGGTTGACCAAATAACATAAGTTGAAACCTAAGTAATTTTATAAATAATTTATAACCAAAGTTAAATAATTCATAACTATATTGGTCACGTCCAAATCTAATCTACACAAAGAGTGGGGATGGTAGAAAGTAGAGGAAAGAAAAGAAAAGAAAGAAGGTACATAATAAGAAGATGATTCTTTTTGGGATTTTGAGTATCATGGGCTTAAGTTATAATAGCACCTAGCAGTGTAAATGATATAGGAGAGTTGATTTCTTTATTTAATTGTCATTCATAAAAAATATACATATTTGCTTAATACTTTTTTGCTGTTTTTCTTTTCTTTTTTTGGTGAAAACATTTTAACTTTAAACTTAGTAAATGATTAATGAACAATAATTGGTTCTATCTAGGTCCTACCTAATCCTGGTCCTCCCTAAACTCACTTAGCCCATCTAAATTATGGGCAGTGAATCAGTATTCAGTGATTGAGATTTGAGTGTTAAAAGAGTAGCAAAAGGTATACTTCATTTGGGTCTTAAGAATTTATTGGCCCATAATGGATTAACAGCCTCTTTTGACAATCATCGAGTTAAATAGCATATAATAGAAAATAGGAAAAATTAAATAAAAAACCAATCCATTAAGTACTTTCATAAAAACATCGTTTGAAAAGTCTCTTAACTTAATGCTCATATAAATTTCGTATGGTTTACCTGATAAGCCAGTTAAATTGATGAGGTGACTTAAAAGTACTTTTGATATATTTCAATTATGTCCTACAACCAAAACGAGTTGTTTCAAAAGTCCATCAACTTAAAAAATCTCACAAAATCCATCATTTTTAAACTAATTTTGATTTTGATTCATTTGATGAAACAAGTAAAGTAATCGGTTTTGTTTGTGAATTTGAAAGGTTGTTAAATGTCGACAACTATAAAGCATGTAGGAACTTTGATTTTATTTGTTGTCAATTTTCATTTCATTTGATATTGAGTTTGTTTATATCTGCTTCAATTTTGATTGTTTGTGAAGACTGAAGAAACATGTTTTAAACTTGTCTTTGCGATTTCCGAGTTTGTTTGTGTGTGTGTGTATGCATACCTGGCTACCTATTTTCAAAGGTAAATTTTATTTATTCCACGTATCATGACTTATTCTCATAGGGAGGTGATGTATACAAGTCTCCAGTTGCCATGTATTATTCAGATTAACAAATTTTTTCTAAAAAATAATGCATGTTTTGACAAAATCCTGACAAATGAAAATGCTGCATATTGCAAATCTTTTGAAAAAATGTAAGTTCTTGGGGAAAAATTCTGCGAATAAAACGCCCCTTAGAGATACAAGACATATATGATAAAAATATGATTAGGGATAAATAATCATTTTAATTAAAGTTGTTATGTATGCAGGGCTGGTTCAAAACATTTTCATGCCTAGGACAATATCAAAAAATAATGCATCTTTACAAAATTTTAAAATACAACATACTATTTTTAAAGGTGTTTGTTCACTTCTTATGTTGTTTGATTAGAAAATTAAACAAAGATTATTTGATTGAGAAGTAAAATGAATTTTTCGTTATTTCTTCTAGCACAACTTGTGTATTTTGACACTAATATTTTTCTGTTACTTGTTCACGTTCTGATTTCATTGTTCTCATCGTTTAAGATTATAATTTTTGTTATTGATAATGAAGATGTATATTATAGAGTTGTAAACAAATCAAACGTCCAACGAACGGTTCGTAAACCGTTTGACGGGGAAATTCGTTTATGTTCATTCATTTATTAAATAAATGAACATTAACAAAAAATTATGTTTGTTTAATTAAATAAACAAATATAAACACTGACTTCTCAATTTATGTTCGTTTGTGTTTGTTTAATTATTTATTTATGTTTGTTTATTTGTATTTATTTAATTGTTCATTTATGTTCGTTTGTTTTTGTTCATTTAATTTTTTTTATTTCATTTTCGTTCGTTAACGAATCGTTCGTTTATGCTCGATTATGAGTTAAACGAACGAATATAAACGAACACGAATAAGATCAATTCCTTAACGAACAAACAAACATGAATATATCATCGTCTGTGTTCGTTTACAACACTAGATATGAATACTGAACAACAAAACAAAACTTAATATATCACTTATTTGATCGAAAAATTAATGTCACTCGAAGATTTGATGCACTGAGCGGTAGCACGTGTGCCCCCAGGGCCGACCATGCATGTATGACAAAAATGTGTTATGTACAAATCAACTCTCATTAAGTATATCATTTCTATAATTCTATACTGGTTTAGACTTATATAACAAAAAAAGAGAGAAAATAAACACAAAAATAACCCGTCTACATGGTCGGTCCAAGTAGGGCAAATACAAAAGGAAGCCAAAGCCCATTTCTCTACGCTTTTGAATTTTTTTTTGAAGTAATTCCGTAGTTTTCGTTGCTTTTTCTTTTTACCCATAAAAAGTCATTTGACAGCGACTGACATTACTCTATTTTTTAATTGTTATAATTGTATCTCAAGTCTCAACAAACACATCCTTGTATGATAAAAATATATATATATTTAATATATGATTTTAATCTCTCTTAATAAATAATAATTTAAACACATACAAGCTGTAATAGTATAAGTTCATAGCACTTAACAAGTAAACATAGATTCATCAAACATCGATAAATACTAATAAAAAAGTAAACATACTCAATTCTTGTGATGTTATTTATATTTTTTAATAAATAACAAATACTATATCTATCCAAATTTAATAAAAGAGTAAATATACTCAATACATTTTTGTGGCCACGGAGATTAACAAAGCGGTTCAATAACATTTCAAAAAAGATGCAAAAAGTTCTTTAATCAATACCTTTTATTAAAAACATGCTAATGAAATAACTGATCTGAAAATAAAGTATGATTTTAGTTTAAATTTTAATCCATCAAACCGATTATCCCGACAATCCAGTGACATTAATTTGACGAATTTAGAAAAAAAATATTAAAATATGTTTTGTTGGTGATAGTTTATTATTTAAAGAGAAAATTACTGATTTGGTCCCTGTGGTTTGTCCATTGTTGCTGGTTTGGTCCTTTAAGATAAAAAATTACTCTGTTGGTCCTTATGATTGTATTTTTGTTTCATGGAAGGTCCTTTTCATAAACGGTCGTTAAGTATGCAGGTTAGTAAAAGGGTAATTTAGTCTTTTACCTACTCTCTCTCCTCACCCTTCTTTCTATTAGATAACCTAGTCTATTTCTTCATCTTCTCTATTTATCCTCCCTACCATTTCTGCACCTAGGTTGCTCATCTCAGTTAGTCACTCTTTAAAATGGATTTACCTAAATAAACGTCAGAATCACAACCTTATTTGGTTGCATGGTTGTGATTTATTTGGGTTCATGGAATGCGGTTTGGTGTATAAACCTGGTTACACAAGTAGTTGCCTATTTATATGTTTTTGATATAAACATGTTAAGAAATTTTCTTTTCTTTTTCCTTATTTGGATTACCTAGAATTTTATCAACTTCTCTATCATTCTCTATTTCACTTCTCTCCTAATGGAAATGTTGATGATTGCGTTGTAGAGGTTTTTTGTATATGAAAACCTTATGCAAGGTTTATAAAGATTTATTCATGCTTTAGATTTCTTTTTTTTTTTTTTGTTTCAGAATTTAATTACCATTTTATGATAAAAACAAGGCGTTGCAAACCAAACTGCATTGTCGTAACTGAAAAGTGAAAACCATATACCCTCATACCATTTAAACTGCCCAATGAATAACCATGCTCCCACATATTAATCACAAGTATAAAAACCTTCGTGACCAAACCTGAAAAACCAAACATAATGAACCCTGTGGCCATGTAAAATCTCCAAAAAAAATGGGTTATCTTCTTTGAAATACAAAAATATGGTATATCTTAGATTTTGCTCATTTGGTTAACATCAAGGAATGAGATGATAGGAGCACTTTGATATTATGATTTGCACTCTATTTTCATTACTAACTCGACCATTATGGAATCGCAGGATTACTAGCATAGCAATCTGGTCTGACTCTGACCCGCTTCATGTTTGTTTATGTCAAGATTCACAGTGAAAAAGATCTCCTTTATTGTATCTTATGCTCATCGCCATTTGACTTTTATCCTTGCCTGTGAGGTTGAATTTGTTCCAGTTCACCAGCCATGCGCTTGTCAATCAAGAAACAGCCTGCATTGTGGTGATCAAATGAAAAAAAAAGGAAGAAGGAAGAAGGAGAAAATGATGGAGAATGAGAAAATGAAGAAAATGGTAGGGAGGATAAATGGAGAAGATGAAGAAATAGACTAGGTTATTTAATAGAAAGAAGAGTGAGGAGAGAGAGTAGGTAAAAGACTAAATTACCCTTTCACTAACCTGCATACTTAACGGCCGTTTATGAAAAGGACCTTCCATGAAACAAAAATACAATCATAAGGACCAACGGAGTAATTTTTTATCTTAAAGGACCAAACCAGCAACAATGGACAAACCACATGGACCAAATCAGTAATTTTCTCTTATTTAAAAATAACTAAAATAATATATTAAAAATGGACACGCACCTGGGAAAAAAAAAAAAAAAAAAAAAAGGGTTTTGGTTTAGGTGCATGCGAGCAAACCGAGGAAAATGAGGATAGAAAATGACTTTTAGTCGCAGAGCCACAAGCCTTTCATGGCCATGGGGGATCTCGTGAAAGCTACTCTTGTTTCTTGAACCTTAGTCGCATGAACCACTCGACAATTTCATCACGCTACCAAGAATCTCACTTTTTTTTTTATAATTCTTTTCCATTTATTCATCTTGATATATAACTTTCGTATCTTTCTTTTCACAATAAAATTCTTCCCTTCTGCTTCCACACTCTTACAAGAAAATTACCTAAATCCAAGGGTGTTAAGAGAAGTATGCCGGCCCTAAAAGCTGGAAGCCGGCCGCCGTGGGTGGGTCTTGCAGCTGCCGTTTGGGTTCAGATCGCCGCCGGCAACGCCTACTCTTTCCCTCTTTACTCGCACACTTTGAAATCCGTACTGGGCCTTTCTCAACAACAGCTTACAATTCTTGGTGTTGCTAATGATTTTGGGGAAAATGTTGGTATCCTTCCGGGTATTGCCTCCAACAAATACCCACCTTGGCTTGTTCTTCTAATCGGTCTTCTTGCTTCTTTCTTCGGTTATGGTGTTATTTGGCTTGCTGTTAGCCAGACTCTTCAGAACATGCCTTATTGGCTTGTAAGTACTTTATACTTGATACTCTCTATTCAAATGTTCCTAATTTATCAGTCTTTACACTTTATGAATCTTGATTTTGTTCCAGATTAGAATGTTTTTATCATAATAATTCCAGTTATGGGTTTGGTTGATTCACCTACCACAAATTGCGAATAGCTCCAAATATTTTGAATGTCTTTAAGTATTTTTTGAGCTCTTTACTTGAGGTATGATTGGTGTCTTGACACTCTAATTTTGTAGTTAATAGAAATATGTACTTTTTTTAGTATAAAGTCATACTTAAAAGAAGAGTTTTAGTTTTCAATTTTGGAAAATTGCATATGCTTTAATAGATTTTCAGGTTCCGTTAGATACTACCCAATACTCATCTTAGTAGGCTTGCCATTTACGCATTTCTTCCATTTTCGGTTGGTGAGTATGTTGCTCTTTTTTACCAGGACTTATTAGTTGGAGTTTGATTATAGGAAAAACCCATGATTTGTGTGAATATCAAGTTATTAAGCTGAGGAAGCAGAGAGATTATACGATAATTTGTAGTCGGCCTCAAAGATTAGCTAGCAGCCTGCTTTGACATATTCATTGATGTTTACCATTTCAAACTTGGAGCAATTTTACAACTTTCAAATTGCCCCACTTGGTCTTAAATTGGTTTTTCATAGTAGGGATCTAAAGAATGAAACAAAATGGCCTGCACGTGTCATCTTCTTTTGTGTTAGGTACCCAAGTATTTCAACACAAGATCGACACAACGACAATGAAACACAACAAAAAAACGAATAATAAATGCAGCCCACTGATTTTAAATGTTCGATGCCCCAAGCCTACTCCACACACAGTCGCAAAGAAAAGAAAAGCTCACCAATTAATTCACGGGATTACAAGAATGGAGACCCTCAACTCTCAATCCTTCTTAGTGACCTCACAAGTTTTAATTTTTCTCTCAAACAAAAATCTGGTGGTTCCTCAGTCTTTATTGGGCGCAACACTTGATTTGTGTCAATATGAAGTCATTGAGTTGAAGATACAGAGAGATTCTAGGATAATTTGTAGTTAACCTCTAAATTAGCCTGCTTTGACAATTTCATTGATAGAACCATTTCAAACTCGAAGCATCTGACAACGTTTGCAACCTTCAAGTTGCCACACTTGGTCTTAAATTAGTTTTTTGTAGTAAGGACTAAGGGGCATTTGGTACAGTGGAATAGAATGGAATGGAATCGTTCTAGTTTATAAACTTATTTAACCAATGATAGTTACACATTAATAGGTTGACATAGAAAATGAAGGAAAAATAATTAAAACTCCATTCCTTTCCATAGATTTTATCCTCTCGATGTTGAGAAGGAAATGGCAGAAATGAACTTTATACTAAACTCAAATCTTTAATCTTTACTCCCTCTCGTTGAGAATCAAGACTCTCATCACATAACAAAAATACTTATAAACCTCATGTTATTCCATTCCAGCATACCATAGTTCAAACGAAAGGATGTAGAGGATGGAACATAATTGTCTGCTTGGGTGGGTTTCTTCCAAAATATGAATTGAGAAGGAGGAAGCGTTTTGCCTAGCATATGCTGAATATGAATGTATGAAGATAGCACCTTTTTAATTTTCTTTTTTGTTTCTTGTGTTTCTGATACCTGATACTATTTGCAGTTGTGGCTCGCACTTGTTGTCGCCACCAACAGTAGTGCATGGTTGGGCACGGCTGTGCTTGTTACCAACTTGCGGAATTTCCCACTCAGTAGGGGAACTGTTTCTGGCATTCTCAAAGGTTATGTTGGCCTCAGTGCTGCAGTTTTCACCGAGCTTTATACTATGGTGCTTAAAGGGTCAGCATCAGCCTTGTTACTCTTCTTTACACTTGGGATTCCTGTTATATGTTTGGCTTTGATGTATTTTGTTCGGCCTTGTACTCCTGCTTCTGAAGCAGACCCATCAGAGAACGCTCATTTTCTGTTCACTCAACTGGCAAGTCTCATACTTGCAGTCTTTCTTCTATCAACAACGATACTGAAAGATTTCGTGAACCTAAGCAGTGCCATTTCCTACACGTTTATTGTGATAATGGTGGTTCTTCTAATGGCACCTCTTGCAATTCCAATCAAAATGACTCTATTTCCTTCTAGCAAGAAGTTTAACCGGTCAGTTGATTCTTCTGACAATCTTGTGTCAAACGAAACAATCACAGATCCATTGCTGACACTGTCTGCTTCAGACACAAATATTACAAGCCTCAATGACGGTGAAGGTATATCAGAGGTGGATGTGCTTCTTGCTGTCGGAGAAGGGGCTGTGAAAATTAAGAAGAAAAGAAAACCTAGAAGAGGAGAGGATTTTACATTCCGTGAAGCGATTGTCAAGGCTGATTTCTGGCTTCTGTGGTTTGTTTATTTTCTTGGCGTTGGTTCGGGAGTTACAGTTCTTAATAATCTGGCGCAGATTGGAGTTGCACTTGGGTTTAACGATACAACAACATTGTTGAGTCTATTCAGTTTCTGCAATTTTCTTGGCCGTCTTGGAGGTGGTGTTGTTTCAGAATACTTTGTAAGGTAAAAATCTCAATCAGCAATACAATTATTATCTGATGCATGCAATTGTTGTAGTATAATATTAAAGATGCCTGAGGTTTAAACTTTGTTGAAATATGCTTTTCTTATCAGGTTAAAGACAATTCCACGAACATTTTTCACGATGGTAACACAAATACTCATGGTGATTACGTATCTTTTATATGCATCTGCACTTAACGGGACACTTTACGCTGCTACAGCATTGCTTGGGATCTGCTACGGTGTTCAGTTTGGTGTTATGATCCCAACATCATCAGAGCTTTTTGGATTGAAAAATTTTGGTTTAATATTCAACTTCATGGGGCTAGGAAACCCGATTGGTGCTCTTCTTTTCTCTGGGATGCTCGCTGGCTACGTATACGATGCAGAGGAAGCTAAGCAAGGAGGGTCAACCTGCATGGGCCCAAACTGTTTCAGGCTCACGTTCTATGTTCTTGCTGGCGTCTGTAGTTTCAGTGCGATGTTGTGCTTGATACTAACCATCAGGATCAGACCAGTCTACCAAATGCTTTACGCTGGTGGTTCGTTCCGTTTGCCTCAAAGTGCCAGCCATTGAAGACGAGCGTTTCACCTTTCAGATGACTTAATGAATCGAGCCGTTCATCGTTTTTGTTTGGGTGTGATCTTTAGAAAAATGGGCAGGGTAACCTAACTTGAGTATAATATGTTATGCTGATGTAAAAATCAAACTACTCCCTTATATTTGGTAGTGCTGACATATAGCATGCATGATCCCACTATTAAATTTGCTATGGTGTTTTCTTGAAACTTTGCTGTCACCTGCTTTAAATATTGTACTTTGTGCTGCTGGGATTGTAATTTCACATGCAGCTGTGCATACAGATGCTACAAAATAAACTTATGTGTGTGTGGAAAGTGGAAATGGAACTATAAAAATTCAAACTACCAATTTGTGGGTAGCAGCCAAGATTTGAACATATGGATGGACCCATGACTAATAAGTATGTCCACCACCTCTTTTGGCCCAGTGGAATTATAACCAAACAATCAAAAGCATGGGTTGACTAGACAGACTCAAATGCTCCTCCATCCATCAAATTGTAACCATGGTGGGCCACCTCTTTGTTTTACCGTCCTAGGAGTGTTAAAAACTGGATATCCAAAATTTCTGATAGTGATTTTTGCTATATGAATTCGAATCCGAATCCCATGTTTCAGATTTCCAATTTTTTGATATCCAAAATTTTGGATTCGGATATTGGATTATCTGAATATCCGAAAATTTATATTTTTTATTTTTTCCAAATATATAAATATATGAAATACAAATTCATATATCCAAATACATGTTAAATATAAATATATCACAAACTAAATGTATCCGTAATTATTTTGCTCAAAATGACTAAACAAAAAATTAAAAAAACTAAAATATATAAAATATTAGTTAATAAATATGTAACATCAAGATAAAACGTTATAATATACATTAGAATAATAATAATAATAAACACTCAATATTATCTAAAATAATCAATACTGAAGATATATAAAGTTTCAAAAAAAAAATTTGTTTGGATATATCTGAAAAATTGGAATTTAATTATGATGGCTCTTTTATCAAATGAATCACCAAACGTACATCATAACTTGAATATTTGAATCCTGATTAAGACCTGAGACTACCATGTTTGATTCTTGATCAAGATACAATCTTTATATATACATAATTAAGTTAATTCAGAAGCTCGGTAACTTTAACTGGGGCCTCATGGACCATTACGACCTTTTGCCAAGTTTCATAAACAAGTAATGTTTAACTGCCTAACGGCCTGTAATAGAAATATAATCTTTATTACGTACATAGTTTCGTATCTTTTATCATTATTAAGAATACCCTTACCAGAATTACGTTAAGGGATGGCCATTAAGAGGCATAAATTTAAACATTGATTAAAATACATATTTTCTTACATAAAGTACAACCCTCTATCGTTATCAAGACTTGAATGTTGGAATCTCTGATCAAGACTAGAGACTTCCATGGTTGATTCTTGATCAAGATAAAACCTTTATTATGCAAAGTACTACCTTATCAGTTATCATTTATTATGAAGAACACCCATCACCAAAAAATCATCAAAGGATGGCCAGTGAGATTTCTGTGGTCGAACATTGATCAAGATACAATTTTTATTACATAAAGTATAACCCTCTATCATTATCAAGAATACCCCCCAGAAAAGGGCAAGTCATGCTACACTTTGCTACATTTAAGTACAAAGATTTTTTACCAAAGTAAAACAGTATATAACTATTTCTTTGAAATTACAAGGTTCAATCTGGTGGAAGAACATTGATCAAGATTCAATTTTTATTACATAAAGTATAACCCTCTATCATTATCAAGAATACCCCCCAGAAAAGGGCAAGTCTGTCATGCTACACTTTGCTACATTAAGTACAAAGACTTTTTACCAAAGTAAAAACACTATATAACTATTTCTTTGAAATTACAAGGTTCAATCTGGTGGAAGAACATTGAAAAATAGCATCTCTCTCACCGATAATTTTACTAACACTTTATTCAAAACAAGAAAAATGATACTATGATAGAGGATGGTTTGGAGAATTGAAGAAGATGATGATGATGAGTTCTACAAGATTAAGTAGGTTTCAAATTCTGAAACATAGTATCCCATTTAATCTCTTGAACACCAACCCCAGACCAGTAACTGCCACCGCCATCACCACCACCACCACCGTCTTCTTCATCATAATTCTGATGATGATCACCATCGCTGCTATCTGCTTTCCCTTGATCATATGGGAGATCATAAACCAATGGTGTTGAAAAGCTGTTGACTCTAACACTCTTGGACTTATGATATCCATTAGTAAGCAAAAGAGTAGGTGTAGCTTGTTTTAAGGTGACCAATCTTTTGTTCCTCCTCAACATAGCACCTTTCCATCCAGAAGCATAACTCCTACGAACCAGGACCAGAGCCGAGTCATCGCGGTGCACCCATGTCCGGATGTAGTTAGCCAGGTTTCTCTTGGTTTTCTTGATGGCAATGATAAGCTTTGACATGGGGTGTGAAGTGTTGGAGCCATTTTGTTTCCTAGCAAGCTTGAGTATCTCTAGCCTGTGTTTGGCTATGGAGATCCCCATACTTTGAAGGAATTCATGGTTGAAGTAAGCTATATCATCTTCTTCGAGCTCGTTTCGAGAGAAAGCCATCCCATATTCATAAATAAGTGAAGGTTCAAGTCCAGTTTTTGATAGCCAAGAAAACCAGTCAATGGCTTGATGCATTTTGGCCACTGAAAAGAGAGAGAAAGTGTGTGTGTGTGTGTGTGATGATTTGAGTTGAGTTGAGAGATGAAGTTATTTTATACGATGGATGTAATATGTATGAAATAGAGGGATAATAAAGGAGGGCAAATGTGACATTTTATAGTCTTGTAAAAGGCCAAAAAGAAAAGGGTATTTTTAGCTAAAAGGTGTATATATAGTAGGGGGTTAAAAATGTAAAGTGTGTATGAAATGAAGGGTAAGATATGTGATGGGGGGAATTTGGCATCAATCACGGCATCATGGGTCACGGGTCATACCCACCACCACTACCCTAGGGCTACTACGTTTTGTTTCGGCTATAGAAGAAAAACAATGTTAAAACCAAGGTTGTCAAGATCGAGATCTTACCCAGAATCGTTTTTGTCATTGCAAGATCGGGATCGTAGGATCGGATCGGCATCATAAGATCCTACCGAAATTAAATATTATATATCACAGTATTGTATCATAAACAAAAGAGAGTCATTTCCTACCCATTCTTTCCAGGCACATATATAGTGCCGATTTGATGAAACAAGAATCACAATCATGAGCAGGACTATATTGGTACCTTGGATTCAAAAAATATGTGGCTAGATGGAGGGGCCCAACGATCCTACGATCTTACGATCTTACTAACGATCCTACGATCTTGCTTACGATCCTACCCAAATTCGATCATACTTGCGATCCTGATCGAAATCCATTTGTAGGATCGTAGGATCGTACGATCCTATGATTTAAATTGCGATTTTGATAACCTTGGTTAAAACTACACCTTGTCATATATAAAGATGGCTTACTCTAGCTAATCTACACTATGAGTAACTCTACGAGTGTTGATCACTGTATTAACTACGATAACAAGGTCATTCATAACCTACGCTTTCCATCTTTATCAGCATACTCGTTGGTTCTAAAGGCCAGGAATCAACTATATTTTTCATCTTTGTTGGCATAGTCATGTTTAAAAACATTATGGGAAAGGGAAAATAAAGATCGTCCCTAGGAATTCTGGAATTATTTTACACTACAAAAATATCTTAAATCTTCATAGGCAGTAAATGCGTAAAAATAATTTATTTTCGTCATACTTATTTAGTGTAAAAGAAATTCAATTTAATCAATATTAATAGTAAATTATAATTTTCATGTTTTCAAACGTAAAGTTTTAAGCAATTTATACATTTTTCAGATGTCTAAGATATTAAAATTATTTGACATGGGACATTTGTTTATCTATACTCATATTTTCACATACTTTGAAATATGAACAATTAGATCGATACATTTTCAATCAATGGAAATTTTTTGTACAGTGTATATATATATAATTATATATGGCTGTAAATTTATATAATATGATGATATGTGTGCCACTTATTTTCTAAATTTTAATATATATATATATATATATATATATATATATATATATATATATATATATATATATATATACATATATATATATATATATATATAGGGGAGGGTTCTTCTAAGAACCTTAAATAATGTGAGAACCTAAGAACTAATCTCATCCATTGATTTCATGAAATCAATGGCTTAGATGTAAGATGGCATTTTTGAAATTAAGAAGGCTTTAGGGGTTTTTTTTGTTGGAAAAATGGGT